>CM065741.1:44554558-44562058 GCA_033310375.1 Conus canariensis | reverse complement strand
CGATGCCATTTATTCCCGTCTTATGTGCTTTGATGACAGCTTTTCTTCCCTCGCAGGAGACATGGATAAGTTCATGTCAAGACAAGATGGCGTTGTTGCAGGACGGTGCAGACTGACAGTCGTGACTTGGAAGTCATCTGCTCCCAGCAACAGTTGGCAATAGGTTATCTCCCTGCAGATTATACGATTTACCGCCCTTGAAACATGTCCCAGTTTGGAACAGAGGCAGTGGTGTTTCACTCACCGTGGACCTCAGGTTAAGAAACACACTTTAATCACTGTTTGTCCCCCCCCCCCCCCCCCCCCCCCCTTCCCTCTCCTATGAATACAGTAAATTCGCTAGATTCGCATGGTGAGCATTACAGCAACTTAAAACATTGATAAGGATTGTCGTCTGCAGCTTTCTCATTGGAAAGGGGGGAAACTGCAGGCAGCATTTTAACGCATTCGGACGGGAGCGTGTCATTGGTCCCAAGGTCCATTGGTCCCAAGGTTCGTTGGTCCCAAGGTTCGTTAGTCCCAAGGTTTATTGGTCCCAAGGTCCGTTGGTCCCAAGGTTCACTGGTCCCAAGGTCCGTTGGTCCCATGGTTCGTTGGTCCTAAGGTCCGTTATATATTTCACAGATTTATATGGACCTTGGGACCAACGGACCTTGGGACCAACGGACATTAGGACCAACGGACCTTGGGACCAATGAACCTTGGGACCAACGGACCTTGGGACCAATGGACCTTGGGACCAATGACCTTGGGACGAGTGGCATGACCCCATTCGGGCAGTATACATACCAGGACCAGCCGTGCGCCGCCCGTCCGGGAGGGAAAAAAAAACCGAAAAAACAAACAAACAAAAAACCCTCTGCTCCGCTTCATGTCTTTTCTAGCTGAATGGCGACGGCCAAAGCCGTGCATAGTGCACCAGGCCCGAGCCGTGTGAAAAGAGCCGTGATTTTGCCGGTCGTACAAACAGTACTCTTCCCGGCAGTCCGGGTGAAGGGACCGAACTCCTCCTCTGATTTTTTTTGATTTTTTTGTTGTTGTTTTTTTGTACACTTGTTACCTTTTCCAACATGGACGACGAAAAACTGATCGCTGCTTATATCATCTATTTACAGAAAAAGTGACAAGAATCATGCCAACAGAGATATGCATGCTCTCGGCTGCTTAGGGCAACATAGCAGGAGAAATGGGAGAAAATGGTAACTAGCCTTGTAAACGTGTTATCTTCTTTTCTTCCACCAAATGAACAAAGTTACAAACAAATCTTCAGTTTTAGATCCAAAACTGCCAGTGACGTATACATTTACTACATTAACTAAGAATCATCCACATAGATTCAAAAGTCCTTGAAGGTTTTTATCACTGTTTAAGTTAATCCATTTTGACGTTTTCTTTTACGTTTTGAATATAATGTTTCAAACAGGTTGGTAAATCTTCAGATTAGATCTGATGTTATCCATATCAACAAAAAGTATGAGCCCTGGCAAAATCATTCCTAATGTCTGCAGACGGAAAATGGAACAAGAGCCAAAACAGACTTACTGAGCTCCTAAACGACGGAACACGTTTGTTGCCATTTGTTTGTAACTTCATTTAACGGCGAGCAGGCCTAGCCCATGATATGGCCTAATCCTATTTTTGCTCTCGGGACGAGATCCAGATTGCATGTAGGCCTATCGCATGGGAACATTGTACTCTCTATGGTTTAGATCATCAGCTTTTAACAGATCTGCAGTTGTGTAGTCATTATACAGGATAGGATTCGTGCGTCTATGTCCAAATCAAATCGTTTTTGAAGGAAACGTGCAGAAAATATAACAAGATGCAAAGCATATAAAAAGTGTGCATGCTGTTTAACTCTCTCTCTCTCTCTCTCTGTGTTAGTAACGGCTATTCTGGTAAGATAAAACATCGGGCATCATCCGTGACCCATAATGAACATAGCTACAATTTTTCAGAAAGATCGGCCCAAAAATCTTGTCTGGAGAGAGTGGAACACATTTTGACCACGGACAGACACACAGACAGACAGACACACAGACAGCATTTCTTCGTTCCCATTGTAAAGTAGTCCCTGCTCTATAAGAACTGGGAGTACAAACAGTGACAATGAAGAGACTCGTTACGACTTTGAGCACATGCTTACAATCCTTCAACACTGAGGTCAACCAATTTGCAACATTTAGCCTGAATGGTTAAGACCCTCTTCGTTAAGCCTATCAGTTTTGCATGAAACCATTGTAGGACCTCTTTCTTTCTTTCTTTCTTTTTCTTCTTTTTCTTTTTTTTAAATCAATTTTCAGATTAGACAAAGAAAGGAGATAACCAGAGCAAAACAAGCTGTTCTGGAGTGATTAGACCGATACGACTACGAGGTGATCTTATACAGATGTTTAAAATTTTCCACGGATATGATGTTGATTTGTATTCTTTGTTTTCCTATGCACCTGTGAATGTTACTAGGAACTCTGCAGGAAAACTCTTTGTAATGCATGCCAGAACTAACAAGCGCAAATTCTCATTTTCTTTCAGAGTTGTTAACCCCTGGAATGCACTACCTTCATCAGTTAAATTTGCAAAATCTGTGAATGAGTTCAAGAACCTGATCGACAAACTGCCCCTGCTAGAAGACCTATTGTATGGCTATGACGAGCAGAAACCCCATTAGGTACGACCAGTCTAGATAAAAATAACCAGAACCAAACCATGAGGGGACAAATATTAGACCTCGCGGTCTAGGCGTAACCAAACGCCGTCCCTATTACTACTACTACTACTACTTCTACTACTACTACTACTACTACATATGTAGCTTTTTTTTCTTTTCTGTTTTGAACTGACGTTTGAAAAAAGGATCAGATAGCGACTGTTGCTGTCACTGGTGATCAATGTCAATTTATAATCGAAGGCCAGAACCGTTCCCGAGGAGTCAAATACATACCTGTCTATGGTTTGAACAAACAAGTCTGTTTTGAGAAGAAGATGACGACGATGATGATGATGATGAAGAAGAAACCGTGGATTGCAGGCATTAGAACGAACTAGGGATTAAAACTGAGTCAACTTAGTTTTTTTTTTTTTCCCGCTTCTTTGATTTATCACTTCAATTTCCATTGATTTATCACTTCAATTTCCTTTGATTTATCACTTCAATTTCCATTGATTTATCACTTCAATTTCCATTGATTTATCACTTCAATTTCCTTTGATTTATCACTTCAATTTCCTTTGATTTATCACTTCAATTTCCTTTGATTTATCACTTCAATTTCCATTGATTTATCACTTCAATTTCCTTTGATTTATCACTTCAATTTCCTTTGATTTATCACTTCAATTTCCATTGATTTATCACTTCAATTTCCTTTGATTTATCACTTCAATTTCCTTTGATTTATCACTTCAATTTCCTTTGATTTATCACTTCAATTTCCATTGATTTATCACTTCAATTTCCTTTGATTTATCACTTCAATTTCCATTGATTTATCACTTCAATTTCCTTTGATTTATCACTTCAATTTCCTTTGATTTATCACTTCAATTTCCTTTTTTCTTCCTCTTGTCCAAAAGTAGAGAAACAATGTAAAAAGTCGCAGACAAAGTAAAACAAAGCACGGACTGCACGCACCACAACGAATTAGGGATTAAAACTGGACCCATTTATTTCTTTTCCCGCTAATTCCGTTTATCACTTCAACTGATTGTTGTCTTCTTCTGGCTTAAAGGTAGAGAAATAACGTAAAAAGACAGAGATAAAGTTTCACTCTTCTCGCTTATGGAAGCATAAGGAAAATCACTATATACATATTAACGACAGTGCTACGGCAGATCTGCCCGACTTGATAATATAAACAGCAGGTTTACCACAGTCCCAACTCATCACCACATGTGTTTATGTATTGCATGCAGTGGTAGTCATGCGATGCTACGAAATTAGGGGTAAGTCCAGTGTGTGAAATGCCTTTTTGCCTTCATTCCACGATGAGTAAAACGATATTAGGTGTTCTGTTCTTTTACAGGTAATACAAGAACATTTTCGTGCTGATAGTGGAACCCGCAGAACCGTTGGACGTTTGAAGCATTCTCATAGAAAAGACTAGAGCCCTTCCAGTGTGCCCTTCAATGAGATGAACGCAGCGCCAGACATGTGACTAGAAGTTCCATAGCATTCTTTTTTTTATTTAAAGAAGGACAATAAAACTAAATCATCCCCAGATCAGAAAACAATGGAATAGGACGTACCTGTGAACTTTCATTTTTCAGCTCTAGATTTCAATTTTAAAAAAGTTCCTGTTCTGAACGATGGGTCGACATCTTTCATCTGTTTGTTCGTCTGTCTTGTCTATTTTGTGTATATTGGTAACATCTAAAAGACCGACATTTTTTCGGAAATTCCAAGTCTGTTTTGTATTGTGTACTAAACATTCATCGACTTGTACTCAGGACTTTTTGTGTGTCCATGTGTATTCTGAGTTGTTTAAAATAACGTTGTTATAATCTTCTTTAATCTTGCCACGTTGAGCATTTCAATATTAGCATTAATGAGTTATAAATTGCTTTATATGTAAGTGTGTGAGAGGGAAGCAGGGGTTATCTTTCCGTCTAACTCAGATAAAATACTGGGAAGAAGGTGACACAACTGAACATTTAACTGAGAATTGTTCAGTTTCAAGAGGAGCCTCACTTTATGCAATAAATGGAATGTAAGACAACATAAGGTTGTTATACGGCCTACAACTTTCCACAAAGTCCGATAGATAAAAGACATAAAGCCAAAATGGTTTCAGTTGAGAATTATTAACAGAATATTGCCAACCAAGTATATCTTACAAAACATTGGGATCTAAGGTAAAAAAAAAAGAAGTTCCTTTTGTGAGAAAGAAAAATAAGAAAAAGTTTACCATATTTTGGCACTACCGTCAAGTGCGGAGCTTCTTGCAAGTTTGTTTTCAAAGTGTTGTAAACAAAAATTGTGAAATGTTTTTTTTTTTTTTTTTTAATGAAAAAATTGTCATGTTTCGTTGTGATTGTAACTTAAATCAGATACTCTAGTTCAGATAAAACATTTTACTGTTTACGAATTTAAATAGGAAAAAAATCTATCATCAGTTCAAATCTGTATTGAGGTTTTGAAAGCCACATCCGAAAGCTGGAATAGCTCAGTGGTAGGGCGCATTTCATACTAATTTTGATGAAGACAAAACTACAACAGTTATATCTAAGATGTTACATATACCAGACGTAAAAGAAGAGAGGGTACACATAAGGACAGACAGATACCCAGACATATATAGACATATATAGATAGATATATATATAGACAGGCTGGCAGAGCAATGGGTTTGGAGGTCAGAAACCATCATTTCACATGTTTTTTTACGTACATTTTTGTGTCCTTCGTATGAAAGTCTGTTTTGTTGTTTGTGTCCTTATTCAGCAAACTGAACAGGGGAAGAATGGGTCTAATGAAAAACCATCATTTGATTTGTTTTTCACATACATTTTTTGTGCCCTTCATTTAAAAGTCTGCTTTGTTGTTTGTGTATCCTTTTTTCACAGCAAACTGAACAGGGGAAGAATGCGTCCAGTGCACACAGTATAAAGGCTGGGGTCATCCACAGTGCGCAGGCCTTAGCAAAAGCCCAGTCTGCATTTATCACGTTTGCGATATTAACATGGCTTCAACATCTACTTCTAATCCCATGAACTGTAAAAAGCATCGTTCTTACCCTTAGTCTCCTTTCCTGCCAGTCACTCAGTGTCAAATATGCGCCTATGGCTTATCTCATTGGCCGACAAACAGAGAGGTGCTTTAATGAGCTGCAATAAGGACTTCAGGCTGCTATTTTCAATGTTTTTGGTTTCAAACCTTTCAGTGCTAAATTAATGCCAAAGTGTTCTTTTCATTTCGGTGTGTATCCCGTTACAAGGAAATGATGCAAAAACTGTTATATTCTGGTAACGGCTTACAGGAATGTGTGTGTGTGTATGTGTGTGTGTGTGTGTGTGTGTGTGTGTGTGTGTGTGTGTGTGTGTGTGTGTGTTGGGGTGGATGAGTGCGTGCATGCGTGCGTGCGTGCACCTCGAAACTGATGTCACTATGAGAGCAGGGCTTGAAGGGCCATAGAATTTGTGAAGTTTTTCTTTTCCAATGCTGATTGATGAGGATGACAAAGATAAAGATAATGATGCAGATTTCAAGTCCGATCTGAGAATGCATGACAGGGCTGTACTCTACTCTTACTTTCACAGTATATCACGACGTCATCAGGCCCGAAAGATATACAGATACCTGCAGTGTTGGTCAGGAAATTTGATCAACACTCTTAAAGACACATCCATTAAGTAGATGAAACTAGACTGTATGGTCCCAGTTTTCCCAAATGAGCCCATGGCAAACTCAACTCTGGGTAGCCGGTCGTGGCAGAAAAATCCCACAAACAAATGGCTCTGATGGGAATCGAACGCACGACCTCTCAGCTGGGAGCCCGCGATGCTAGCCACTTCGCCACAGTAGCTGCTTTAACGACTAGAATTAATCCTAGTTGTCTACTTTGTAGTGCTATTGGCTAATGCGGAAATCAATGATTTTTTTTTTTTTTTTGCAATTGGTTTAACGACTAGAATTAATCCCAGTTGTCCACTTTGTAGTGCTATTGGCTAATGTGGAATTCAAAGATTTTTTGTTTCACTGAACTATCAATTTGGAAGATTTTAAAACATTTTTGTTGTTGTTGTTGTTCTTATCTCATTGCAATGAAGTACCCAGAACGGCTGAACTACTCAGCACGACATACTTTTAACTTTCACTTTCATTCATGTTGTCTAAAGCCCAGCTGACGGCAAGGGGGCGGGGGAGGGGGAGGTGGGAGGCATATATATATATATATATATATATATATGAACAATATAAAAAAAAGTCCTTAAAAATCTGAAGGTGCTCAACCCCTTGGGGAGCAACATCTGTTAAAAAATATTTTAAAAAATGAAGTAGTAAAATCTACAAGCCTTGCTATCTTCAGGATGTCTTTTGGGGCACGCCAACGATCTTTTATGGCGTGCGGGACTTGATTTCAACTCTGTGTGTGCAGGCGGATCTCATTTGCTGCACGTGCGGCCTGTGGTTCTTATTGGGGCCTGTTCAGGTGGAATGTGCTAGCAAAGATTTCCACTTGTGCCTGCAATTGTTTACAATTTCTACTTTCGTGTTCAGAGTTGCTAAGTGTAGTTTGCATAATATTAACCATTTTTCTGTGGAGCATAGATTGCATCTTTTTGAAATATTGTTGTATGGTGTTGCTCTTTTTATGATTTTCCATGATATGTTGTAGTCTATTTTTTTTATCTTTGAGTCTCCAAATGTATTTACTCAGCTCTGTTTGATTTTTGTATTTTTCATTTTTGAATGACTGTTTGTGGTTTGCGTATCTGGTTTTGAAAGTGTTTTCAGTAATCCCTATATATGTTTCTTTTTCATTTTCTGATGTTACCGTAGCT
>CM065741.1:44539558-44549558 GCA_033310375.1 Conus canariensis | reverse complement strand
TTTTGTCCACTATTTCGTTCCTTTTGGACCTTCTTCTGGGACAGGAAAGCTTAACTACGTATCAGCACATATTTTCATTTCCAGTTAAACCCCAGCACTGGAAACCATCAGGTAGCACAACAGGTAAAACATCAAGATTCAAATAGTTATTCACTTTAATTTTTGATGGTTTTAGTGCTTGTGTTGCTAGGCAAATCTTAAATAAATTGTTAGCGAACCGCCCAGAGAAACGTGGACAAACGAATCACAAGACAAAACACAACGCGTTTCGACCTCTTAGTTCTTCTTCAGGTGAGTCACAAACGAATAAAATAACGAAAACGATGGTTTTAGTGCTTGTGTGCTGGGGTTTAATTGGAAATGATATTTCTTTCCTTCTTTTCCACTTTTCTGTTTTTCTTTCCGCGCACGCAGGCTGATACTCCTGCGGACACTCCCTGTATAGACAGGCAAGGATTATGAAATGGACAATAATATGTGCTGATATGTAGATAAGCTTTCCTGTCCAAGAAGAAGGTCCGAAAGGCCCAAAATATCGAACAAAAATGATGACCCAGAGTTGAGTTTGCTGCGGACTCAGTTGGGAGGACTGGGACCACACAGTCGAGTTTCATCCACTTAATGGATGCGTTTCTGAGAGTGTTGCTCAAATTTCCTGACCAACACTGCAGGTGCCTGTATCTCTCGGGCCTGGTTGACGCCAGGATGAATTATGAAAGGAAGCGTAGAGTACCACCCTGTCATGTAGTTCAGACCGAAATGGAAACCTGTAGCATCATCTTAATCATCCTCATTCTCATCGATCAGCATAAAAAAAGTCTCAAATTCTGTGGCCCTTCATGCCCTGCTCTCATGGCAACCTCAATTTCGATGTCCTCTCCACGTCTGTGGTCTTAGTTTGGTTCCGTCAAGGTCACTGATATCGGCGAGTCCATGGGGGCTGTCGTTGGACGGATGTGGTGGCGCCCTCCGGAGGGAGAGCTCACTCACGCCGGCTTCGCGACTAAGCAATTATTGTCTTTAGTAGGGGGTTTAGTAGGTGGTGTCCTACATATGTTAGATCAGAACAGGCGCCACTAAACATCACCGAGGTGACTCGGAAGCAGTGCAGTGTCACCTCCGGTGGGTTGCCTCTTGACGACTTGACATTGACTGCTCCATGTGGATTGCCGGTGCCGGGGCTGCGGCGGGGCCGACCGGGCTGTAGCTGTGGACGGGGTGTCGGAATGAGCGGCGTGGGTGCATTGCCTCTGAGGTGGCACAGACGTTGGGGCAGCAAAAAAGAAGAAGAAGAAAGAAAAAAAAAAACAAAGAAGGAGATAACCTAGCAGTTTTGTGCTCCATTTTTTTTTTCTCTTTTCTTCCACTTTTTGTTTTTTCCACTGTATATATATATATATATATAAAATATATATATATATATATATATATATATATATATATGGGTCAGCGAGTTTTTTTTTTTTGTTTTTTTTTGCTGTCCCAACCTCTGCGCCACCTCAGAGGCAGTGCACCCACGCCGCTCATTCCGACACCCCGTCCACAGCCATAGCCCGGTTCGGCCCCGCCGCAGCCTCGGCACCAGCAATCCACAGGGAGCAGTCAATGTCAAGTCGTCAAGAGGCAACCCACCGGAGGAGACACTGCACTGCTGCCGAGTCACTTCGGTGGTGTTCAGTGGCGCCTGTTCTGATCTAACATACGCAGGACACCACCTACTAAGCCCCCTACTGACGACAATAACTGCTTAGTCGCGGAGCCGGCGTGAGTGAGCTCTCCCTCCGGAGGGCGCCACCACATCCGTCCAACGACAGCCCCCATGGACTCGCCGATACCGGTGACCCCGACGGAACCAAACCAAAGCCACAGACATGGAGAGGACGTCGAAATTGAGGTCACCATGAGAGCAGGGCATGAAGGGTCACAGAATTTGAGACATTTTTTTTTATGCTGATCGATGAGAATGAGGATGATTAAGATGATGCTACGGATTTCCATTTCGGTCTGCGACTACATGACAGGGCTGTACTCTACGCTTCCTTTCATAATATATCCGGGCGTCAACCAGGCCCGAGAGATACAGGCACCTGCAGTGTTGGTCAGGAAATTTGAGCAACACTCTCAGAAACGCATCCATTAAGTGGATGAAACTCGACTGTGTGGTCCCAGTCTTCCCAACTGAGTCCGCAGCAACTCAACTCTGGGTAGGAGCCGGTCGGGGCAGAAAAACCCACATGACTTCTGATGGGATTCGAACCCACGACCTCCCAGCCGGGAGTCCGCGACGCTAACCACTTCGCCACGGCGGCTGGTCTTGGGTCAGTGAGTTGGTGGATGGGTATAATATCCATCTATTTATATCGTATCAACGCTAGTGTAAAAGATGGGATGTTGTCATCATTTCATGCGTCTTAGTTTTTTAAACAAGATGCAAAGCATATAAACGTACTCCCAGTTTATCCTGAATACGCGTGAGATATTCCATACAGAGGAAAAGCCGTCTTGGGCTGGTGTAACCGTTAGTAAAGGCTATTCTGGTAAATATCGGCCATCGTCTGTGACCTAAAATGAAAATACTTACAAATTTTCAGAAAAATCGGCCAAGAACTTTCTGAGATTTTCCATAAAGAAGAAAACCATTATGGGCCGTTAGTAACGGCTATAACGGTAAACCAAAACATCAGGCATCATCCGTAACCCATAATGAAGATACCTGCTAATTTTCACAAAGACTGGCCACAAAGAAGAAAAGCGTTACAGGCCGTTACAGCCGTTAGTAACGGCTATAACGGTAAACTAAAACATCGGGCATCATCCGTAACCCATAGTGAAAATACCTGCTAATGTTCACAAAGATCAGCCAAGTACTTTCTGAGATATTCCATAAAGAAAAAAGAACAAAACGTTACAGGCCGTTACAGCCGTTAGTAATGGCTATAACGGTAAACTAAAACATCGGGCATTATTTGTGACCCATAATGAACATACCTGCTAATTTTCACAAAGATCGGCCAAGTACTTTCTGAGATATTCCATGAAGAAAAACAACCGTTACAGGCCGTTACAGCCGTTAGTAACGGCTATAACGGTAAACTAAAACATCGGGCATTATTCGTGACCCATAATGAACATAACTGCTAATGTTCACAAAGATCGGCCAAGTACTTTCTGAGATATTCCATGAAGAAGAAAAAGCGTTACAGGCTGTTACAGCCGTTAGTAACGGTATAACGGTAAACTAAAACATCGGACATTATTTGAGACCCATAATGAACATACCTACAAATTTTCAGAAAGATCGGCCAAGTGCTTTCTGAGATATTCAATAAAGAAGAAAAACCGTTACAGGCCGTTACAGCCGTTAGTAACGGCTATAACGGGGTAAACTAAAGCATCGGGCATCACTCATGACCCATAATGAATATACCTGCTAATTTTCACAAAGATCAGCCAAGTACTTTCTGAGATATTCCACAAAGAAGAAAATGTGTTACATACCGTTACTGCCGTTAGCAACGGCTGTAACGGTAAACTAAAACATCGGGCATCATCCTTGACCCATAATGAACATACCTACAAATTTTCAGAAAGATCGGCCAAGTGCTTTCTGAAATATTCTATAAAGAAGAAAAAGCGTTACAGGCCGTTACAGCCGTTAGTAACGGCTATAACAGTAAACTAAAACATCAGGCATTATTCGTGACCCATAATGAACATACCTACAAATTTTCAGAAAGATCGGCCAAGTACTTTTTGAGATATTCTATAAAGAAGAAAAACCGTTACAGGCTGTTACAGCCGTTAGTAACGGCTATAACGGGGTAAACTAAAACATCGGGCATCATCCGATACCCATAATGAACATACCTGCTAATTTTCACAAAGATCAGCCACGTACTTTCTGAGATATTCCATAAAGAAGAAAAACCGTTACATGCCGTTACAGCCGTTAGTAACGGCTGTGACGGTAAACTAAAACGCCGGGCATCATCCTTGACCCATAATGAACATACCTAGAAATTTTCAGAAACATCGACCCAGTAGTTTTGTCTGGAGCGAGTGGAACACATTTTGACCATGAACACACAGACAGGCAGACAGACACACACACACAGACAGCATTTCTTCGTTCCCATTCTAAAGTACTCCCTGTTCTTTAAAAACTGGGAGTACAAAAAATAATCACGCAATGTCGTTCATTCTTTTTGCCATGTATTAGAGTCTACTCGGCCGCCTATGGACGACTGGCGACTGTAGCGTCTTCGCAAGGTGCAACGCAGCGATTGGTTGATTCAATTAGATACATTCTGCGCATGAGCAGAAAGTGTAATTACGCTGACTAGGCCAGGCTAACGCTAGGCCTATAGGCTAGGCTCGGCTATTTATTTGCCGACTTCGTCAGCGTCTCTAGAGACTGTTTCGAGCAGACGACAACTCTTGCTTACCACTCGGCATAATTATTGCTGCGGGCTTCCGATACATTGTGTTGCTGTTTTCAAAACGATCAGCATTTTTCTTCATTAGGAGAGAAATACCAGCAGTTTGATTTCAGACAACAACAAACATGCATTCGTCCGGGGTGATAGCAGGTCTTGTATTTGTTTGCATTTTGATCCAAGGTAAGCAGTTATCTTTGTTGATGTCATTATGATATTATATTCGTGTTTTTGCTATCGATATTATTATCATTATTTTTTGTGGTAGTAGTGGGATCATCATTGATGTTGCTGCTGTATGTGTATTTTAATTTGTAATGAACTGTACCATCAGTAAATAAAACACGAAGTTAGTTTTTCCATCAGCAGAATTAACAAGTTGTTCGTTGTTTCTGCCTCGTTTAAAACTACATGAAAATAAGAATAACGTTTATAGTATTCACATGTTGCTGTTTCTGTTGTCATTTTGCTTTGCACACATTTCTCTCTGCTTTGTTTCGACTACCCCTGCCCTCAAATCCTCATCACCCACACCTCCCTCTCGAAACTATTCCCCCGCCTCTTCTGTCTTATTCTTGTTTTCTCCCTTGGATAACAGAAGCAACTCGGCATGCGTGTGCGTACAAAACAAACATGTAATTCTTTAAACACATCAAATTAGCCTATTCAGTTACAATTTGGAAAAAAAAACCCACCTCAGACAGTTAACTCTACATAAACGAACAAATAATACATGTAATTGTAGTCGGTTCAAGTAAGTAAATAAATAAATAGATAAACAAATAATTAAACAGACACTTTTTTTTTAACCAGCTTTTAAGTTTCAGTCGCCCCCCCCCCCCCTCAAAAAAAAAAAAA
Source organism: Conus canariensis (assembly GCA_033310375.1). Taxonomy (NCBI): domain Eukaryota; kingdom Metazoa; phylum Mollusca; class Gastropoda; order Neogastropoda; family Conidae; genus Conus; species Conus canariensis. The sequence continues at coordinate 44,544,264 of CM065741.1, read as the reverse complement.
AAAAAAAAAATTGGATCTAGATGACTCGGAGCAAGCAAGTCATCCACTTGGCTTAGGGCAAACTTTTTTTTTTCTAGGCTCGGGATGCGCATAAATCATGCAGCTCCAATGGTAATGAATGCAAACATCTAATTCCATGCGGCTCAGGACAAATGATATTGATCCCGGCCTCCTGGAATCCAATGTTCATTCCATTTTGTCCTGAGCCGCATGGAATTAATGTTTGAGTACATTGACCATTGGAGCTGCATGATTTATGCGCATCCCGAAAAAAAATTGATTCCAGTTGCGGCCAAAGTCAAACTCAAACTGTTAAAAAAAAAAATCGAAATATTTAATGTAAGTTGATTCAAGACAAACGGCTCAAAGATTTAATTTCAGATGGTTTACCACAAACATTTAATTTTCGACTGATTCATAACGAGCAACTTAATCAATTCTAGATCAGGAGAGAAAAGAAAAATCAAACGTTTTATCACAGACTAAGGTTACACAGACCCGTCAGTAAAGACAAAGCGTGATGATTTTGACAGAGTAGTGTCCCTTAGACTTGGGTGGTCAAACTGCATGGCTACGAAAATAAAGAACGGCGGACATCATAGTGCAGCAATAAACAGCACGAATTCGATATGGTAAAAAAGACTGTAGACAAAAATCTTTTCACAGATTTCCGAAAGACCAAGCAAGGTATAGTTATGTTCAACATGGGAATCAGTAGATTTATAGACGCTGCCCTGTTGCGTGCAGCCTTCATACAGAAGTGGAGACGAGACAGAAATGGAATCGACTCACGATAAGATGGAGCCCAGACAACCGTTAACTTCCATAACATATTTAATCACGTGACTTCCGCATACAGAGCTATCTGCCAATTTGTAGACCACGTAACATCTTCCCCCTTCCGGGAAGTTCTGTAAATTAGGAATGTGAACTTAACTGAACTTTGATTAAATACATGTAACTTGGTCAAATTCAAATTAGCAGTTTAAATATTACAAATAATAAAACCCAACTGTGTCACCCAAACATTATCTTTTCTTTCTTTCCCTTTTCTTTGAACACTATAGAGTTTGTGTCTGGGTGTGTTCGCTATCTTTGACTACTGTCAATGATTGCAAATGACTGTATGTTTGTGTGTTGATTTTCGCCAGTCAGTGAATTATAGGTCCAGTATCTTTCTAGGCTTCACTGGTCTGCCTGATCTTGTGATGATGGTTCTGGTTGGCTCCCCTGGTGAGTCTGGACTGGCTGTAGGCATCTTCTGGTTGTGATCCTGGTGGACTGCTGCCGATGGACTGCTGAGCTCCTGGATCACTGGATCTGGTAGAGCTGGTGTGGCTGGATGTCGTCCCTCGTCTTGATGTCCGTTTTGCTGCCTTCTTGGGTTGTCAGCATTGGTGGGGTATGGGCAGGAAGGTTGGGTTTTGGGAGATTGGATTGTTGTAGGGACATGGGGTGTGAGAGTGGGGCGGGGAACTGAGCGAAGGAAAACACGATTGCGTCTATACAATCGTCCGTCACCGGTTTGTACGTCGTAGGTCCTGCTGGCCCTCCTGTTGATGACTGTGGCGTTCTTCCAGATGGTTGTGGACTTGTCAATCGGTTGGATCTTGACTGTGTCACCGGAGTCTAGTGGTTTGATATCTTTCCGTTGACTGTACTCTCGGCTGTATTTTGACGTTTGTTTTCAAGACGTTCTTTCTCTTGGTTGGTGTAGTCTCCAGCAACAGGCTTCAACAAATTAAATGTGGTGGGAAGTGCTGTCTTTGCTCGTCTGCCCATGAGGCGTCGCATTGGGCTTGATGTTAGTCCCTCTTCTGGTGTGTTCCTAAGGTTCAGGAGACCTAAATATGGATCTTCCTTTGCGTACAGGCATTTCTTCATCATATTTTTGGCCACTTTAACGGCAGCTTCAGCGGCTCCATTAGCTTGGCTGTGTCCGGGGCTGGAGGTGACATGCCGGAAACCCCAACTGTTGACGAAAGCCTTGAACTGTTGCGATGCAAATTGGGGACCGTTGTCACTTATGACCGTGTCCGGTATGCCATGACGGGCGAAGTGTTGTTTCATTTTGCTGAGAACTGCTTCTGCCGTGGTCTCCAGTAGATAGTCCAGTTCAAAGAAATGACTGAAGTAGTCTACTGTAATGAGGTAGTGTCGACCTTGTATTGTGAAGATATCTGTCCCCACCTTTTCCCATGGGCGGTCTGGAACCTCGTGCATGTAGAGAGTCTCTGCTGGTTGTTTTGCACTATGAGAAGTGCACACATCACATGCCTCAACGAAATGACGAATTTCTGCTGACATCCTGGGCCAGAAGATGAGCTGTCGTGCTCTCCGTACACACGAATTGATGCCCGAGTGTCCTGCATGAACCTTTTCCTTCATTTCTGTCTCATAGCTTGTGGTATAACGAAACTTTCTCCCCTGAGGACAATCCCATCTTGTACGGTGAGTTCATCTCTGTAGTCGAAGTAAGCTGTGATAGTGGGTGGGCATTCCTGTCTTGATGAAGGCCATCCTGTGAGAATCACATCTTTGAGTTGAGTCAGGGTACTGTCTTCTGCTGTTTGCCGCTTGATCTCATCAAGGCGTTGTGGCGTGAAGGGTGATAGTGTCAGCGAATTGACAGATTCTGACTCTGTATCTGTTCCTGTGGAAACTGGTGCTCGTGACAGGGCGTCTGCCACAGGTATCTGCTTGCCTGGTTGGTACTCCAATGTGAAGTCGTATGTTTGTGTCCTCATCAGCATGGACTGTAGGCGCATTGGTGCTTTCAACAATGGTTTCTTGCAGATTGAGACGAGTGGTTTGTGATCTGTAACCACTTGTACTTGTCGGCCGTAAGTGTAGTGGTGAAACTTCTGTAGTCCAAAAAGCAGAGCAAGCATTTCCTTTTCTATTTGTGCATAGTTCCTCTCTGTGGGAGAGAGGGTTCTGCTTGCGAAAGCAATTGGTCTGTTATCTTGCATGAGTACGGAGCCGAGGCCATATTCACTTGCATCATTGGTGAGTGTGAGGTTTTCATTGGGTTTGTAGAAAGCCAGAGTGGGGCTGTTCATGATCTTGTTTTTCACTGCTTTGAAGGCATGTTCTTGAGAAGATGTCCACATCCACTGTACATCTTTCTTGAGTAGGTTTTGAAGAGGGTGTAAATCCTCTGTAAGGTGTGTCAAGTACCGTGAGAGGTAATTAACCATGCCCAGGAATCGTCTGAGTTCCTCCAAGTTCTTTGGCGCTGGGTAGTCTCTGATGGCTTTCACCTTTTCAGGGTCTGTTTGTAAGCCATTCTTGGTGATTTTGTGTCCCATGAATGTGATGTTGTCAGAGCGTAGGGATAATTTCTCCTTGTTGAGCTTGATCTGTTTTTCTCGACATCTCTGTAGAAAAGACTGGTAGTGTCTGTCATGTGCTTCAGTTGTCTCCCCGTGGATGATGACATCATCAGTAATGTATTCAACACCCGGTAGTCCATAAAGCGCTTCAATCAGTTTTTTCTGAAATATTTCTGATGAAACTGAAGTACCAAAGGGTAGTCTTAGCCAGCGGTATCGGCCAAAACATGTCTGGAAAGTGGTCAGAAAGCTTGACTCTTCGTCAAGCTGAACGTGCCAGAATCCCGCTGATAGATCCGCCTTGGAAAACACCGTGGATTTGCTGAGATCATGAAGTATATCTTCAAGAACTGGAAGGGTATATCGTTCTCGTCTCAAAGCTTTGTTTAGCTCTGGTGGATCGATGCAGATTCGTAGTTTCCCTTGTTTTTTCTTTGTGACAACTATTTGACTGACCCATGGTGTAGGTTCACTCACTGGTTTGATCACTCCATCTTCAACCATCTTGTCAAGTTCAGTTTTAAGCTGAGGCCTGAGAGAAATTGGTGTGCGCCTGTCAGGCATGATGACTGGTTTCGCTTGTGGGTCTATTTCAAGATGTTGTAGGCCAGGGAGTTTTCCCAGTGATCCGTCGAAAACATCTGCATACTCGTCTTCTGGTGATGCAGAATGGAGCTGTGCTACACGGATGAAATTGTCCTTTTCTATGTTGATCAAACCCATATCCTGTGAAGTTTGTAGACCAAGTAGTGGAGTAAAGTTGTCTTCAAACACAATGAAATCAACTGTGTATTGTTTCTTGTTCTTCGGATTGGTTATTGACTCTTTGGTTTTGCCAACAGGTTTGAGTTGAGTATGATTCCACATTTTCATTATCTTCTCGGTTGGTATTATGTGGCTAGCAAACTTTGCCGGCAGCATGTTCACAGATGATCCATTGCGGCTGAAGTGATTTTTTCCTGAACAATGAAAGCATGTTTTTCCAAAAGCTGGGCATTCTTCTTTACGTAGCTTATGTCGTGTGCCACAAAATTTACACTCTCTGACTTCCGAGCGTGTGTCTATCTTCATTTTGTGAACAGCTTCTGTGTTTTCCGTATAGTTCATAGCTTTGCCCTGTGCCATAGCATTTTCAGCTGCTCTGCAAATGTCTACACATTTCTCCACATTAAGCTTCCTAACTTTTAGAAGTTCGGTTTGTGTGTTGGGGTCCCGGATTCCAAGCACAATCCTGTCTCGAATCATAGAGTCCATACAATCTGGGCAAAAATCACATGTCTTGCTGAGACCTCTTATTGTGGAGTAGAACCTTTCAAACGATTCTTCTTCTTCTTGTTGCCTCTGATTGAATACGAAACGTTCATATGTAAC
>CM065741.1:44487058-44534558 GCA_033310375.1 Conus canariensis | reverse complement strand
TACCTACTAAATTTCAAGAAGATCGGGTTTTAAACAGTTTCTTTTATAGGGTTTGGTGTTTTTAACGGTTTTTAACTGTTATAAATAATGTTTTTTAACTGCCAAATAACGGTTCTAATTTTAGAGAAGTAGTCCTGTACCTGTGCAATGTCACAACGGCTATTTGATGAAAAGCAGAGGAAAAAGATGTCTTTGAAACCGTTATAGCAGCTTTTTAACGGTTTTTAACGGTTTTATTTTTTTAGAGATTAGCCCAAACCATCCTCGGGTCAGAACAGACGTACCTGCCAAATTTCATTACAATCGGTTGAGCCGTTTTTGAGTCTATAGCGTACACACACACACACACACACACACACACACACACACAGACAGAGACAGAATTTGCCATTTATATATATATATACTAGCAGGGGCACCCGGCGTTGCCCGGGATATGAACATTCTTTGCGATACTCACTAGACGGCAAACATGTATTAATTGTTTTGATTTACAATCAATCCATACCCCCCCCCCCCAACATCTTCCCACCCCCTCCCCCCACACAAATACACATTCTGTCTCTCTCTCTCTCTCTCTCTCTCTTATACATTCTATTGTTTTCCGCCTGCCTCTGGCCCCTTTCGTCTGGATCTTCCCTAGCACGTCGAGATGCTTTTCTCGCTCGATTTTCCGCCTGCGCTCACCGTTCCCATTCCCATTCTTCTGATTGCCCTTAATTTTGTAGGAATAGACTTTGTGCAGAAGTAGTTTATTTCAATGGGTCTGTGTCTAATGTAAAATAGTGTATCAGGCTTTGCACTGCACAATCATTTTTCTGGCCCCTCTCATTCCTCCCTTTTCATCCCCCTACCCTGTCCCATCCATGTTGCAAAATTACTTACCGTTACTGGACATACGCATACCGAATTTTATCAATAGCGGTGTGAATTTAGAAAATAACGGTTTTGAAAAGTCAATGTTAAGTTTTGGTTCATAAAATTTGCATAACATTGTTCAGCGCTTAAAACTGTATGTGCATACGGAATGTTATCAAGAAGGGTGAAAATGTAGAAATTCAGAAAATAACGGTTTTTAACGGTCAATGTTAAGTTTCGGATCTTGAAAATTGTATATCATTGTTTAGCGTTGAAAACTGCACATGTATATCGAATTTCTTGAAGAATACTCTAAATTTATAAAATAACGTTTTTTAACGGTCAATTTTAAATTTCGGTTCGTAAAAGTTGTATATCATTTTTCGGCATTTAAAACTGCACATGTATACCGAATTTCATCAAGAACAGCCGAAATTTTGAAAATATCGGTTTTTAACAGTCAAATTGAATGGTCATAATGACTATCTAATGACCCTATGTTACCTGTTGGATGTTCCTGTAGGCTTATGTCAAGTTTGGTGGCGATCCAATAACTCTCGTGGCCGGCAACCTCAGAAGATCGGGTTTTAAACAGTTTTTATAGGGTTTGGTGTTTTTAACGGTTTTCAACTGTTATAAATAACGTTTCTTAACTGCCAAATAACGGTTCTAATTTTCGAGAAGTAGCCCTGTACCTGTGCAATGTCACAACGGCCATTTGATGAAAAGCAGAGGAAAAAGATGTCTTTGAAACCGTTATAACAGTTTTTTTTAACGGTTTTTAACGTTTTTTTTTTTTTTTTTAGAGATTAGCCCAAAACCATCCTCGGGTCACAACAGACGTACCTGCTAAATTCCAAGAAGTTCCGGTTTTAAACAGTTTCTTTTATAGGGTTTGGTGTTTTGAACGGTTTTAAACTGTTATAAATAACGTTTTTTAACTGCCAAATAACGGTTCTAATTTTAGAGAAGTAGTCATGTACCTGTGCAATGTCACAACGGCTATTTGATGAAAAGCAGAGGAAAAAGGATGTCTTTGGAACCGTTTTAACAGTTTTTTAACGGTTTTTAACGGTCAATGTTGAGTTTTGGTTCGTAAAATTTGCATAACATTGTTCAGCGCTTAAAACTGTACGTGCATACGGAATGTTATCAAGAAGGTTGAAAATTCAGAAATTCAGAAAATAACGGTTTTTAATGGTGAATGTGAAGTTTCGGATCTTGAAAATTGTATATCATTGTTTAGTGTTGAAAACTGAACATGTATATCGAATTTCTTGAAGAATACTCTAAATCTATAAAATAACGTTTTTTAACGGTCAATTTTAAATTTCGGTTCGTAAAAGTTGTATATCATTTTTCGGCATTTAAAACTGCACATGTATACCGAATTTCATCAAGTAAGCCTAAATTTTGAAAATAATGGTTTTTAACGGTCAAATTGAATGGTCATAATGACTATCTAATGACCCTATGTTACCCGCTGGATGTTCCTGTAGGCTTATGTCAAGTTTGGTGGCGATCCGATGACTGTCGTGGCCGGCAACCTCAGAAGATCGGGTTTTAAACAGTTTTTATAGGGTTTGGTGTTTTTAACGGTTTTTTTTACTGTTATAAATAACGTTTCTTAACTGCCAAATAACGGTTCTAATTTTTGAGAAGTAGCCCTGTACCTGTGCAATGTCACAACGGCCATTTGATGAAAAGCAGAGGAAAAAGATGTCTTTGAAACCGTTATAACAGTTTTTTTAACGGTTTTTAACGGTTTTATTTTTTTAGAGATTAGCCCAAAACCATCCTCGCGTCACAACAGACGTACCTACTAAATTTCAAGAAGATCGGGTTTTAAACAGTTTCTTTTATAGGGTTTGGTGTTTTTAACGGTTTTTAACTGTTATAAATAACGTTTTTTAACTGCCAAATAACGGTTCTAATTTTAGAGAAGTAGTCCTGTACCTGTGCAATGTCACAACGGCTATTTGAAGAAAAGCAGAGGAAAAAGATGACTTTGAAACCGTTATAACAGCTTTTTAACGGTTTTTAACAGTTTTATTTTTTTAGAGATTAGTCCCAAACCATCCTCGGATCACAACGGACGTAACTGCCAAATTTCATTACAATTGGTTGAGCTGTTTTTGAGTCTATAGGTACACAGACACACACACACACACACACACACACACAGAATTTGCCATTTATATATTAGACTAGCAGGGGCACCTGGCGTTGCCCGGGATATGAACATTCTTTGCGATACTCACGTGACGGCAAACATGTATTAATTGTTTTGATTTACAATCAACCTTCCCCCCCTCCCCCCAACATCTTCCCACCCCCTCCCCCACACAAATACACATTCTCTCTCTCTCTCTTCTCTCTCTCTCTCTCTCTCTTTCTCTCTCTCTCTCTCTCTTACACATTCTATTGTTTTCCGCCTGCCTCTGGCCCCTTTCCTCTGGATCTTCCCTACACGTCGAGATGCTTTTCTCGCTCGATTTTCCACCTGCACTCACTGTTCCCATTCCCATTCTTCTGATTGCCCTTAATTTTGTAGGAACAGACTTTGTGCAGAAGTAGTTTATTTCAACGGGTCTGTGTCTAATGTAAAAATAGTGTATCAGGCTTTGCACTGTATAATCATTTTTCTGGCCCCTCTCATTCCTCCCTTTTCATTCCCCTACCCTGTCCCATCCATGTTGTAAAATTACTTACCGTTACTGGACATACGCATACCGAATTTTATCAATAGCGGTGTAAATTTAGAAAATAACGGTTTTTAACTGTCAATGTCAAGTTTTGGTTCGTAAAATTTGCATAACATTGTTCAGCGCTTAAAACTGTATGTGCATACGGAATGTTATCAAGAGCGGTGAAAATGTAGAAATTCAGAAAATAACGGTTTTTAACGGTCAATGTTAAGTTTCGGATCTTGAAAATTGTATATCATTGTTTAGCGTTCAAAACTGCACATGTATATCGAATTTCTTCAAGAATACTCTAAATTTATAAAATAACGTTTTTTAACGGTCAATTTTTTTAATTTCAGTTCGTAAAAGTTGTATATCATTTTTCGGCATTTAAAACTGCACATGTATACCGAATTTCATCAAGAGCAGCCTAAATTTTGAAAATAACGGTTTTTAACGGTCAAATTGAATGGTCATAATGACTATCTAATGACCCTATGTTACCCGCTGGATGTTCCTGTAGGTTTATGTCAAGTTTGGTGACGATCCGATGACTGTCGTGGCCGCCAACCTCAGAAGATTGGGTTTTAAACAGTTTTTATAGGGTTTGGTGTTTTTAACGGTTTTTAACTGTGCCGGCTGCACACCGGCCATTCGTATTTTACCCATTCGTACCTTTTAAAGAGTGAAGAAATGCTGTGGTGCATTTCATGTCATGTGCCACTCACAATGAAACATATTCTTTTAGAGTGTTGGGACTTGCACAATGTGAGACAAAAACATTTTACAGCAGAGTCCATGAAAATCCTGTTCAGAGAGGTCCCGCCTGACGTGATCTTTGAGTTTTTGAGAGAGATTAACATTTTTCATCTGATTTAAGATTTTATGGAAGAAAGATTTTTAACGAAGTTTCTGGTGCGTTTTAGATGTCATTTAAAGAGATGTATGAAAGGTTTTTTTTTTTTTTTTTTTTTAAATGACTTGTGAGTTGATTTTAACGTGGTGACAGCCCTGATGTGCCCCTTGCGGTCGGCTGGGCTATAAGCAACATTATCTTATCTCTTAACGGTTTTTAACTGTTATAAATAACGTTTCTTAACTGCCAAATAACGGTTCTAATTTTCGAGAAGTAGCCCTGTACCTGTGCAATGTCACAACGGCCATTTGATGAAGAGCAGAGGAAAAAGATGTCTTTGAAACCGTTATAACAGTTTTTTAACGGTTTTTAACGGTTTTATTTTTTTAGAGATTAGCCCAAAACCATCCTCGGGTCACAACAGCAGTGATGTACCGAGGTTGTAGAAATAATAGGACAGACTGTCCTGAAGGAAAGAAATCAATAGGCCATAATGTCCTGAACCTTGGAAAGCAATAGGACAAATTGACGTAATGGGGAAAAAGAATTAGCATACCAGGGAATATTTATAACCTTTATATGCAAGAGTTAAAAGAAGATTAAAATAAGATATTTAGTACAAAACAGGCTGAGTTCTTTACTATGTTAACAGAATCGGATTATATGGGAACTACCACACAACATTGAAATGAAAAAGTCATTACAAAACATTGATTCATTCTGCTATAAAACGTGAAGTAAAAAAAAAAGTTAAAATATCTGTGAAGCTACAGCTTTTTAATCATCAATGTTCTCAATAAAGCCATGATCTCTCTGCTACTGTCTCATTCCCTCACAGGCCACCTAACTAGTCTCACTGCCTTTTCCCTTCCCCCCGCCCTTCACTTTGAACAATTTCCTGTCCTCCTTCGCCTGCCATTTCTTGACGATTGAAGCAATGTATGCTTCGCTTCTTTCTGCTTGTCCTTCCAGTTTTTGTTTCAGAAGCATATTTTGTGTCTCAACATTCAGTCTGTTTCGTTTCGAAGTGCAGATGAGATTCTGCGCACTGAAACCCCTTTCAACATCAGCTGTATGGACAGGTAACACAAGAGCAATTTGTGCAAGTTTGATCATGTTGGGGAAGCTGTCACTGTGGAACTCTGCAATCAGCTGCCAGAGGGTTGAGAACTGGTCACGTGGATACATCTGAGCCTTGACCACAGCCTTCAGCTCACGGAACTCTTCTTCAGTTTTTGCTCTGTCCACAAGTGCTGCTGCTTCCTGGGACTGCTCCTGACCATCTTCATCCTTCCACACTGACTTCTTCGTCTCAGCAAAGTGGTCAAGCAGCATTGTCAGTTGCTCAACACCCCATTGATCGCATTCACTGTCACTGAGCAAGGTGATGGGACGTAATGCCAGAACACCAAACGATGAGATCAGATCAGTCTCTGGAAACCTGCATTTGATACTTGAGATGAGGCTGTCTATGAATTTGTTCTCAGCTGAAGATATTTCAGCTTCACTGCACCTGTGATCACATGGTCTTTGTACTTGACTGCATTAGCATCCCTGATGATGTGCTCCTGGAGCTGCTTCTTGTGGGTTCCGTCTTCCTTCTTCAGATCCTCTAGCTTTTCAAGGCACTGCTCTGTTTTCAGCTTGATCAGGGCCCCATCAATGTCCTTTCCTTGAAAGAAGAGGTTCAGTGTTCCCACGACAGGTATCACATCCATCAGTGTGTAGGTGAGCGATATGAACCTTTGTGTGGCAACCTTGTTCTTGAGACCAGCTGCCTTGGGATCTTGCTTCTGCTCTGTTCCGAGGTAGACAAGCAGGGCATCAAGACTTCTGTACACAGTCTCCAAGGCATTGTAGAAGGAGAGCCACCTCACACTGTGCACTTCTTTGATCTGAAGCTGAGGAGAGTCTAAGATGTCTTGGATATCTGACAGGGCCTGTGTTCGACTTGCTGATGCTTTGAAGTAGTAGAACAAAGAAGTCAGAGTTTCTTGGAAGTTTTGCATGGCTGGTATTTTCTCAGCTGCCTGACTTGTACACAGAGCGAGTTTATGGGCGATGCAGTGAATGTTCAGGAGATGTGGGTTCTTCCTACGAAGTAGTCCAGTAATGCCTTTACCTTGTCCTGTCATAACAGAAGCCCCATCGGATCCAAGTGCGATGATTCTGTCGGGAGAAACACCTCTGCTGTTGATTTCTTTCTCAATGGCATTTGCAATCGCTTGTCCTGATCCACTGTCAAGTTTAACATTGGTCAGAAACTTGGTCTTGGCTTTGAGAGTTTTATCAGCTGTTTTCACATAGAGTCCCATTCTCTTCTTGGTTGTGATATCTGTTGTTTCGTCAGCTAAAACCGCAATGAACGGCGATTCAGTCAGCTGTTGCAGAGCCTCTTCGTCCACCTGTTCTGAGAACACTTCCAGTAGATCAGTGGCAGTATGTCTTGAGCTGTAGGTGACCTGTGATGTGACATTCAGCACTCTTATATCCTGGACCTCGTATTATCTCAGCAAATCCATCAGTCTTGGATATTTTGCTATAGGTAAGTCCTCTTGGATGAGCCAGTGCATAGCCCACACTGCATGACCTGCAGCCTTCTCCTTCTTTGACAGCACGACAGCTTCCACTTTGCCTTATTTACTTGCAGTCCTGGAACTTGTAGAGCATTGATGTGATCACTGGTTTTCATGTGGTCCTTTATGGCACTTGTTCTGAAGTTTGCACAACCACTTGTGAACGAATTCCGTGCACCCACTCTTTTGCAGGAAGTGCAAAACATTTTTCCTTCCTCATGCATTATCCATGGATAAACTTTGAGCCAATGCTCCTGAAAGTGACGCGGACTAGTTGTTTGTTTCGACGAAGTCGATGGATGATTGTCCAGCGTATCGTCTGGAGGCCTAGCAATAGCACTGTCAGTGTCACTTTCACCAGTTTCAAGTACAGCCCCCGCGTCAGATTGAACAGTTGATCCACCACTTGTTGAAGGCGAAAAAAAAGAGCCTGTAATCTTTTGTCCCTTGTCGGGTTTGAGCTTCTTTTTCGGTGGCATTGTCGTTTTTCAATCGTAAAGCGTGATTCCTAGCAGAAACAAAAAATGGCGAAACGAAGACATGAGAGTTGTTTCCCGTACCTTGATTCAGGGTAAATCCATACTGTACTTTTTCCAAGTATTTCGATCAGCACCGTCTACTTTTGGTTTTGCCTAAGAATAGCTGTGGCGAGTGAAATAATGTTGAGCATTGCAGTCGAGAATCTGTCTGGGAAAATGTAGATTGACGTGTCAGCGAGTAACGTGAAACGATCGGACCGAGGCCGCCAGCGCTACATTTCGATCGGACAATGAGTCCGGGCTGGGGAAACACGATCGGAATTTTCAGTTTTTAATAGGCCATTGGCCGAAGGCCGATGCCTCGGTGCAACACTGCAACAGACGTACCTGCTAAATTTCAAGAAGATCGGGTTTTAAACAGTTTCTTTTATAGGGTTTGGTGTTTTTAACGGTTTTAAACTGTTATAAATAACGTTTTTTAACTGTCAAATAACGGTTCTAATTTTAGAGAAGTAGTCCTGTACCTGTGCAATGTCACAACGGCTATTTGATGAAAAGCAGAGGAAAAAGATGTCTTTGAAACCGTTATAACAGTTTTTTTTAACAGTTTTTAACGGTTTTATTTTTTTTCAGAGATTAGCCCCAAACCATCCTCGGGTCACAACAGACGTACCTGCCAAATTTCATTACAATCGGTTGAATCGTTTTTGAGTCTATACCGTACACATACACACACACACACACACACACACACACACACACACACACACAGAATTTGCCATTTATATATTAGACTAGCAGGGGCACCCGGCGTTGCCCGGGATATGAACTTTCTTTGCGATACTCACTTGACGGCAAACATGTATTAATTGTTTTGATTCACAATCAACACCCCCCCCCCTCCAACATCTTCCCACCCCCTCCCCCCACACAAATACAAATCCTCTCTCTCTCTCTCTCTCTCTCTCTCTCTCTCTCTCTTATACATTCTATTGTTTTCCGCCTGCCTCTGGCCCCTTTCCTCTGGATCTTCCCTACACGTCGAGATGCTTTTCACGCTCGATTTTCCACCTGCACTCACTGTTCCCATTCCCATTCTTCTGATTGCCCTTAATTTTGTAGGAATAGACTTTGTGCAGAAAAAGTTTATTTCAATGGGTCTGTGTCTAATGTAGAAATAGTGTATCAGGCTTTGCACTGTACAGTCATTTTTCTGGCCCCTCTCATTCCTCCCTTTTCATCCCCCTACCCTGTCCCATCCATGTTGCAAAATTACTTACCGTTACTGGACATATGCATACCGAATTTTATCAATAGCGGTGTAAATTTAGAAAATAACGGTTTTAACGGTCAATGTTAAGTTTTGGTTCATAAAATTTGCATAACATTGTTCAGCGCTTAAAACTACGTGCATACGGAATGTTATCAAGAACGGTGAAAATGTAGAAATTCAGAAAATAACGGTTTTTAACGGTCAAAGTTAAGTTTCGGATCTTGAAAATTGTATATCATTGTTTAGCGTTCAAAACTGCACATGTATATCGAATTTCTTCAAGAATATTCTAAATTTATAAAATGACGTTTTTTAACAGTCAATTTTTAATTTCGGTTCGTAAAAGTTGTATATCATTTTTCGGCATTTAAAACTGCACATGTATACAGAATTTCATCAAGAACAGCCGAAATTTTGAAAATAACGGTTTTTAACGGTCAAATTGAATGGTCATAATGACTATCTAATGACCCTATGTTACCCGCAGGATGTTCCTGTAGGCTTATGTCATGTTTGGTGGCGATCTGATAACTCTCATGGCCGTGCCAACCTCAGAAGATGGGTTTTAAACAGTTTTTATAGGGTTTGGTGTTTTTAACGGTTTTCAACTGTTATAAATAACGTTCTTAACTGCCAAATAATGGTTCTAATTTTCGAGAAGTAGCCCTGTACCTGTGCAATGTCACAACGGCCATTTGATGAAAAGCAGAGGAAAAGGATGTGTTTGAAACTGTTATAACAGTTTTTTAACGGTTTTTAACGGTTTTATTTTATTTTTTTTAGAAATTAGCCCAAAACCATCCTCGGGTCACAACAGACGTACCTGCTAAATTTCAAGAAGTTCCGGTTTTAAACAGTTTCTTTTATAGGGTTTGGTGTTTTCAACGGTTTTTAACTGTTATAAATAACGTTTTTTAACTGCCAAATAACGGTTCTAATTTTAGAGAAGTAGCCCTGTACCTGTGGAATGTCACAGCGGCTATTTGAAGAAAAGCAGAGGAAAAAGATGTCTTTGAAACCGTTATAACAGTTTTTTTTTAACGTTTTTAACGTTTTTTTAAAATTTTTTTATAGAGATTAGCCCAAAACCATCCTCGGGTCACAACAGACGTACCTGCCAAATTTCATTACAATCGGTTGAGCTGTTTTTGAGTCTATAGCGTACAGACACACACATAGACAGAATTTGCCATTTATATATTAGACTAGCAGGGGCACCCGGCATTGCCCGGGATATGAACATTCTTTGCGATACTCACGTGACGGCAAACATGTATTAATTGTTTTGATTTACAATCAATTCCCCCCCCCAACAAATTCCCACCCCCTCCCCCAACACAAATACACATTCTCTCTCTCTCTCTCTCTCTCTCTCTCTCTCTCTCTCTTATACATTCTACTGTTTTCCGCCTGCCTCTGGCCCCTTTCCTCTGGATCTTCCCTAGCACGTCGAGATGCTTTTCTCGCTCGATTTTCCACCTGCACTCACTGTTCCCATTCCCATTCTTCTGATTACTCTTAATTTTGTAGGAATAGACTTTGTGCAGAAGTAGTTTATTTCAACGGGTCTGTGTCTAGTGTAAAAATAGTGTATCAGGCTTTGCACTGTACAATCATTTTTCTGGCCCCTCTCATTCCTCCCTTTTCATCCCCCTACCTTGTCCCATCCATGTTGCAAAATTACTTACTGTTACTGGACATACGCATACCGAATTTTATCAATAGCGGTGTAAATTTAGAAAATAACGGTTTTTAATGGTCAATAAAATTTGCATAACATTGTTCAGCGCTTAAAACTGTACGTGCATATGGAATGTTATCAAGAATGGTGAAAATGTAGAAATTCAGAAAATAACGGTTTTTAATGGTCAATGTGAAGTTTCGGATCTTGAAAATTGTATATCATTGTTTAGCGTTGAAAACTGCACATGTATATCGAATTTCTTGAAGAATACTCTAAATCTATAAAATAACATTTTTTAACGGTCAATTTTAAATTTCGGTTCGTAAAAGTTGTATATCATTTTTTAGCATTTAAAACTGCACATGTATACCGAATTTCATCAAGAACAGCCTAAATTTTGAAAATAACGGTTTTTAACAGTCAAATTGAATGGTCATAATGACTATCTAATGACCCTACGTTACCCGTTGGATGTTCCTGTAGGATTATGTCAAGTTTGGTGGCGATCTGCTGACTGTCGTGGCCGCCAACCTCAGAAGATCGGGTTTTAAACAGTTTTTATAGGGTTTGGTGTTTTTAACGGTTTTTAACTGTTATAAATAACGTTTCTTAACTGCCAAATAACGGTTCTAATTTTCGAGAAGTAGCCTTTTACCTGTGCAATGTCACAACGGCCATTTGATGAAAAGCAGAGGAAAAAGATGTCTTTGAAACCGTTATAACAGTTTTTTAACGGTTTTTAACGGACTTATTTTTTTTAGAGATTAGCCCCAAACCATCCTCGGGTCACAACAGATGTACCTGCTAAATTTCAAGAAGATCGGATTTTAAACAGTTTCTTTTATAGAGTTTGGTGTTTTTAACGGTTTTTAACTGTTATAAATAACGTTTCTTAACTGCCAAATAACGGTTCTAATTTTAGAGAAGTAGTCCTGTACCTGTGCAATGTCACAACGGCTATTTGATGAAAAGCAGAGGAAAAAGATGTCTTTGAAACCGTTATAACAGTTTTTTAACGGTTTTTAACGGTTTTATTTTTTTAGAGATTAGCCCCAAACCATCCTCGGGTCAGAACAGACGTACCTGCCAAATTTCATTACAATCGGTTGAGCCGTTTTTGAGTCTATAGCATACACACACACACACACACACACACACACACACACACACACACACACACACTCACACACACAGACAGAATTTGCCATTTATATATAGATATACTAGCAGGGGCACCCGGCGTTGCCCGGGATATGAACATTCTTTGCGATACTCACGTGACGGCAAACATGTATTAATTGTTTTCATTTACAATCAGTCCACCCCCCCCCACACCTTCCCACCCCCTCCCCCCCCACAAATACACATTCTCTCTCTCTCTCTCTCTCTTATAAATTCTATTGTTTTCCGCCTGCCTCTGGCCCCTTTCCTCTGGATCTTCCCTACACGTCGAGATGCTTATCTCGCTCGATTTTCCGCCTGCACTCACTGTTCCCATTCCCATTCTTCTGATTGCCCTTAATTTTGTAGGAATAGACTTTGTGCAGAAGTGGTTTATTTCAAGGGTCTGTGTCTAATGTATAAATAGTGTAGCAGGCTTTGCACTGTACAATCATTTTTCTGGCCCCTCTCATTCCTCCCTTTTCATCCCCCTACCCTGTCCCATCCATGTTGCAAGATTTCTTACCGTTACTGGACATACGCATACCGAATTTTATCAATAGCGGTATAAATTTAGAAAATAACGGTTTTTAACGGTCAGTGTTAAGTTTTGGTTCATAAAATTTGCATAACATTGTTCAGCGCTTAAAACTGTACGTGCATACGGAATGTTATCAAGAACGGTGAAAATGTAGAAATTCAGAAAATAACGGTTTTTAACGGTCAATGTTAAGTTTCGGATCTTGAAAATTGTATATCATTGTTTAGCATTCAAAACTGCACATGTATATCGAATTTCTTCAAGAATACTCTAAATCTATAAAATAATGTTTTTTAACGGTCAATTTTTTAAATTTCGGTTCGTAAAAGTTTTATATCATTTTTCAGCATTTAAAACTGCACATGTATACCAAATTTCATCAAGAACAGCCTAAATTTTGAAAATAACGGTTTTTAACGGTCAAATTGAATGGTCATAATGACTATCTAATGACCCTATGTTACCCGCTGGATGTTCCTGTAGGTTTATGTCAAGTTTGGTGGCGATCCGATGACTCTCGTGGCCACCAACCTCAGGAGATCGGGTTTTAAATAGTTTTTATAGGGTTTGGTGTTTTTAACGGTTTTTAACTGTTATAAATAACGTTTCTTAACTGCCAAATAACGGTTCTAATTTTCGAGAAGTAGCCCTGTACCTGTGCAATGTCACAACAGCTATGTGATGAAAAGCAGAGGAAAAGGATGTCTTTGAAATCGTTATAACAGTTTTTTAACGGTTTTTAACGGTTTTATTCTTTTTTTAGAGATTAGCCCAAAACCATCCTCGGGTCACAACAGACGTACCTTGTCACCGATCGGCGGTACTGAATCAGTATGTCCATGTGGTTAGAGTGGTGACGATTCAAGATATAGAGCGTGTGCGCGTATGCGTGCGAGTGTGTGTGTGTGTGTGTGTGTGTGTGTGTGTGTGTGTGTGTGTGTGTGCGCGCGCGCGCGCTCGCGCGTATGTGAGGTTGGGGTTTAGTTAGCTAGAGTTAGGTTAAGTTCCTCAGGGTTAGGTAGAAAGATTAGGCTAGGTAGGGGGGCTGGGGAAATAGGACATACAATATTCTTTCATTCCGGTCTTCACTTATTGAAGGAGTGGAAGCGGGAGGTTGGTTTCATTCCCGACGGTTACCCTTTTGTTACTTTGGTTCTATACCAGAGAAGGCGGGGCAGGATATCGGCTGTTGTTGTGTTGTCAAGTCTGTGAGTTGTTGTGGTAAATTGTCGTGTTGTTGCACGAGCAACAACTAGGTCGTGGTCAAGTGTGTCAGCTTTGCGGAGGGATACACTGCTCTGACCAATCGTTGTTTTGTGTGGTGAGTAGAGTTCGCTTGATTCCGACCAGGGCGGAATGCGTTGGGGTAGCTTCACTTCGGTCCCTGGTGTTCGTCGGAGGACGTGCTCCTTGTAGGTGCGGCGGCAGCGCCGTTAGTTTTTGAAGAGTGACTTCGAGTCATAGTTAGTGCCAGGTCCTCGTCGGGTTTGGTTGCCCTTGGCCTGTGCCGAGTCGGTGTCGTCCTTGTTGGCAGCCACTGTCAGCCAGTTGCAGAACTGGTGTGGTTGATCGTCTGTATGTCCAGGTTGGTGATCTGTTAGGTTCGTTGTGTTGTAGTTCGTTGTGTTGTCTTGTATTATGGCGAGTTGTACTGTAGTTGTCTCATGTTGGGATTAGTTGTATGGTGTTCGTTGCGTATACTGGTTGTCTGGTATGATGTTGTCTTGGTTCCGTGATTGAAATTTGTTGTCAGCCGGTTTGTGTTGTTACCTCTTTTAGGTATATTCTGTAAGTAGTGTACATAGTGGTTCCAGAGTTCGATTGTCATGTGACAGTTTGGCTAGACAATGTGGGTTCGATATAATAACCGTTGATGGGCGGTGATGTAGATATTGTTTGTGGTTAGTTCATGTTAAGGTCAGTGGGTTCAATAAGAGGGTAGTACGAGGTTGCATTTTGGTTGAGGATCATAATATGAGTCAGGTGCAGATGTGTCTGCGTGAATCATAGAGGGGTTTGATGATTGTGCTCAATCTCAATTGTAAATAGTAGGAGTTCGATGAAATTAACGATTTCGGAGTTGACCTGCACAGCATTGGAACCGGTTAACTGTGTAGTAAGGCCAAGGCCAATTTGTGGTCGAGTGGTTTATACTGGGGTACGGTCGTAACCATTCAACTTATATTGGTGTCTTTGCACTTTCGTTACGAGTCAGGGTTCTCGACGTGGGTGTCGTGCGCGTGCGGACTGTATCTGTGACGTACGCATTTGGTACAGGACAGTGAGTCCATAGGGTAGAAGTTTTTGTAATACAAGTGACAGTCGTCACACATGCAGGGATGTATGTGTTTGTGACAGAACGGGGTTGGAGAAAGATATCTTAGGTTGTGGGGAGGCAGCCCAGTTATGAATTTTGGTAGTCGGAAAGAAGGGAAAGGTAAAGTTTAAGACGAGTAGCTTAGCAGTCGATAGGATGAAAACGGATGATGTGCAGCAGGTAATATTGTATGAAGTGTGGTTGTGTTAGCATAACAAGGATTAACCACTGGGTCATCTGACAAGAGATGACATGAGAGTGAGGTGCTGGATGGAAATTGTGGCAAACAAATGATGTTTTGGATATATGATTATAGTTGACAGTGCAAAGAGGGGTAATAATGTGAAGGATTGTGGCTGCGAGCCGATTCTCTTGTGTGAACATGCTGGAACTGTGAACCGCTAAAAATTATGTTTTTTGTTTTTTTTCCTCTGAGAGATGTGTATTACTACTGGTTATTGTGTGGAGACATTTCCTTGTGAAATTGGCCATTTCCTAGATTATTTAGTATGTCCTAAGGGGGCCCATGGAGTCCGTGTTGGATCGCTTAGATTGGTTTATTTCTCCGAGAATTGGGTGTGATTCATAATTTCATATGTAATAGCGTGGATGGGCTCAGGGAGAATATTGTTTTACCGCTGTTGTAAGGGTTGGCAGGAAATGGGTCTGATAACCCCAAAGTGAGTAATGGGTTGGGGGATGGGTTCGAAATTCAAGGGGTCACTCTCATGCCCGAGTGGGAAGTAGGCAAGGGAGATGGAGAGTTAAAGCTTTACCAAGTAGCCTGTGTGCCTTGATGACTCGGGTAGTAGCAACATTACAGTAGGGGCCTACAGTTGTGTCAGCAGGTATCCTGTTCCGTCCTGAGGCTGGGGCCAGATCACCGCAGTCTACTGCCGCGTGCCGGCAGGTGAGCGGCGCTTTCCAGTGCCTGTTGTTTTCCCGGGAGAGGGAGACCACCCAGGCCGTCTGCCTTCTGTGGGGCAGCTCTCCTCCGGCTACCGGTACTCTTCCGGGAGTTCTCCGGCACTGGTTTCTCGTCCCTGTTTAGGCGTCCTGTGAGAGGGCGCTGCACCAGGCTTTTTTCCACCCTTGGTGTCCGGCGGGGCCTTCAGAGGTGGAGGCGTCCTACGAGCCCCGGACCCGTCGAGAGGGTGTCTGGTGTGTGTGCGTTGGGTGTCGTGCCCATCGCGGGGAGGAGTCAGACTGCGGGAAGCCACGGTCAGCGCCGGGGTGCAGAGTCTTCGGGGAGGGTGTCGGCCCGCGGAGGAGCCACGGTCAGCGCCGGGGTGCAGGGTCTTCCGGGGAGGTGTCAGCCTGTGAGGGGCCACATACAGCGCCGAGGACTGGAGCTTTCTGGGCCGGGATGGGTGGTCCCATGTTTGTGGTAAAAGGGGTGTAGCGTTAGGCAGTAGGGTTAGGGGTGTTAGCTACTGCCTCCTTTTAGGACGTAGTGGCCGGCACAGTGTAGAG
The DNA here is from genome assembly GCA_033310375.1 of Conus canariensis. Taxonomy (NCBI): domain Eukaryota; kingdom Metazoa; phylum Mollusca; class Gastropoda; order Neogastropoda; family Conidae; genus Conus; species Conus canariensis. The sequence goes on along the minus strand of CM065741.1, from coordinate 44,518,653 downwards.
TACTTGTCGTTGCCTCCCTTAGGGACGCAGCGATCAGTGCAGTAGTGGTCCCGGGTTAAAAGAGAAGGGTGAGTCCTGGGGAGAGGTGTGGGTGGTAGCAGTAGTTAAGAGATTAGAGTCCCTTTGGTAAATCCTTGTCCCTAGTAGTTAGTCACCACGTGTGCGGGCTATCGCTGTGTCCCCAGGTCACAGTGATACACTGTAACTGGTGTTTTAGGTTAGGTTAGGGTCTTCCAGGTCATTATCGTAGAGTAGGGTGAGTCAGCGGGAATTAGGATACTTGTGTGCAGTTGTAGATGTGTGTGAGTGGTGGCGCCATGGAGTGTGTGTGAAATAAAGAAGCGTGCGTGATTGTAAAACTGTGTTAGTGTGCTGTGTTGTCTGACCTAGTGTGATAGGCGTGGGTAAGGGTGGTAGGGCCGTCCGGCTTAGCGACCGTGACATACCTGCTAAATTTCAAGAAGATTGGGTTTTAGACAGTTTCTTTTATAGGGTTTGGTGTTTTTAACGGTTTTTAACTGTTATAAATAACATTTTTTAACTGCCAAATAACGGTTCTAATTTTCGAGAAGTAGTCCTGTACCTGTGCAATGTCACAACGGCTATTTGAAGAAAAGCAGAGGAAAAAGATGTCTTTGAAACCGTTATAACAGTTTTTTTTAACGGTTTTTAACGGTTTTATTTTTTTAGAGATTAGCCCAAAACCATCCTCGGGTCACAACAGACGTACCTGCCAAATTTCATAACAATCGGTTGAGCCGTTTTTGAGTCTATAGCGTACACACACACACACATACACACACACACACACACACACACACACACACACACACACACACAGACATAATTTGCCATATATATATATATATATATAATATGGGGGTGGAGATTTTTTCTTTTCAACCTTCTTACAATTTTGCTTTTTTTTGTTGTTGCATATTTTTGTCGTTAGAGTGTGATGAATTAGTGGGTGGTAAATGACTCCGTGTGGCTGATGTCCTCAGTACGAAGTAGTTTAGTCCACCAGTATGACGTGAGTAATGTAGCAGTCAATCATGCTATGAGCTGATGTAAATTGGTTTTTGTGTGTGTTTCTTGGCACATGTTTTTAATCTCTGTGGTGACAGCCTTGAAACGGCTGTATGTGGTCAACCAATGTGACACTGAATCATTCATGACATGCAAAATGAAACATTTATTTTCAATGGTTCAGACCAAAAAAACAACAACAAAAAAAAAACAAAACTAAAAAAACAACAAAAAAAAAAAACAAACAAAAAAAACATGTCAAAGATATATTCTGAAGGCGAAGAGAAAGCATCCCGAACATCTAGTTTACAATAGTTTATAACACAGTTAGTATCAAAGGGAGGTGACAACATCCCGAACATGCAGTTTACAATAGTTTATAACACAGTTAGTTTACAATAGTTTATAACACAGTTAGTTTGTAATAGTTTATAACACAGTTAGTTTACAATAGTTTATAACACAGTTTACAATAGTTTATAACACAGTAAGTTTACAATAGTTTATAACAGTTAGTTTACAATAGTTTATAACACAGTAAGTTTACAATAGTTTATAACAGTTAGTTTACAATAGTTTATAACACAGTTAGTTTACAATAGTTTATAACACAGTAAGTTTACAATAGTTTATAACACAGTTAGTTTACAATAGTTTATAACACAGCCAGTGTCAAAGGGAGGTGACAGCAGGCGGAAATTGAAAAAAATGAAAAAGAAAAAAAAAATTACTATTCCGCCTAACGAGAGAAACAAACAAAAAATTACTGGACAAACACGACGCGTTTCGACCTCAGTGGTCTTCTTCAGACAGTACAGGCAAAGTTCAAGACAATGAAAACGAAGAACAAACGATCACGTATAATTATCTTCAATACTGGGCAATGGATTCCACACCCATTTTTGCTCCTGATTTGAGGAGTTAGACGACTGTTTGTTCTTCGTTTTTCATTGTGTTGAATGTTGTTTGTCTTGCCCCGAAGGAAGAGATCGAAACGCGTCGTGTTTGACTAGTAATGTGTGTCTTTCGTTCGGTGCTATAGTACACTTTCTTTCCATGGTTCAGAACAAACAACATCAGACATGTCGTTCTGAAGGCGAAGGGAAAGCATCCCAAATATCTAATATAAAATGACTTGTAACAAACAAGTCAAAGATTTAATTGTAGATGGTTTATCCACACAAAAAAAATCGCATTTAAATCTAGATGGATCAAAACAAACAAATCAAACATGTGATTCCAGTGCTTCAGAACAAACACGTATTTCTGTATGGCTCAGGACATACATCAAACCTGTATTACCAGATAGTTCCGGACAAACAAATGAGACGTGTATTTCCAGATGCATCCGAACAAACAAATCAAACGTGAATCAAATGGTTCAGGACAAACCAGCCATGGAATTCCAGGTAGTTCAAGAAAACCAGTCAAACGTGTTCTTGCAGACTGTTCAGAGGAAACATTAAACAAGTCATTAAAAAGGGGTGGGGACCAAATAAATCAAACACGTGGTTTCAGATATTGTAGGACAAGGAAATCAAACGCCATTTCAGATAATTCAGAACAAATAAAACACGGAATTCCATACAGTCAGCGGAAAACACACACACACACACACACACACACACACACACACACACACACACACACACACACACACACACAACATATCAAACATGTAATTCTACATGGATCAGGACAAACAAATCAAATATGTAATACCAGGTGGTTCAGGACAAGCACATTAAACATTTTATTTTATATGGTTCAGAAGAAACGAGTCAAACGTGTAATTCCAGTTGTTCAGGACAAACGAATTAATAATTCCAGGTAGTTCGGGACATTTGAATCAAAGCAGTACGTTCATATGGTTCATGACAGACCAATGACATAATTCCATATGGTTCATGACAGATCAATGACATAATTCCATATGGTTCATGACAGACCAATGATATAATTCCATATGGTTCATGACAGACCAATGACATAATTCCATATGGTTCATGACAGACCAATGACATAATTCCATATGGTTCATGACAGACCAATGACAATTCCATATGGTTCATGACAGACCAATGACATAATTCCATATGGTTCAGGATGACAAACAAAAACATGTAAACAGAAGCAGAAACATGCGAACAGAAATAGAAACATGTAAACAAAACCATGCACAGAGAAATAGAAACATGTAGATTCGGACGTTTCAGAACATAGCAGACACGTAATGACAGACGATTGAGAACAAACAGAAACAGGAACTTGTTAACAGAAACAGAAACGTGTAAATTCGGACGTTTCAGGACATAATTATCAGACATGTACTTACAGCCGGTTCAGAACAAACAGAAACATCTGAACAAAAACAAACATGCAAACAGAAATAAAAACATGCGAGTTCGGACGCTTTCAGAGCACATCAAACATACATCTACAGACGGATGAGGACAATCGTATCAGTCATGAAATTATGCCAGACAATTGGAAACAAACAAATAAACTGTGATTCCAGATGGTACGGCACAAAGACACCAACACCACAGGAATCCGGCTGACGAACTGTCGCGCGCTTCCCGTACCTTCGGCTTCAGTCTGTATAGCAGGCTGGCATCATGTAACCAGGAAAACATCATCATCTCTCCGTTCAGTGTGTTCGCTGCGCTCAGTATGACGCTACTGGGCACTGACGGCAGGACGAGACAACAACTGAGGGTGAGTGGTAGGCAAGTGTGTGTGTGTGTGTGTGTGTGTGTGTGTGTGTGTGTGTGTGTGAGAGAGAGAGAGAGAGAGAGAGAGAGAGGTGAAGATGAAGAAGAAGAGAGAGCGAGCCGAAAGAACCACACTAACACTAATGAACAGCAAAGAACCACACTCACACTAATGAACAGCAAGGAACCACACTAACACTAACGAACAGCAAAGAACCACAATAACACTAACGAACAGCAAGGACAACATTCTCAGCGCCTCTTGCACTGCACCCACCAATGCAAAATAAAGGAAAATGGCGGAAGAAGTCCATGAAAGTCAATGATAAAAAGGAGAAATGCAAAGAAAGATTAAATCACCAGCCGCCGTGACGAAGTGGTTAGCGTCGGGGACTCTTGACTGGAAGATCGTGTGCTCACATTTCCTGATCAACACTGGAGGTGTCTGCATCTCTCGGGCCTGGCTGACGCCGGGATATATTATGAAAGGAAGCGTAGGGTACAGCCCTGTCATGCAGTCTCAGACTGGAATGGAAATCCGTAGCATCATCTTCATCATCCTAATTCTCATTGATCAGCATAAAAAAGTCTCACATTCTGTGGCCCTACATGCCCTGCTCTCATAGTGACCTGTTTCGATGTTCTCACCACGTCTATGCCCTTGGTTTGATTCCGTCGGGGTCACTGGTATCGGCGAGTCTGTGGGGGCTGTCGTTGGACGGATGTAGTTTGCACCCTTATGAGGGAGAACTCACTCGCGCCGGCTCTGCGATTAAAGCAATTATTGTCGTCAGTAGGGGGCTTAGTAAGTGGTGTCCTGCTTATGTTGGATCAGAAGAGATGCCACACAATACCACCTAAGTATGTCCGCAGCAGTGCAGTGTCTCCTCCAGTGGGTTGCCTCTTGACGACTTGACATTGACTGCTCACTGTGAGTTGCTGGTGTTGGGGATACGGCGGTTCGGGCTGGGCTGTGGCTGTGGACGGCGTGTCCGAACGAGCTGCGTGGGTGCACTGCCACCGAGGTGGCACAGAAGATGGGACAGCAACAAAAAAAAAAAAAAAAAAAAAGAAAAAAGAAAAAAAAAAGAAATCTATGAAGCGAAAACAAATAGCACAGCTATTCCAGAACTATTATCATTGCTGTCAACGTTTGACCGTTACAGAATATAAACCGTATCCACACCTGGAATATCCGTGCGAGGAATCTCTTTTCTTTCGCAGTTCTTTCTTGTTCATCTTTTTCACCGTCTTCCATTGTTTTGGTGTGTTTCTGTTTGTTATTGTTGTTCTTTCCTTTGTGGCTCGTTCTCCTGTCTTTGTTTAAAAGAATATTTAGTTTTCTCTCGTTGCAATTCATAATATGCTCTTTTCGTCTGCCTGACGACTAGGTTATTGATAAACTCTTAATTCGAGAGACCACCAGCTGTCTGTCCATTATGGCTGCTTGCCCATTTGTCATTCTTTTACGTATTTATCGATTTCCTGTTTCTGTTCCTGTCAAATGTAGAATGACATGATGTTTGGGGGTCAAGCTTAAAGGAAGCACAAGCAGTAACATTGCCAATCAGTTGTGTTCTGTTTTATACACATCAGGCTAAGACGATGGATTTTCCTCAGACTGTCAACTTCAACGTGTATTTCAGTGAAGACGGTTCTGACTTCATTTGGCATTCCCAGTCATTTACAGAGAGAGAGAGAGAGAGAGAGAGAGAGAGAGAGAGAGAGAGAGAGAGAGAGAGAGTATGCGTAATAGTATGTTGACTTTGTTACAAAGCCGTGCTGTGTCACCACTCATTATGATGTTGACTCAGCTAAAAAGAAAAAGAAAAACAACAACAACAACAACAACCAAACAACAAAAACTGTGTTGAAAACAACCTTACACACTGATGGCGTTTCGACCACAAAGCTGTATTTTTGTCTGACACAAACTGATGACAGTGAACTGCGTCATAAAGCTATGTCGTGTCAAGTCATACACTGTACCATAAACCTGCGTTGCGTCACGTGACAAACTTGCGACGTGAACTGCACCACAAAGCTTGGTTGTGTCATCTCATATATTGATGACGTTGACTCCACCATGAATCTGTGGCGTATCAACTCATATGCTGATGACGTACTCCGCAGACCGTTCTGGCCCAGAGGCACCAACAATGGATTCACTACGCCCTGAAATCTTACTTGGACTCCATCCCGTGCGACCCCAACGATACCGTCACATTGCGCGTAGCCAATGCTCTGTACTACGACGACGACCGAGTCCACCTGGTCAACGAGTCAGTGTCGGGACTTCCTCTCTGTCTCTCTGCCTCACTCTGTGCCTCCTTTACTCTCTCTCTCTCTCTCTTGAGGTGCGCAGCAAGATGGCGGAAAGGAAGTAAGGTGTGGTGTGAGCTCTTGACTGAAATTAGTGTTTCTACTTGTTGAAGTGTCTAAGCAGTCTTTCCAGTACATGGAAGTAGACAGCAAATATTAGTAAATGTGAAGTAGGACAAGTATGGTGGAACTGGCCGAGTGGAGAGCCAGGATAGGCCTCTTTGGTGGGTCAACAAAATTGAAAATAAGCAGAGAAAATGGCGACCGATCGAAAGTGTTGGGGGTGAGGGAGTTACTGTTGGGTTGCATCGGACTGTGCTACTTCGTGCTGATAATAAGATGTGCACTAGAGATGTCTACTGTCGCGTTTGGCCAGTACACAGTCAGCGTCGATTATCAGAAAACAGTTCCCTCTGGTACTTCGAAAGGTGTTCGAAATGTAAACACACACAATATGATGACGTCATGGATCGACGTAGACAACACACTGCTACGCTGGTTAACATCAACACAAGTATATGAAACGGGCAGCCCAAGGCGATTATGTGTGCTTTGGGGATCATCCTGTTGACGGTGAACCTCTTATACCTAAGGAAAAGATTACTGCTGAGCAACGATGTTGAACGGAATCCCGGACCGAATCCCAGCCCGAGTAGCAGCAACATCAATGAGAAGACAGAAGAAGAGGCTCAGAAGTTACAACGTATCCTAGAACCTAAATTCATAAATATGGAAACACAAATGGCACAGATACTCACATACATAAGAAACCTCACAGACACTCAGAAAGCGCTCTCCAATTCACTCAGTACCCAAACAGACACGATAAACAGAATGGATCAAAAACAAACACAAATGGCAGATACGCTTATGCAACTACACAAAGAACTGGCAGAAACTAAAAGAAACACACAGCGAAATATGGTAGCAGTAGAGCAGTTAGGAAGAAAACTGGAGCACACATGGGACAAACTGGATAGCATCGACAATGAACTGGATAGGCTAGAAAGTTTTTCCAGGAGGAATAATGTCAAGCTATTTGGAATTAAGGAAACCATAGGCGAGGACTGTGAAAAATTGGTGAAAGAGTTACTGCAAACATATATGCCGGACGAGGAATGGGCTGAAGATGTTGTAGAGAGGGCCCATAGACTGGGTAGACTCAATACAGCAAGCCACAATCCGCGACCCCTAATAGTAAAACTATTGAAGTGGAAAGATGCGATCCGGATAATGCAGAACACCGAAGCAAGAGAGAGGATGAGGGAAAATGGAATCAGGGTGGCCCAAGACAGAACAAGGAAGCAGACAGCTGCCTTGACAAATCTGAGAGAAGAAGGCAAAACAGGGTACATTTACAGGGGAAAGGTGCACGTCAAAGGACAACCCAGATCATTGTTGTGCCCAACGGAGCTTCCAGACCGCAGCAGGGAAGACAGGAGGGAGAGTATACTTCCAGGAATCAACTACGGTTGGAAGGAGGAACGAGGACAACGTGGAACCAGACCGAGAGACAGGCTGATGGGGGGGGGGGGGGGGGGGGGGGGGGAATTTGAAGGAAATGAGTTCAGGGACTGGGACAATGAGTGGAGAAGAGAGAGACAGAGGATGAGAGAGGGACGGCGTGGGAGAGAGGTGGAGAGTGAGAGGGAAAGAATGGGTGAGAGAGAGAGAGACAGAGTGAAAGAGAGAGAGCCAAGGAGATGGAGGGAAGAATGGAAAGAGAAAGACAGCAAAGAGAGTGCGAGAGAGAGCGGAACCGTAAGGGAATGAATGGAGAGAATGAGAAATCTGGTAGTAAGAAGGCTGGAGGAGAAAGAAGAAACTCTGGAGGTGAAGGTGAAAGTGGAAGTGAGCCTGACATACAGTTGGTATGGAATGAAATTGTTACGGAATTGGGGGGGTCTCTTTCAGATGAAGAGCAGGAGATGGAAGAAGAAACACATAAGAGGTGAAGGAAGAATGGAAAGAAGAGAGATGGTCAGTGGGGATGAAAGAGAGAGCGAGTTAGATAAAGAAAGGGTGGCAGATACGAGTGATGAACAGAAGAACGAAAAAAAGGATGATAGACCAAAAGAGGGTGACAAAGACAAAATGATAACACGTACAGCAAGCAAGCACATACCAAGATCTGTCGCAAGCAATACAAAGTTGGGCAATAAACAAGTACAGAACACCCAAGCAAACACACACAGGAAGGGCAAAAAAGACAAAAAATGAAGGGAAGGCCAAGGCCATTCACAAATACAATGTATTAATGAAGTAGAAGGTAAGAATAAGAAGATTTCCTTCATGTGTTGGAATGTTGAAGGTCTGCTGGAGAAATTGTCAGATCCTGATTTTTTTAAATTCATAACTGCTTTTGACATCTGTTGTTTATCTGAGACATTCACTCTAGAACATTTTGATTTTGAGACAAAGTTCCAGGAATTTTTACATCTTTACTGCCCAGCCAGAAAATATACTAGAATGGGCAGACCCTCTGGCGGATTGATGATGCTGATCAAGAAGGAATTATCTGGGTATGTTCAGTTGATCAATACTAATACAGAAAATGTATTATGTGTGAAGCTACAAAAAAAATCTTTTACAAAGTGATAAAGATGTATTATTTCTTGGTGTGTATGTACATCCAGTTGACAGTCGTTTTTTATGCAGACAAGGATTATGATTGCACCATAGAAATGATAGAACAATACATTTGTACACAAATTGAACAAGAGAATGAATATTCATATATATTATAGGAGGAGACTTGAATGCTCGTGTTGGGGAATGGGAATTAAATATCGAGGATGAAAATGATATATTCGACAGAGAACAGAATGTGTGTGCACGTAAGTCAAAGGATAACATCATCAATGGATTCGGAAAAAGGCTTATCGAACTTTGTGCAAGTTTTAATTTAACTCCCATGAATGGTTTAAATATGAAAAACTTTGACAGTGCATTCACATTCTTTTCGGAAAGGGGAAATAGTGCTATAGATTTTTATGTATGCTCCATAGAATTAATTGAAAATGTTGACAGCTGCTTAGTGGATGAAAGAATTGAGTCCCACCACATGCCAATTAGAATGGAGCTTCTGAGCACAGTACAGGATATCCAGACAGACAAACAAAAGCGAACATTTACAAAGAAAATCAAATGGGACCCAGCCAAAGCACAAGTCTACATAAATTTCATGGAATCTGAAAGAGCACAAGCAATATTAGAACAAATTAAGGAGGAAATTGATCAAGATATAGATACAAGTATTGATAAATTTAATCAATTACTAAAGAATGCTGGAGAATGTATGAGCAAAACAACTAGTTCAGGAGGGGACTATAAACCTACAAATGGGTGGTATGATAAAGTGTGCAAGATGGAAAAGAAAGAAACAAGACAAGCACTGTGTAGACTTAATTTAATAGATAAAAATAAAAATCCTATTAAATATGGAGAAAGAAAGGAAATATATAATAACAAACAAACTTCTTATCAAAAAAATGATTAGAGGAAAGAAAAAACAATACAGGGAACAGATATATGATACACTTATGCAAAACCAGAAGGATAGCCAGAAATTCTGGAGCACAATAAAAAACATTAGAAGAAAGAAAAATAAATTACCAGTTATTACATCTGAACAATGGAAAGAACATTTTGAAAGCATATTGAACCCCCAAATAACAGGAAGGCAAGGAGCTATTGTAAGAGAACAGCAAGTGAATATTGAAGAGATTCTAGTACAAGAGCTAGATGAAGATATAACAGAACTGGAAGTAGGTTTAGCAATAAACAAACTGAAAACAGGTAAATCCCCAGGAATAGATGAAATCCCCCCAGAATTTCTAAAAACAATATATAGCAAAATAATACCATTTCTAACTAAGTTATTCAATAAACTGTTCCAAGAAAGTTACTTCCCCTTAGAATGGTCACGTGCAGTAATTGTACCACTCCACAAGAAAGGTGATAAGCAAAACCCAGGAAATTATAGAGGGATTTCACTGTTATGCATTACAAGTAAAATTTTTACAGCAATAATCACCAAAAGACTTTACAACTGGGCAGAAGATGAGAACAAAATTAGTAAGGAACAAACAGGATTTAGAAGGGGATATTCGACAATAGACCACATTTTCACATTAACAACTATGATAACAAATTGCCTCTATGGCAGACGTAGAAGTAAATTTTATGTAGCATTCATAGATTATCAGAAAGCATTTGATACTGTAAATAGAGACAAATTATGGGAGATACTACAGAAACATAAAATATCTACAAAAATGCTCAACATGTTAAAAGGTATATACAAAACAGTTCAAGCTTGTGTTAGATATGGAACTGAATTAACAGAATTTTTCGAATGCCCAGCAGGAGTGAAACAAGTTTGTTTGTTGTCCCCCTTGATTTTTTCTCCATTAATAACAGAAGTGGTGGACAATGTCACAAGAAAAGGGAGACATGGTTACCAATTTCTACCAGGTGCAGAAGAGATTTACACATTGCTATTTGCAGATGACATAGCCCTGATATCATTAACACCAGCCGGCTTACAAAACCAAGAACCTACAACAAGCCTCGGATTCTATAGGTTTAACAGTAAATCTACAAAAAAACAAAAGTAATGGTTTTTAGGAAAGGGGGCTATTGGGGTAAAAAGGAGAAATGGTACTACAAAGACCAAGAACTAGAAGTAGTAAACAGTTATAAGTACCTAGGTTTCACCTTGACAACTAAACTCTCAGTAGACATATATCACTTTCTGAATATGCAGGTAGAGCGAAAGGCAAAATTATGGAAATAATGAAAACTATGTATAGTTTAGGACATACAGATATGGCTATTTACTTTAAACTGTTTGATACTCAAGTTAAACCCTTACTCTTATACGCAGCAGAAGCATGGGGCCTAACTAGATATAAAGCGATAGAAAATATACACTTGTTCGCCTGTAAAAAATATATGGGTGTGGGCAAGAAAACCCCAAATAATCTAATATATGGAGAGTTGGGTAGATATCCTATATGCATAGACAGCACAATAAGGGTGATTAGGTATTGGTTTAAAATTATAAAAATGGCACCAAACAGACTCCCCAGACAAGCATATGAAAGAGAAAAGACCGAAATAAACAAAACTCAAAATTGGGCATTAGAATTAAAACACTGTTTAGACATACACGGCTTTTCAGAAGTATGGCTAAATGAAGGGGTAGGAGATGAGAACAGATTTATTTCAGTATTAAGACAAAGAATGATAGACTGTCACAAGCAGAACTGGCATGATAAAATAGAAAACAGCAAACGTTTTAATACTTACCGCTCTTTCAAATCCGTACACCATACTGAAAAATATTTCTATGACATCACAATAGCGAAATTTAGAAAAGCACTAACCAGACTACATTTAGGGGTAAACGAATTACATATAAACAACAAGTTCACAGACAAGGAAGCAATTACAACATGTCCTTTTTGTCCAACAGAAGAAACCGAATTACACTTTTTCAAGATATGCCCATGTTATAGACAATTAAGGGAGAAATATATTTATAAACATTATAGAAATAAGGATACAATTACACTAAGAAAACTATTACAAAATGAAAACATGGAAATGACACGTGATGTAGCAATGTATACTTTTTATGCATTAAAATTCAGAGAAACACAAATATAAGACAAAGAAAAGAGACTTGGTTTTGCTTCTGTGGATTTATAGCTGAATTCAAACTGTATATGTCTGTGTGTATGTGTATATATATACATGTATGATTATGTGAATGTTTATGTGTAAAGTATATAAACATGTGAATCTATATGCATAATAAATGAACATGGATGTGTGGTGATAACATAATATAGAGAAGATTGAATCATGGATTTAACTCGGAAAGTGTTTCTCAGTATGGAAAGTAATACGAATACCTGAATGAGTATGAAATTGTGATTGGTGTGACGATATGAACAGATTTACGAATGAGATGTTATATGCACACATAAGATTATGCAATTGTATACTCAGATGTGAAGCAAGACAAGGACTATGATGGAAAGATAACTATATAAAAGTGAATACAAGGGTGTAATATGAGGGAACATGAATGTAATATAATAGGAAGGAATGGAATTATGGAAATGAATATGTTTTGAGGAAATTATGTGCAATGAATGAATATGAATATGAATGGAAATGTACAATTATGAATGGAAATGAGGGAGAACGAGGTTATTACAAATGGATGATGGAGTAGGAATACTTATAAGAACATGAACAAGATTGTAAAATGTGCATGTGTGTATGTATGTGTGTATGCATGTGTGTGTATGTATGTATATGTACATGTGTGTGTATGTATATGGGTGAGGTATGCATGTATGTGGGTATATATATACATATTGTGTGTGTGTGTGTGTGTGTGTGTGTGTGTGTGTGTGTGTGTGTGTGTGTGTGTGTGTGTGTAAATGAAAAACAAAAGAAAAGAAAAGAAAAAGACATAAGTATGAGGATGAGACTGACTGAGTCAAGATGGATCAAGAAGTGTAGTAGAATTGAATGTATAACTAATATGTAATTATGCAAGAGTACAGATAATTAAGGCAACTAAGAGGGAATACGTGTAATTATAATCTGAATGGATATAAATTAAGAATACATGACAAGTAAGAAGGAGCATGAAGGGAGAGGGGGGGGGGGCATGGAGGAAGCAACCGGATAACACAATATGGGAACAAACGTGGCCACCGTGGGGGGGGGGGGGGGGGGGGGTAGTCTAGGTACATGAATGGTTCGAGTTAAATGAGTATGGAAAATGCGCATATAATAGAAAATCAAATGTATAAGAAAACATGTATGGAAGAGGAAGGTTAAAATAAGTAACGAAATCTGTATATACATACATATGAAAAACTACGAAATGAATACAAAGGGAAACATAGATAAATAATTTGACCATGAAGTGATGAAGTATGTAAGAAAGATAATCCAGAAAACGAAAGTAGGACAAGAATTTGGTCAGTTTAGTAAAGCAAACAGTAAGGCACGTAGGAGAATTAAGAAGTAGGTCAACATGCAAATCAGCATGAAGCGGCGATGAATGCGTTCCATTCCGCTACGCGCACACAGCGCCAATCTCACATGCAAATCAGCATGAAGCGGCGATGAATGCGTTCCATTCCGCTACGCGCACACAGCGCCAATCTCCCTTTCGCCGTCTCTCACCCGTTCTTCCGCTCTCTGCTCAGAGAGAGAGAGAGAGAGAGAGAGAGAGAGAGAGAGAGAGAGGGGGGGGGGGTAGTGGAGCGTGAGGCGGATGGGGCGACAGTGGGAGGCAGTGGGAGCGAGTGTGGGAGAGAGAGTGGGAGTAGTAGAAAGAAACTCGTGGAGAGCGTGGCAGCAGAGAGTCCTCAGAAGAGAAGCCCCCTTCAAGCAAGTGTTTCGGCCCTTATCTCCTGACACTCTAGGGGGGTTGGGCCACACCCGGTTCATGACTCCGGATGTCCCTCTGCTGCCCCTTTTTTTCCCATCTTGGGACGAGCCATGGCTGGGATTCGAACCCATGACCCTCTGGACATGCTCATTTTCCACTTAATGACTCGCGCTTTAACCACTGAGCCACAGGGACACCTGATATTTGTAGGGAAATTAAGCCTTATGAAGTTCACTTTTGTTCCTCCTTGACCAGATCCAGCTTGAACACCTCTCTGCCGCTTCTGCCATTGCTTTCAGGGCTCTGGTTTTTTCCTTCCCTGCAACTGAGAGCTGTTTCATGAGGCTGTATGCAGACGTTCCTACAAACCCCCTAGCTCCAATTTCTGCAGTGAGGACTTTGACCTGATAGCCTTCTCTCCTCAGGCTGTTTGCCAGATCAGCATACTTTTCAGTCTTGTAGATTTGAGCTGCCTCCATTCTGTTCTCATATGGCACCGTGAGCTCGATCATGATCAGCTGCTTGGTTGACTTAGAGTGGACTACTATGTCTGGTCTCATGCCACTCTTGCTGATGATCTCTGGGTGACTCTTCCATTCTGGGAGGTCTGCAGTGCACTCCCAGTCATCTGCCCCGTCCAGCAGACTCTGCCTGCATGTTTCGAGTGGCACTGTTGTTCTTGGCCATGATTTGCTGCCTCCTGCCGTGAAGAATGTTGCGGGTGCTTTTGGAGTCCTGATTTTCCCTTTTGTGGTGTTGGTACTAGCCCAGACTACTTGTACAATTTCTTTGAGCACTTGGTTGTGCCTCCATGTGTACCTTCCTTGAGCCAGGGCTACTTTACATGAGCTTAGGACATGCTCCACTGTTTGTTTTTCATGGCAGAGGGGGCATGCAGGATCGTCTGTTTTCCCCCACTTCACCAGGTTTGCATTTGAGGGCAGAAGGTCATATGCAGATCTGAGAATGAAGCTGATCCTGAGAGGGGCCATGTGCCAAATGTCATTCCAAGTGAGACTTCTTTGGAGTGCATTCTCCCACGTTGTCCATTGCCCTTGCTGGCTCTGCTGGACTGCTTTTTGGAGTCTTTTTTGGTCTTCTTCTTTTCTCATCTCCTGAATCATCATGTCTCTTTTGGCTTTTCCTTTGGCCTTTGACCACCATTCAGTTTTGGTCACCCCCAGTCCCTGTCTGTTGGTCTGTGTGTGTCCTGTTATTTCTCTGATCTTGAGACTTTCTTTTGCAGAATCCATCGCCTCTTGAACTTTCCATTTTCTGCCTGTCTTCAGCTGGGGCTTAATTGCTTCTATCACCTTGTCTCCTGAGTCCTCCAGCATGCTTTGAAGTCTGATCTTCCCTGCTTTGTATTCCTCCAGGATGGATTTCAGGGGTAGTTTCAGCTTTGCTTGGCGACAGTACAGCGCTATGTCAGTCAGACAGGGTGGGACACCAAGCCATTTCCTTGTGAACTTGTTGATTTTAGCTTCCATTGCCTCCACTATGCTGGTGCAGATGTCGTATATCATCAGAGGCCATAGCAGCTTTGGTATCAGCATGAACTGCAGACACCAGACCTTGTATTTGCCAGGGAGCCCACACTGGTCAATGGTCTCCAAGCCTTCCTCCGCCATCTGCTTGGTTTCTTTTGCTCTTTGTGTGTCTTTCAGCGTATCATCATACCATCTTCCAAGGCTCTTGACTGGTTCTTCTGTGACTGTTGGAATGGCCTGGTTGGCAACACTGAAGACCACAGATCCGGCCACTTTTCCTTTCCTCAGTGAGAGACTCCGTGATTTCTTTGGCTTGAACTTCATTCTGGATGAGGCAACTATGTCGTCCAGCCTCTCCAGCACATGACGTGTCTCGTCTTCTCTGGATGAAATCACTGTAGTGTCATCCATGAAGGCCTTGAGAGGAGGCATCTTGTATCCATCGCCAAGGTCTGTTTGTCTCGCGTTGTTTGTTGCTGCTTTCAAGATGAGTTCCATTGCCAGCACGAACAGTATTGGGGAAATTGCACAGCCCATTGCAATACCCACTTCCAAGTTGATCCAGTCTGTTGTGTACTCCTTGGTAGAGAACCGCATTGAGAAGCCATTGAAGTACTTCTTGAGCATGTCGCGGATGTTCTTTGGCACATGGTACATCTCAAGAGCCAACTGTATCATCTCATGGGGCACAGATCCATATGCGTTTGCCAGATCAAGCCACACTACGTCCAGGTCTCTCTTTTCTGTTTTTGCTTTTTGGATTGCGTCCCAGATCATTGTGGCGTGTTCTACACAGCCCGCCACGCCTGGGATGCCACCTTTCTGGACTGACACATCCAAGTACTTGTTTTCCATCAGGTACTTGGTCAGTCTTGCTGCCATGACAGAGAAGAAGATTTTCCCTTCGACGTTCAGTAGTGATATTGGCCTGAACTGGCTAATGTCACTTGAGTTTTGCTCTTTGGGGATGTACACACCATCTGCCGTCATCCACTGGCCGCTGATCTTCTGGTTTCTCCAAGCCGATCGCAGCAGCCTGTGGAGCCACTCCAGCACCTTGGGACATTTCTTGTAAAGCTGGTAAGGTATTCCGTTTGGCCCTGGTGATGATTTGGCTCTGGCTTTGTCGACCACCTTCTTGATTTCCGCCAACGTTGGAGGCTTGCCATTGAACTGTTCCTCAGGGTTGGTTGGCCACACCAGACCTTGAATGTCGAGTGGTGCTTTGCTCTGTGGGTCAGAGTATGTTTTCCTCAGATGCTGCTCAAGAACTCCTTTGTCCACACTTAGGGTCCCAGATTTTGGCTGCTCAAACAGTGTTCTGGCAAACTGGAAGGGGTCTCTGAAGAAGCGCTCTTGTGTCTTCTTCTTTTTGCTCTTCCTCTTCCTCGCAGATTCCGCTTTGCTGAGGGCACTGTGTTTTTCTTTCAAGTCTTTCCACAGTTTTTCCAAGCCTTGTTTTTCAGCTGGCAGTGCGGTCTTCATTTGCATCTTGAGGTTTTTCTTTTGGACCCTGATCTTGTCCATCTTTTCTTGGCGTCTGGATTTCTTTGGAGGTGTTTTCTCTTTGGGTAGTTTTGCTCCATAGGCGTCTCTACATGTGGCATACACAATGTCCCCATATGTGGCTAGTTTGTGTTCCAGGGTGCTTTTCCCTATCAGTGCATCGAGTCTTTGGACGATTTTTGCATCCAGTTTCTCCCAATCTTCAGTTTCGTTTGCTCGTGGCAGGTTGAGTTTCAGGCGCCTGGCATCGAGGGCCTGTGCAAATTCCTCATCCGAACCAACAGCGTGGATGTCCTTGGCACTGTGGTTTAAATCCTGGCCTTGGTCTTCCGACGTCTTATCTGCTGATGCAGTGCGCTGCTGCTCATTCAGATGGAGTAGAAACGAGAACTGTCTTGGCTGGATCGTCTGCTGTGATGGCTGCCCGTAGATCAGATTACGAGTATGGTTTTGTACTCTTTGAATAATGATAGCTGTTATATGCATTTTGATTATTTTCCGACGGTTGTTTTGAATTATCAAAGTCTGAATTCTAGGGATCCGACCATTAAGAGACTCCTCTGATCAACGGGCAATCAAGACACAGGTGTACGAGTCAAGTGACGACAAGACCCACGGGACAGAATACGACAGGGTCACAGGCTGAAAGAAATAGGGAAAACGACAATTAAAGTGAAAACAACTGAAGGAATGTACCAACCTGATACATGGAAAGCAATAAGGTTTTAGTAATTTATCCATGGGGCTGCAAAATCCAACGAATATAAACAACACAAGTCCAACACCACACGAACACGACCTCAGAAGAAACACACTCTGAGTGTCAAAGGTTAGCGTGGCAGATTTGTTATGTAGACCCATGATTCAGGGTTTACCTTTGCACCGGAGAGGGCGATACGCTTATTTTGCGCATGCGTAATTGATGTAAACAAAAGATGCTTAAAATAGTACAGCTTTCCGGAGAATCTTACGACGCAGGGAAGAAAGGTCTTCACTGTATAAACGAAACATGATGAGGGTAACGAAATAGAAAACATGTGTTTTGTATGATAGTATCAACAGCATTAATATCATGAGTTTTAAAATAATAATATATATACTTACATTACGTTCATAAGGAAGAATGTACCAAGTAGTGTTAATGTATGATTAAGATAGAATTCTGCATGTACATACTGTCAGGGAAGAATGTTTCGTTGCAGTTATGGTAAATTTTGTTCTAATTATATAAAATTGATGTATATTTCTTGTTGCGTACTCATGTGAATAGGCTGATGGCCTCACATTAAAGTCACGAGTCACGAGTCTCTCTCTCTCTCTCTCTCTCACACACACACACACACACACACACACACACACACACACACACACACAAACGCGTGTGCTTTGTCTGTTTGTATCTCTCTCTCCCTCTCTCTCTCTCTCTCCGTGTGTGTGTGTGTGTGTGTGTGTGTGTGTGTGTGTGTGTGTGTGTGTAGAAGGATGTATGGATGGATAGATAGATATCTAAATAGAAAAATACATCAATTATTTATTGTGTATAGTGTCAGTGCGTTTTGCTGTATCGACTATTATAACATTTGGGTAAATATGATTTTCTAGCTCTCTCTCTCTCTCTCGCGCACACACACACACACACACACACACACACACACACAGAAATTGTGTATGTACACATACATATTTACTTAGTGAGTTTCTTATTTCTTCGTTGTATTTCAGTGCGTTTGGTCGTGAAGGCTATGACAAATTTTCAGTAAACATCACCGTCTGGCTGTGTTTAAAAAAAAGGGACATACGAACAGGTCACGCTAATCATTAGCAACGTCAGTCGTGGAACATTACTAACAGCCTGTGTCAGATCTTGGGGATATTGTCGTGGAACATTAATAACAGCCTGTGTCACATCTTGGGGATATTGTCGTGGAACATTAATAACAGCCTGTGTCAGATCTTGGGGATATTGTCGTGGAACATTAATAACAGCCTGTGTCAGATCTTGGGGATATTGTCGTGGAACATTACTAACAGCCTGTGTCACATCTTGGGGATATTGTCGTGGAACATTACTAACAGCCTGTGTCAGATCTTGGGGATATTGTCGTGGAACATTAATAACAGCCTGTGTCAGATCTTGGGGATATTGTCGTGGAACATTAATAACAGCCTGTGTCACATCTTGGGGATATTGTCGTGGAACATTACTAACAGCCTGTGTCAGATCTTGGGGATATTGTCGTGGAACATTAATAACAGCCTGTGTCAGATCTTGGGGATATTGTCGTGGAACATTAATAACAGCCTGTGTCAGATCTTGGGGATATTGTCGTGGAACATTACTAACAGCCTGTGTCAGATCTTGGGGATATTGTCGTGGAACATTAATAACAGCCTGTGTCAGATCTTGG
Source organism: Conus canariensis (assembly GCA_033310375.1). NCBI lineage: Eukaryota > Metazoa > Mollusca > Gastropoda > Neogastropoda > Conidae > Conus > Conus canariensis. The sequence continues at coordinate 44,499,761 of CM065741.1, read as the reverse complement.
GGATATTGTCGTGGAACATTAATAACAGCCTGTGTCAGATCTTGGGGATATTGTCGTGGAACATTACTAACAGCCTGTGTCAGATCTTGGGGATATTGTGGGATATTGCTGACACGCAGTTTGTTTCCAGTTAACGTCTTGTCTGTTGTAAACCAGGCTGATCTCTCCTCTGCCCACCAGATTTACAGACAACATGCACCGTCTGTACGGAGCCTCTCCCAGAAGGCTGGAACGTCCCAGACCAGAAGAACCCATCAACGACTGGGTGCTTCGTTCAACAGGGGGTAAAATTCGTGACTTCCTCAACCCAGGGGATATAACTCAGGACATGGTGATCCTTCTGCTCAATGCCGTATTCTTTCAGGTAAGGAGTTGCGTCTCTTTGACCATCTTTCGCTCTGAGTGATTGAGGAGTTTTGTGTGGGAGCATTTGAATTGTGCATGGTTTTTTGTTTTGTTTTTTTTTTCTCTGTGAAAAGGCTCGCTTGTGTACTGTCTGTCTCTTTGTCCCCCCCCCCCCTCTCTCCGTCTCTCTCTCTCTCTCTCTCTCTCTCTCTCGGGGGGTCACGTGACGTGAAGCGTAGCGAAAGAGCGCACATCGAAGAGCTGCAGTAAATTCGCAGATTTCATCGTCAACATGCCAGTTACTGGACTGCCAGCGACTGTGGAGAAGACCCTGAGTGCCCTGCTGACGGACAACACGGTGAGCAGCTGGAAAGTGGCGGGAGAAGGAGACAGCACAGTGGTTGTGCTACGTCTCAAGCCTGCCAACCCGCCAGTGTCAACAAACATGGCGGACCCTGTCCTGAATCGGAATACAAGGGTGCAGTATTATAGAAGAAAGCCACCCAGTCAGATTCGACGTGACCGGGAAAGGGCCAGACAGCAACACAGTCAGGCAAGTACGAAGCAGGATCATGATCTCGATACGGTACGCCCACTGGATGCGCCGTTCTTGCCTGACACACAGTCGGAAATATCAGACACACAGGAGTACGTTTTGTCAACACGACCGAACCGGAATGACAGCGACCAAGACGAGGACGAAGCGCCGTCTGATGTGTTTCAAGTGAACGAGGCCAACGAAACTTAAGGCATAATTGAGTGTGTCAGTTCTGTCATTCCACAACTTGAGACGGACATCGAGCCGATGATAGATAGTTCTGTTGGTAGTTTCAGTACCAGTGTTATTAAAAACTATGTCGCTACCCTCACAGATAGGTCTGTGCAAAGACGATTGAGGGACAAGGACAGAAATAAATCCTTCCGAAAAGTGACAGTCCAGCGTTCGACCGACACTGATGTGCTCATGTGCAAATCAGACGATCTAGTCCTGGAATTTATTGTGCGGCTATCTCTGGTGACAGCAAATGTGTGTTCTGGTATGTGAAGCAGGACGACAAAAACATGCTGACAGAAGAACGTGCTAAACTTGCCACGGAGACGTGTTGTCAGTACACAACACGCCGAGGTCCGAGCACGTGCGGCACGGGGGATGGAGACGCTGCACGGCCTGATTCAATTCTACCTGGGCTGACAGCCTGTGTTCACGAGACTCGTTTGACGGACCGGTTACGGTGGGACAGATGCCAAGAGGGGAAAAAGAAAACAAACATTGTTTGCCATGGTTTCCATGTCGGACTTTCCGCGATGCCTTGTTTAATTGTTTTGTTGTGTTATTGTTCATCGCACTGTCTTGCTAATGAAGCTGTACCGCTTTATAGCAATAAATCATATCATATCATATCATCTCTCTCTCTCTCTCTCTCTCTCTGTCTGTCTGTCTGTCTGTCTCCCTGTCTTTCTCTCTAAAGTGATTTTTAGATGCTTGTTTGGTGGCATTAGTAGGCCTGTGTCTTCGTTCTGATGTCGCTGGTTTGAATCTCACAAACGTTCAGTGTGGTTAAAAAAAAAAAAAAGATTGTCTCTGGCCGTTTGAAGGTGTTGTTCTGGTGATGCCAGTGACGTGTTTGATAGGTTCAGTCACCCTACATCACCTTGAATGGCTTTTCCAATCGGCTATATTACACTCTCTGCCATATTACACTATCTGCCATATTACACTTGGTGACGGCATGGACCATTGACCTCAATGCAAGTTTAGTGCACTTTTGATACTCACATTAGTGTACACGCCATGCCTCACCCGTTTTCAAATGCACACGATCTTTTCGTTAATCAAGATTTCACGTCATGGACGATTTTGAGGGGAACAAGTCAATTTCTTCACGTCATGGACGATTTTGAGGGGGACAAGTCAATTTCTTCACGTCATGGACGATTTTGAGAGGAACAAGTCAATTTCTTCTCATTAAATTCTCTGTCCGTACTGACCAGCCATTGTTCGCCCCGTGACGTACTACAGGGCACGTGGAGGGACATCTTTAACGAGAGAAAGACGTCACAGCAGGACTTCGTCACCGCTTCCAGGCACGTGGTGCGCGTGCCCATGATGACACGTGACGGGGCCTACTCGGTCAAGATTCTGCGGGACCTGAGGGCCAGCGTGCTGGAGCTGCCCTTTGGGACGGACGACCGTTTCTCCTTGTTCATCGTTCTGCCGGATCAGCAAAACGGACTGCCGGACTTGGAGGCCCGTCTGTCCTCTGAGGTGTGTGTGTGTGTGTGTGGTGTGTGTGTGTGTGTGTGTGGTGTGTGTGTGTGTGTAAGGGGGGGGGTGGGAGAGGGCTTACAATCTGAAATCCTAAGCAACGTGTCTTTTTCTCTTGTTTTCTCTTATTTCTATTGAAGGCGTAGGGTGGGAGGGGAAGTGAGAATATAATGCAATCTCATGTGTTTCAAACCCAGTAAATGGATAACCTGGAGGTATATCTGCATCAAATGTTGCGATCGCCGTTTATTGTGGAGAAAAGATGGGGGGAAACAGAGAGCAGGGAAATCTGGAACCACCCCTTTTCCCATCTAGACACACGCACGGACATCAGAACACACTGTCATACAGTATGTATATACATATGTATATACATTCTGTATGATAATCCAAATCCATATTATCCTATACTACCAGTTTTTTGTTTGTCATCCAATCAATGAAAGGAATTCGGTTTATGGTTTTGCACTGTCAAACTTACAAACATCAACAGCATGCTCATAGCGTTACGGGATTCACTTGAATTAATCCACCCGTTCAGTGTCTTGACATTTGGATAGATCATGATGAGAGAAGAGGTTTGTTGTCCTGGAAACCAATTATTTCACCATCTTTGAAGCACACTTGGGTTTAAGATTATCATCACAGCTGCAGTCAACTATTTTTTTTTCCAACTTCATCCCAGTTCACTATATAATCGCCGTGAAATACGTGACCGTCCATGATCGTATCATCACGGAATTTAATTACAGCAATAGATGGTTTATCAGAACGAAATATTTTTTTGCGAACAGTCCGAAGAGCAAGGGAGGTAAACCTCATCCTTGGAGAGCGTCAGTGTTTCAGTATTGACACACATTACGTTTCCTACTGTGACTGACTGTGACGGTAAACATCGATCTGGAATCAATGAACAGAATACGGCCAATGCGTACAGGACCATTCTAATTGTAAGACAATGAACAGAATACGGCCAATGCGTACAGGACCATTCTAATGGTAAGACAATGAAGAGAATACAGCCAGTGCGTACAGGACCATTCTAATGGTAAGACAATGAACAGAATACGGTCAATGCGTACAGGACCACTCTAATCGTAAGACAATGAACAGAATACGGCCATTGCGTACAGGACAATTCTAATGGTAAGACAATGAATACGGCCAATGCGTACAGGACCATTCTAATTGTAAGACAATGAACAGAATACAGCCAATGCGTACAGGACCATTCTAATTGTAAGGCAACAGAATACGGCCAATGCGTACAGGACCATTCTAATCGTAAGACAATGAACAGAATACGGCCAATGCGTACAGGACCATTCTAATCGTAAGACAATGAACAGAATACGGCCAGTGCGTACAGGACCATTCTAATCCTAAGACAATGACCATTGACCATTGCTGAGACACTCACTTACGTTTATAATTTGTGTATTGATAAAAGCCACTTTCCCTTAAGATTTAAACAAGCAAAAGTTATACCTTTATATAAAAAAGGTGATCCCACCAATCTCTCAAACTATAGACCTATCTCAATATTATCCCTGTTGTCTAAACCACTCGAAAAACATGTTCAAACACACCTATATTCTCATCTTAAATATTACGATCTGATTCATGAAAATCAATCAGGTTTTCGAGAAAATCACTCTTGTCACACTGCTCTTGTACAACTTATCGATAGATGTCTTACGAATATTAACAATAATGACCTTACTGGAATTCTTTTTGTAGATTTTGCAAAAGCGTTTGACGTTATAAACCACTCCCTTCTAATAAAAAAGCTTATGTGTTACAAAGTATCGAATACAGCCTTAAAATACTTTACCTCGTTTCTCAGTGATCGTCAACAGCTTGTTGAAATCAACTCCAAAAGGTCAAAGTTACTCCCTTTACAATTTGGTGTCCCTCAGGGGTCAGTATTGGGACCCCTACTCTTTTCTATTTATATAAATGACTTACCATTGTTTATAGAATGTTGTTGTGAAATGTTTGCTGATGATACTTCATTACAATCTCATAGTAGTAACCCTACTGAACTGGTAAATAACCTGCAGAAAAATATCAACAAGCTAATTACGTGGACAGAAATGAATCATATGTCCCTCAATGCTAGTAAAACCAAATGCATGTATGTCACTACACGCCAGAAACGACAGAAAATGACATCCTCATTTGCGCCATTACATGCCCAAGGACAAAAGATTGAAGAGGTTACATCGCATAAAGTTTTAGGTGTTACCATTGACAACGATTTATCTTGGTCTTACCACATTCCGGATCTTGGAAAACGTATTTCTAAGAGAATATATCAACTTTCAAAGATAAAAAAATTTCTAAATCTTCACTCCAGAAAGATATTCTTTCATGCGCACATTCTTTCTCTTATCAATTATGCATCCACGTTATGGGATAATGCCAGTGAAACTAATCTGAAACTAGTAAGTCGTCTGCATAAAAGGGCCATTAAATTAATTCAGTTGAAATCCAGTACCTTGACAAAGAGTGATTACAAAACTTTAAATATTCTTCCATTTAAAGACAGACTCTACTTCAACAAATGCTTGAGCATGTACAATGTAATGAATGGATCAGCCCCGAAGATAATCTTTGAAAGCTTTGTCTTCAATAGTTACAGACATACACATAAACTGTCTCTTCCCAGACCTCGATGTAATCTTTATAAATCAAGTTTTCTGTACTCTGGAGGGACCGCATGGAATAATTTGCCTTCCTCCATAAAATCATGTCGCTCAAAGTATACATTTAAAAAAGCACTAAAAATGCATTTGATAGAAACTCTGCGCATCAATTGAAGTCATTTCCTTTAATTCAATCCCCTTATTCCCATCTCTCTCTCTCTCTCTCTCTCTCTCTCTCTCTCTCTCTCTCTCTCTCTCTGTGTGCTTGAACTTGAAGTTCCAACAATAGTTTCATTATTGTTTCGGATTTCATACGAGAGTTATGTACTTGCATGAAAGAAATTGTGTGTTTTAAAAATGTTTTTTGAGCTTGTAGTTATGTGTTCAATTAGTTTCTTTCTTGTTTATGAGGGCAGGATGTAAAAAAGCTGGAAAGCTTATTCTTTAACCCTCAATAAAGATAATTTTGACTTGACTTGACTTGACTTGACAATGAACAGAATACGGCCAGTGCGTACAGGACCATTCTAATCGTAAGACAATGAATACGGCCAATGCGTACAGGACCATTCTAATTGTAAGACAATGAACAGAATACGGCCAATGCATACAGGACCATTCTAATCGTAAGACAATGAATACGGCCAGTGCGTACAGGACCATTCTAATTGTAAGACAATGAACAGAATACGGCCAGTGCGTACAGGATCATTCTAATTGTAAGACAATGAACAGATTACGGCCAATGCGTACAGGGACCATTCTAATTGTAAGACAATGAACAGAATACGGCCAATGCGTACATGACCATTCTAATTGTAAGACAATGAACAGATTACGGCCAGTGCGTACAGGACCATTCTAATTGTAAGACAATGAACAGAATACGGCCAATGCGTACAGGACCATTCTAATTGTAAGAGAATAGACTGAAGGGACACGCCCCCCTCTACCGACCTGTCCTCCCCATAGGTGAACTCTAAGAAATCCAGCGCAAAAACAGAGTTACATAGGTGAACTGTAATGAATCCAGCGCAAAACCAGAGTTACATAGGTGAACTGTAAGGAATCCAGCGCGAAACCAGAGTTACATAGGTGATCTGTAAGGAATCCAGCCCGAAACCTGAGTTACATAGGTGAACTGTAAGGAATCCAGCGTGAAACCAAGAGTTACATAGGTGAACTGTAAGGAATCCAGCGCAAAACCAGAGTTACATTGGTGAACTGTAAGGAATCCAGCATGAAACCAGAGTTACATAGGTGAACTGTAATGAATCCAGCGCGAAACCAGAGTTACATAGGTGAACTGTAAGGAATCCAGCGCGAAACCAGAGTTACATAGGTGAACTGTAATGAATCCAGCGCGAAACCAGAGTTACATAGGTGAACTGTAAGGAATCCCCCATTCCCCATTCTGGTTCTGTCCCTGACTTTCCCGGTGCGCTGGCGTGCGGGAAGTACCTTAAGCCGGAGAGGCTTCTATTTGCCAAGAAGGCCTTCTTGGCAAATGATTCTATCCCAGAAGCCACTCTCCCCCTCTCCCAGGAGGACCTCCTCCTGGTCCAGGAGAGGTCTAAGTCACACGCTCGGCAGGTGTCCCTTTCAGAGCGCTGCCTTGCCGAGTGGGAAGAGTCGGCTAGGAGGGGTTTGGAAGCCATCTCGGTTATGGATTCCTTCTTAGGGGGACTAGTGTCTGCCCTGAAGGATCCTGATTCAGAGTCCTTCGCTATCCGCCCGTCCGCGGACCCTTCGGCAGTGGTGGCCTGTATTCAGTCCATGGCTGAAGGGCTAAAGTATTCGGCCGTGGCCTTCGCTAGGCTTCATCTGAACTCGGTCCTAGCGAGGAGAGATGCCGTCCTATTGGCATCTTCTGTGGCCTGCTCCGCCTCTGCCCGCGCTTCCCTCAGAGCCTTGCCAGTCAAGTCGGGGTCTCTTTTCGGGAATCATGTACAGGCGACCATTAAGAGCCAGGCCGAGATTAGGCGTGACCTCGCCTTTCACTCTGGCCCCCCTCCCCCCCGCCCCAGTTCAAAACGCAAGGCGCCAGCGCCTTTCTCATCACCGGGTCCCTCTCAGCCCAAGGGACGAAGGGCATTTGGGCCCCGGGGGGTCCGAGGCAAGCAACCCAGCAGGGGTCGGCCTCAGGCACGGCCGGCGGGTCCGAAAACTCCCACGTCTCAGCCGGCCCACCCCCAATGACTTACCCTCGACCTGGGTACTTCACCCCAGGGCGGTCCTGTGGGCAGTCTGTCCAGGCACCTCAGTGCCTGGGAGCGGCTTCCCGCAAGCCCTTGGGCTCTGCGGGTGATCAGGTCGGGGTTTCGTCTTCCTTGGGGTGCAGTAAAGGCTCCGCTCACTCCTTTCCCTCCTCCTTTCACTCCTCCTCTGGATCTAGCGGCCTCTCAGGCCTTAGACCAGGAGGTCCTTTCGCTGTTAGCCAAGGGAGCCACAGAGGAAGTTCTCTTCCATTCCTCTCCGGGCTTTTATGGCCGCATTTTTGTGGTCCCCAAAGCTTCTGGAGGATGGAGACCTGTCCTAGACCTCTCGCCATTGAACAGTTTTCTTCTCGTCCTCCATTTTCGGATGGAAACCCCCATGTCAGTCCGCGATGCCATGCACCCCGACGACTGGGCGGTATCCATCAACCTGAAAGATGCGTACTTCCATCTCTTGATCCACCCAAGGGACAGGAAGTATCTCCGCTTCATGTGGAGAAGCCGCGTTTTTCAGTTCAGGGCTCTTCCCTTTGGGCTAGCCCCGGCCCCTTGGGTTTTCACAAAGGTGGCCCGGGAACTTTGCATGCACGTTCGGGAGAAAGGAATTCGTCTGAAGGCCTATCTCGACGATTGGCTTCTCCTTGCCTCCTCCAGCACTCTGTGCTCCCAGCAAGCTCTCCAGGTTCTAAACCTCTGTCAGCAGCTGGGATTTGTTCGCAACGAGGAGAAATCCGATCTCATCCCGTCGCAGCAGTTTCAGTTTCTGGGCATGTCCTTCAACACCACCAACTGGTTGGTCTCTCCAACCCCCCAACGTCTTGTTCGCCTCCAGCACCTCTTGGCCCATCTCCTCTCCTTGGATCAGGCTCCAGCCAGAAAGCTGGCCTCTCTTCTGGGTCTGATGGAGTCCTTGGCCCCCTTAGTGCCCCTCGGACGGCTGCACAAACGCCGGTTTCAACACCTCTTTCGCAAACGTTGGTCTCAGGCGTTGCAGTCGTGGGACCTTCCGGTTCCCCTCGGCCAGTGGTTCCAATCATCGGTGACCCAATGGCACTCCCAGTCCTGGCTGGCTCAGGGAGTTCCCATCACACCCCCTCCTCCACAGGAAGACCTGTTCACGGACGCGTCCCAGTCCGGGTGGGGTGCCCACGTCAGCTCTCTGACGGCGGCCGGGCAATGGTCCCCAGAGATGGGGTCCTGGCATATCAATCGGCTGGAGCTGGAAGCCGTGTTCCAAGCCCTCAAGGAGTTTCTTCCCTTCCTGAAGGGAAAACACGTTCTCCTGAACACCGACAACACGACTGTGGCGTGTTATATCAACAAACAGGGGAGGGGGGGGGGGGGGGCGTTCTCACTCCCTGTCCCTGAGGGCGGAACAGCTTCTCCTGTGGTGCGAGGCACAATCCATCCGGATCTCGGCCAAGCACGTTCCCGGGAAGATCAACATTCTTGCGGACTCCCTCAGCAGGTCGCACATGGTTCTTCTCTCGGAGTGGACTCTCGTCCACTCAGTCCTGGAACCTCTCTGGACTGTATGGTTCAAACCACAGGTATATCTGTTCGCCACCTGGTTCAACCACCGTCTCCAGCTGTATGTCTCTCCAGTCCCGGATCCGGCAGCGTGGGCTGTGGACGCCCTGTCCATCCCTTGGTCCAGACTGATGGGCTATGCCTTTCCCCCATTCCCCATTCTGGGAAAGGTTCTCCGCAAAGCAAGGGAGGACGCAGCCACACTGATTCTTGTGGCTCCATGCTGGCCTGCCCAAGCGTGGTTTCCAGAACTGTTACACCTGTCTCACGTGCCTCCGATACCGCTCGCCTTGAAAGCAAAGTCCCTGCTTCAGCCACGGTCAGGCATTCCACACGGCAATCCAGACGTGCTGCATCTTCACGCCTGGCTACTGTGCGGGACGCACTGTCTTCACAAGGCGCCTCCCCAGCGGTAATCGGCCTTGTGGAACACGCCCACAGGCCAGGCACCCAAAGTGTCTACAGTGTCCACTGGAATGGCTGGCTCTCTTGGCGCTCCAACCATGCAGTATCCCCTCATTCTCCCTCTCAATGTCAGTTGGCGAACTACCTAGCTTTTCTTTCATCTGAGCAAAAACTTTCTGCCTCCTCAGTTAAGGTTCACAGGGCGGCTATTTCCACCACTATCCGCCAGTTAGGGGGCCCCTCCTTCGTGGACGACCCTCTTCTGCGGGATCTGGTCAGAGGAGCAGCCCTACAGGAGGCCCGATGCCCCCTCCGTACCCCGGCGTGGGATCTTTTCTTAGTCCTCTCCTCCCTCAGGCTCCCCCCTTACGAGTCCATCCAGGAGTGTTCTCTGAAGTTTCTTTCCTTCAAAAGAGCCTTTCTCATTTCCCTGGCCTCAGGGAGGCGCTGCAGTGAAGTCCATGCCCTTAGTGGCCTGCCCGGGGACGTCGCCTCCGAACCGGATGGCTCGATGTCTCTTCGCCTCCTCCCTGAATTTTTAGTGAAAAACCAATTGCCAGGTTCTCCTTCCCCGACTATCTCCATTCTTCCTCTCACTTCTATTCTCGCCCCGGACGATGAAGACCGCACTCTCTGTCCGGTGCGCGCTCTGCGGGAGTATAGGAAATGCACGAAATCTTCTTGCTCCAAGCAGCGCCACCTGTTTCTCTCTTACAATGAAGGTTATAAGGAGGACATCAGACGCTCTTCAATCTCTCGATGGCTGAGAGAAGTGATTAAAACTGCGTACGTGAGACCTGAAGGGGATTTGGCTGTTTTCTCACCAAGACCTCATGAGATTAGGGCATGGGCGTCTTCGCTGGCAGTAGCTCATAATGCCAGCATGCAGAGTGTGTTAGATGCTGCATATTGGCGTTCCCCTGGCACCTTCATCCAATTCTACCTGCGCGACGTTTCTTGTCTGCGCGATGATGGGTCTAGGGGCATCGCATCAGCTGTGGTGGCTCAACACTCCATCTCCGCCACACGCTCTGGCTCTTCTCGCTCCTCCAGACGGTAACCAGGTGAGCCCTCCTTCCAGGTAGTGCGACTGCATTAGTGAGCCATGGTATAGTATGTGTAATTAAAAGGAAATTTTCATTCTAAAATTACGTTTAATCTAACATACTTACCGTGGCTCACGCAGAGGCCCTCCCTACCTCCCCACCTTCCTGGTTCCATCAGGAGTTCTCAGTCAGGGTTTAATATACCTCGAAAAGAGGATTGATCTGAGCATGCGCAAGGCACGAGGCCCTTTCAGGGGTTTTGTTGTCCGTATGGACTTTATTGTATATGAGGCAGGGATAGCAAATTGCTGCCGCTTATTGCATTAGTGAGCCACGGTAAGTATGTTAGATTAAACGTAATTTTAGAATGAAAATTTCCTTTACATAGGTGAACTGTAAGGAATCCAGCGCAAAACCAGAGTTACATAGGTGAACTGTAAGGAATCCAGCGCGAAACCAAGAGTTACATAGGTTAACTGTAAGGAATCCAGCGCGAAACCAAGAGTTACATAGGTGAACGGTAAGGAATCCAGCGCAAAACCAATAGTTACATAGGTGAACTGTAATGAATCCAGCGCGAAACCAGAGTTACATAGGTGAACTGTAAGGAATCCAGCGCGAAACCAGAGTTACATAGGTGAACTGTAAGGAATCCAGCGCGAAACCAGAGTTACATAGGTGAACTGTAAGGAATCCAGTGTGAAACCAGAGTTACATAGGTGAACTGTAAGGAATCCAGCGCAAAACCAAAGTTACATAGGTGATCTATAAGGAATCCAGCCCGAAACCAGAGTTACATAGGTGAACTGTAAGGAATCCAGCGCAAAACCAGAGTTACATAGGTGAACTGTAAGGAATCCAGCGCGAAACCAGAGTTACATAGGTGAACTGTAAGGAATCCAGCGTGAAACCAGAGTTACATAGGTGAACTGTAAGGAATCCAGCGCAAAATCAAGAGTTACATAGGTGAACGGTAAGGAATCCAGCGCAAAATCGAGTTACATAGGTGAACTGTAAGGAATCCAGCGCAAAACCAGAGTTACATAGGTGAACTGTAAGGAATCCAGCGCAAAACCAGAGTTACATAGGTGAACTGTAAGGAATCCAGCACAAAACCAGAGTTACCGGGCCACCAAACGAAGGGACGCATTAATTACTAAATAAGCATGGCGCATCTCGACCTATTGGGTCATAGTCACAAAATAAACATGGCGCATCTCGAACTGTTGGGTCATAACCACAAAATAAACATGGCGCATCTCGACCTATTGGGTCATAATCACAAAATAAACATAGCGCATCTGGACCTATTGGGTCATAATCACAAAATAAACATAGCGCATCTTGACCTATTGGGTCATAATCACAAAATAAACATGGCGCATCTCGACCTGTTGGGTCATAACCACAAAATAAACATGGCGCATCTCGACCTATTGGGTCATCTTCAGGCGGGAGAAACAACCTTCAAATCAATGAAAAAGGACGAACAGAGAGTCACTTTCTGGGTGCAGAATGTGTGTGTTACAATTTTGCTTCCAGATCGAGGACATGAGTGTCTGTTGGTTCGTCCATTCTGTTCATTGTTTTGAATGTTATTTGTCCTGTCTGAAGAAGACCAACTGGGTCAAAGCGTGATGTGTTTGTTTTGTAAATTGTTTGTGCCTTCGTTTGGCGAACCAGTCATCTTACTTTTGCGCTTGTTTCACTTTCTGCCATAACTCGCCCCACTTTGGAAACAAGCCCATGGTGAATCCATGAAGAGACCAGTCACAGGTTTCAGAAAACGAAGCACAAGGCGTTAAAAAAAAAATCAGTTAGGCCTGCTGCTGATGTCAGCGAAGCAGGTCTGTAATCACTGAGCATGATGTTTTTTTTTCAACTTTTTTTTTTTATAAGGAACATGGACAGGGATTGCAGATTTGAAGCACGATGGCATTTCGCTTTCTGAAAGAGAGTAATTGAAAATATCAGTGACAACAGGAGTAATCTGACCTGCACAATGTATTAGAACAGACGATAATACTCACTTGGGTAGCTAGCTGTCTTAATCTTGTGTTGTGTTGTGTGTGTATATGTATGCGTGTGTGTGTTGTGTGCGTATGTGTGTGTGTGTGTGTGTGTGTGTGTGTGTGTGTGTGTGTGTGTGTGTGTGTGTGTGTGTGCGCGCGCGCAGACTCTGGAGGAAGCACTCAGCAACATGCCCCAGGCCCGCCGGTTCATGATCTCTGTACCCAAGTTCACCCT
>CM065741.1:44404558-44484558 GCA_033310375.1 Conus canariensis | reverse complement strand
CGCACATCAACACATGTGAAGCCACATGAAAGTCGCACGCACATTAATACACGTAAGCCACATGAAAGTCGCACATTAACACACGTGAAGCCACTTGAAAGTTGCACATTAATACATGTGAAGCCATGTAAGAACAGCACATTAACACACGTGAAGCCACATGAAAGCGGCACATTAACGCACGTGAAGCCTCATGAAAGTCACACATTAACACACGTGAAGCCACATGAAAGCACCACATTAATACACATGAAGCCACATGAAAGCGACACATTGACACATGATGCAACGTGAAAGCGGCACAAAAACATACGTGAAGCCACGTGAAAGTGGCACATTAACACGTGCAAGCCAGCATGAAAGCTGAACCTTAGAACAAGTGAAGTAACATGAAAGCAGAATATTAATATAAGTGAAGCAGCCTGAAAGCAACACATCATTACAAGAGAAAGTCGCCTGAAAGCAGCTCACTAGTACAAGTGAAGCCACAAATAAGCGACTTTTTATGAAAATGAGGCCACTTGAAAGAAGCACTTCAAAAGAAGCAAAGCCACATTAAAGCGGCACATTGGTACATGTGAAGCCACATGAAAGCGGCACATTGGTACATGTGAAGCCCCATGAAAGCTGCACATTGGTACATGTGAAGCCACATGAAAGCTGCACATTGGTACATGTGAAGCCACATGAAAGCAGCACATTGGTACATGTGAAGCCACATAAAAGCGGCACATTGGTACATGTGAAGCCACATGAAAGCGGCACATTGGTACATGTGAAGCCACATGAAAGCGGCACATTGGTACATGTGAAGCCACACGAAAGCTGAACATTGGTAGACGTGAAGCCACATAAAAGCAGCACATTGGTAGACGTGAAGCCACATAAAAGCAGCACATTGGTAGACGTGAAGCCACATTAAAGCAGCACATTGGTAGACGTGAAGCCACATTAAAGCAGCACATTGGTAGACGTGAAGCGACATGAAAGCAGCACATTGGTAGACGTGAAGCCACATAAAGGCAGCACATTGGTAGACGTGAAGCCACATTAAAGCAGCACATTGGTAGACGTGAAGCCACATTAAAGCAGCACATTGGTAGATGTGAAGCCACATGAAAGCAGCACATTGGTAGACGTGAAGCGACATAAAAGCAGCACATTGGAAGACGTGAAGCCACATTAAAGCAGCACATTGGTAGACGTGAAGCCACATTAAAGCAGCACATTGGTAGACGTGAAGCCACATGAAAGCAGCACATTGGTAGACGTGAAGCCACATTAAAGCAGCACATTGGTAGACGTGAAGCCACATAAAAGCAGCACATTGGTAGATGTGAAGCCACATAAAGGCAGCACATTGGTAGACGTGAAGCCACAGTAAAGCAGCACATGGTAGACGTGAAGCCACATTAAAGCAGCACATTGGTAGACGTGAAGTCACATAAAAGCAGCACATTGGTAGACGTGAAGCCACATAAAAGCAGCACATTGGTAGACGTGAAGCCACATAAAAGCAGCACATTGGTAGATGTGAAACCACATAAAAGCAGCACATTGGTAGGTGTGAAACCACATGAAAGCAGTGGAATAATACAAGTAAATCCACATTGGTAGACGTGAAGCCACATAAAAGCAGCACATTGGTAGACGTGAAGCCACATAAAAGCAGCACATTGGTAGACGTGAAGCCACATTAAAGCAGCACATTGGTAGGTGTAAAACAACATAAAAGCAGCACATTGGTAGACGTGAAGCCACATTAAACAGCACATTGGTAGACGTGAAGCCACATAAAAGCAGCACATTGGTAGGTGTGAAACCACATGAAAGTAGTGGAATAATACAAGTAAATCCACATTGGTAGACGTGAAGCCACATAAAAGCAGCACATTGGTAGGTGTGAAACCACACAAAAGCAGCAAATTGGTAGACGTGAAACCACATAAAAACAGCACATTGGTAGACGTGAAGCCACATAAAAGCAGCACATTGGTAGGTGTGAAACCACATGAAAGCAGTGGAATAATACAAGTAAATCCACATTGGTAGACGGGAAGCCACATAAAAGCAGCACATTGGTAGACGTGAAGCCACATGAAAGCAGCACATTGGTAGATGTGAAGCCACATAAAAGCAGCACATTGGTAGACGTGAAGCCACATGAAAGCAGCACATTGGTAGACGTGAAGCCACATAAAAGCAGCACATTCGTAGACGTGAAACCACATAAAAGCAGCATAGTGGTAGACGTGAAGCCACATAAAAGCAGCACATTGGTAGGTGTGAAACCACGTGAAAGAAGTGGAATAATACAAGTAAATCCACATTGGTAGAAGTGAAGCCACATAAAAGCAGCACATTGGTAGGTGTGAAGCCACATAAAAGCAGCACATTGGTAGACGTGAAACCACATAAAAGCAGCACATTGGTAGATGTGAAGCCACATAAAAGCAGCACATTGGTAGGTGTGAAACCACATGAAAGCAGTGGAATAATACAAGTAAATCCACATTGGTAGACGTGAAGCCACGTAAAAGTCGCACATTAACAAACGTGAAGCCACGAGAAAGTCGCACATTAACACACGTGAAGCCACGTGAAAGCGGCATATCAACAAACGTAAGGCCACGTGAAAGTCGCACATTAACACACGTGAAGCCACATGAAAGTCCACATTAACACACGTGAAGCCACATGAAAGTCGCACATTAATACACGTGACGCCACATGAAAGTCGCACATTAACACACGTGAAGCCACATGAAAGTCGCACGCACATTAATACACGTAAGCCACATGAAAGTCGCACATTAACACACGTGAAGCCACTTGAAAGTTGCACATTAATACATGTGAAGCCATGTAAGAACAGCACATTAACACACGTGAAGCCACACGAAAGCGGCACATTAACGCACGTGAAGCCTCATGAAAGTCACACATTAACACACGTGAAGCCACATGAAAGCACCACATTAATATACATGAAGCCACATGAAAGCGACACATTGACACATGATGCAACGTGAAAGCGGCACAAAAACATACGTGAAGCCACGTGAAAGTGGCACATTAACACGTGCAAGCCAGCATGAAAGCTGAACCTTAGAACAAGTGAAGTAACATGAAAGCAGAATATTAATATAAGTGAAGCAGCCTGAAAGCAACACATCATTACAAGAGAAAGTCGCCTGAAAGCAGCTCACTAGTACAAGTGAAGCCACAAATAAGCGACTTTTTATGAAAATGAGGCCACTTGAAAGAAGCACTTCAAAAGAAGCAAAGCCACATTAAAGCGGCACATTGGTACATGTGAAGCCACATGAAAGCGGCACATTGGTACATGTGAAGCCCCATGAAAGCTGCACATTGGTACATGTGAAGCCACATGAAAGCTGCACATTGGTACATGTGAAGCCACATGAAAGCAGCACATTGGTACATGTGAAGCCACATAAAAGCGGCACATTGGTACATGTGAAGCCACATGAAAGCGGCACATTGGTACATGTGAAGCCACATGAAAGCGGCACATTGGTACATGTGAAGCCACACGAAAGCTGAACATTGGTAGACGTGAAGCCACATAAAAGCAGCACATTGGTAGACGTGAAGCCACATAAAAGCAGCACATTGGTAGACGTGAAGCCACATTAAAGCAGCACATTGGTAGACGTGAAGCCACATTAAAGCAGCACATTGGTAGACGTGAAGCGACATGAAAGCAGCACATTGGTAGACGTGAAGCCACATAAAGGCAGCACATTGGTAGACGTGAAGCCACATTAAAGCAGCACATTGGTAGACGTGAAGCCACATTAAAGCAGCACATTGGTAGATGTGAAGCCACATGAAAGCAGCACATTGGTAGACGTGAAGCGACATAAAAGCAGCACATTGGAAGACGTGAAGCCACATTAAAGCAGCACATTGGTAGACGTGAAGCCACATTAAAGCAGCACATTGGTAGACGTGAAGCCATGAAAGCAGCACATTGGTAGACGTGAAGCCACATTAAAGCAGCACATTGGTAGACGTGAAGCCACATAAAAGCAGCACATTGGTAGATGTGAAGCCACATAAAGGCAGCACATTGGTAGACGTGAAGCCACAGTAAAGCAGCACATTGGTAGACGTGAAGCCACATTAAAGCAGCACATTGGTAGACGTGAAGTCACATAAAAGCAGCACATTGGTAGACGTGAAGCCACATAAAAGCAGCACATTGGTAGACGTGAAGCCACATAAAAGCAGCACATTGGTAGATGTGAAACCACATAAAAGCAGCACATTGGTAGGTGTGAAACCACATGAAAGCAGTGGAATAATACAAGTAAATCCACATTGGTAGACGTGAAGCCACATAAAAGCAGCACATTGGTAGACGTGAAGCCACATAAAAGCAGCACATTGGTAGACGTGAAGCCACATTAAAGCAGCACATTGGTAGGTGTAAAACAACATAAAAGCAGCACATTGGTAGACGTGAAGCCACATTAAACAGCACATTGGTAGACGTGAAGCCACATAAAAGCAGCACATTGGTAGGTGTGAAACCACATGAAAGTAGTGGAATAATACAAGTAAATCCACATTGGTAGACGTGAAGCCACATAAAAGCAGCACATTGGTAGGTGTGAAACCACACAAAAGCAGCAAATTGGTAGACGTGAAACCACATAAAAACAGCACATTGGTAGACGTGAAGCCACATAAAAGCAGCACATTGGTAGGTGTGAAACCACATGAAAGCAGTGGAATAATACAAGTAAATCCACATTGGTAGACGGGAAGCCACATAAAAGCAGCACATTGGTAGACGTGAAGCCACATGAAAGCAGCACATTGGTAGATGTGAAGCCACATAAAAGCAGCACATTGGTAGACGTGAAGCCACATGAAAGCAGCACATTGGTAGACGTGAAGCCACATAAAAGCAGCACATTCGTAGACGTGAAACCACATAAAAGCAGCATAGTGGTAGACGTGAAGCCACATAAAAGCAGCACATTGGTAGGTGTGAAACCACGTGAAAGAAGTGGAATAATACAAGTAAATCCACATTGGTAGAAGTGAAGCCACATAAAAGCAGCACATTGGTAGGTGTGAAGCCACATAAAAGCAGCACATTGGTAGACGTGAAACCACATAAAAGCAGCACATTGGTAGATGTGAAGCCACATAAAAGCAGCACATTGGTAGGTGTGAAACCACATGAAAGCAGTGGAATAATACAAGTAAATCCACATTGGTAGACGTGAAGCCACGTAAAAGTCGCACATTAACAAACGTGAAGCCACGAGAAAGTCGCACATTAACACACGTGAAGCCACGTGAAAGCGGCATATCAACAAACGTAAGGCCACGTGAAAGTCGCACATTAACACACGTGAAGCCACATGAAAGTCACACATTAACACACGTGAAGCCACATGAAAGTCGCACATTAATACACGTGACGCCACATGAAAGTCGCACATTAACACACGTGAAGCCACATGAAAGTCGCACGCACATTAATACACGTAAGCCACATGAAAGTCGCACATTAACACACGTGAAGCCACTTGAAAGTTGCACATTAATACATGTGAAGCCATGTAAGAACAGCACATTAACACACGTGAAGCCACACGAAAGCGGCACATTAACGCACGTGAAGCCTCATGAAAGTCACACATTAACACACGTGAAGCCACATGAAAGCACCACATTAATATACATGAAGCCACATGAAAGCGACACATTGACACATGATGCAACGTGAAAGCGGCACAAAAACATACGTGAAGCCACGTGAAAGTGGCACATTAACACGTGCAAGCCAGCATGAAAGCTGAACCTTAGAACAAGTGAAGTAACATGAAAGCAGAATATTAATATAAGTGAAGCAGCCTGAAAGCAACACATCATTACAAGAGAAAGTCGCCTGAAAGCAGCTCACTAGTACAAGTGAAGCCACAAATAAGCGACTTTTTATGAAAATGAGGCCACTTGAAAGAAGCACTTCAAAAGAAGCAAAGCCACATTAAAGCTGCACATTGGTACATGTGAAGCCACATGAAAGCGGCACATTGGTACATGTGAAGCCCCATGAAAGCTGCACATTGGTACATGTGAAGCCACTAAGCTGCACATGTATGTGAAGCCACTGAAAGCAGCACATTGGTACATGTGAAGCCACATTAAAGCGGCACATTGGTACATGTGAAGCCACATGAAAGCGGCACATTGGTACATGTGAAGCCACATGAAAGCGGCACATTGGTACATGTGAAGCCACATGAAAGCGGCACATTGGTACATGTGAAGCCACACGAAAGCTGAACATTGGTAGACGTGAAGCCACATAAAACCAGCACATTGGTAGACGTGAAGCGACATGAAAGCAGCACATTGGTAGACGTGAAGCCACATGAAAGCAGCACATTGGTAGACGTGAAGCCACATGAAAGCAGCACATTGGTAGATGTGAAGCCACATGAAAGCAGCACATTGGTAGACGTGAAGCCACATGAAAGCAGCACATTGGTAGACGTGAAGCGACATCAAAGCAGCACATTGGTAGACGTGAAGCCACATGAAAGCAGCACATTGGTAGACGTGAAGCCACATTAAAGCAGCACATTGGTAGATGTGAAGCGACATGAAAGCAGCACATTGGTAGACGTGAAGCCACATGAAAGCAGCACATTGGTAGACGTGAAGCCACATGAAAGCAGCACATTGGTAGACGTGAAGCGACATAAAAGCAGCACATTGGTAGACGTGAAGCGACATGAAAGCAGCACATTGGTAGACGTGAAGCCACATTAAAGCAGCACATTGGTAGATGTGAAGCCACATTAAAGCAGCACATTCGTAGACGTGAAGCCACATTAAAGCAGCACATTGGTAGACGTGAAGCCACATGAAAGCAGCACATTGGTAGACGTGAAGCCACATTAAAGCAGCACATTGGTAGACGTGAAGCCACATTAAAGCAGCACATTGGTAGACGTGAAGCCACATGAAAGCAGCACATTGGTAGACGTGAAGCCACATAAAAGCAGCACATTGGTAGACGTGAAGCCACATAAAAGCAGCACATTGGTAGACGTGAAGCCACATAAAAGCAGCACATTGGTAGACGTGAAGCCACATAAAAGCAGCACATTGGTAGACGTGAAGCCACATAAAAGCAGCACATTGGTAGACGTGAAGCCACATAAAAGCAGCACATTGGTAGATGTGAAGCCACATAAAGGCAGCACATTGGTAGATGTGAAACCACATAAAAGCAGCACATTGGTAGGTGTGAAACCACATGAAAGCAGTGGAATAATACAAGTAAATCCACATTGGTAGACGTGAAGCCACATAAAAGCAGCACATTGGTAGACGTGAAGCCACATTAAAGCAGCACATTGGTAGGTGTAAAACAACATAAAAGCAGCACATTGGTAGACGTGAAGCCACATTAAACAGCACATTGGTAGACGTGAAACCACATAAAAGCAGCACATAGGTAGGTGTGAAACCACATGAAAGCAGTGGAATAATACAAGTAAATCCACATTGGTAGACGGGAAGCCACATAAAAGCAGCACATTGGTAGACGTGAAGCCACATAAAAGCAGCACATTGGTAGACGTGAAGCCACATAAAAGCAGCACATTGGTAGACGTGAAGCCACATGAAAGCAGCACATTGGTAGATGTGAAGCCACATAAAAGCAGCACATTGGTAGACGTGAAGCCACATGAAAGCAGCACATTGGTAGACGTGAAGCCACATAAAAGCAGCACATTCGTAGACGTGAAACCACATAAAAGCAGCATAGTGGTAGACGTGAAGCCACATAAAAGCAGCACATTGGTAGGTGTGAAACCACGTGAAAGAAGTGGAATAATACAAGTAAATCCACATTGGTAGAAGTGAAGCCACATAAAAGCAGCACATTGGTAGGTGTGAAGCCACATAAAAGCAGCACATTGGTAGACGTGAAACCACATAAAAGCAGCACATTGGTAGATGTGAAGCCACATAAAAGCAGCACATTGGTAGGTGTGAAACCACATGAAAGCAGTGGAATAATACAAGTAAATCCACATTGGTAGACGTGAAGCCACGTAAAAGTCGCACATTAACAAACGTGAAGCCACGAGAAAGTCGCACATTAACACACGTGAAGCCACGTGAAAGCGGCATATCAACAAACGTAAGGCCACGTGAAAGTCGCACATTAACACACGTGAAGCCACATGAAAGTCACACATTAACACACGTGAAGCCACATGAAAGTCGCACATTAATACACGTGACGCCACATGAAAGTCGCACATTAACACACGTGAAGCCACATGAAAGTCGCACGCACATTAATACACGTAAGCCACATGAAAGTCGCACATTAACACACGTGAAGCCACTTGAAAGTTGCACATTAATACATGTGAAGCCATGTAAGAACAGCACATTAACACACGTGAAGCCACACGAAAGCGGCACATTAACGCACGTGAAGCCTCATGAAAGTCACACATTAACACACGTGAAGCCACATGAAAGCACCACATTAATATACATGAAGCCACATGAAAGCGACACATTGACACATGATGCAACGTGAAAGCGGCACAAAAACATACGTGAAGCCACGTGAAAGTGGCACATTAACACGTGCAAGCCAGCATGAAAGCTGAACCTTAGAACAAGTGAAGTAACATGAAAGCAGAATATTAATATAAGTGAAGCAGCCTGAAAGCAACACATCATTACAAGAGAAAGTCGCCTGAAAGCAGCTCACTAGTACAAGTGAAGCCACAAATAAGCGACTTTTTATGAAAATGAGGCCACTTGAAAGAAGCACTTCAAAAGAAGCAAAGCCACATTAAAGCTGCACATTGGTACATGTGAAGCCACATGAAAGCGGCACATTGGTACATGTGAAGCCCCATGAAAGCTGCACATTGGTACATGTGAAGCCACATGAAAGCTGCACATTGGTACATGTGAAGCCACATGAAAGCAGCACATTGGTACATGTGAAGCCACATTAAAGCGGCACATTGGTACATGTGAAGCCACATGAAAGCGGCACATTGGTACATGTGAAGCCACATGAAAGCGGCACATTGGTACATGTGAAGCCACATGAAAGCGGCACATTGGTACATGTGAAGCCACACGAAAGCTGAACATTGGTAGACGTGAAGCCACATAAAACCAGCACATTGGTAGACGTGAAGCGACATGAAAGCAGCACATTGGTAGACGTGAAGCCACATGAAAGCAGCACATTGGTAGACGTGAAGCCACATGAAAGCAGCACATTGGTAGATGTGAAGCCACATGAAAGCAGCACATTGGTAGACGTGAAGCCACATGAAAGCAGCACATTGGTAGACGTGAAGCGACATCAAAGCAGCACATTGGTAGACGTGAAGCCACATGAAAGCAGCACATTGGTAGACGTGAAGCCACATTAAAGCAGCACATTGGTAGATGTGAAGCGACATGAAAGCAGCACATTGGTAGACGTGAAGCCACATGAAAGCAGCACATTGGTAGACGTGAAGCCACATGAAAGCAGCACATTGGTAGACGTGAAGCGACATAAAAGCAGCACATTGGTAGACGTGAAGCGACATGAAAGCAGCACATTGGTAGGACGTGAAGCCACATTAAAGCAGCACATTGGTAGATGTGAAGCCACATTAAAGCAGCACATTCGTAGACGTGAAGCCACATTAAAGCAGCACATTGGTAGACGTGAAGCCACATGAAAGCAGCACATTGGTAGACGTGAAGCCACATTAAAGCAGCACATTGGTAGACGTGAAGCCACATTAAAGCAGCACATTGGTAGAACGTGAAGCCACATGAAAGCAGCACATTGGTAGACGTGAAGCCACATAAAAGCAGCACATGGTAGACGTGAAGCCACATAAAAGCAGCACATTGGTAGACGTGAAGCCACATAAAAGCAGCACATTGGTAGACGTGAAGCCACATAAAAGCAGCACATTGGTAGACGTGAAGCCACATAAAAGCAGCACATTGGTAGACGTGAAGCCACATAAAAGCAGCACATTGGTAGATGTGAAGCCACATAAAGGCAGCACATTGGTAGATGTGAAACCACATAAAAGCAGCACATTGGTAGGTGTGAAACCACATGAAAGCAGTGGAATAATACAAGTAAATCCACATTGGTAGACGTGAAGCCACATAAAAGCAGCACATTGGTAGACGTGAAGCCACATAAAAAGCAGCACATTGGTAGACGTGAAGCCACATTAAAGCAGCACATTGGTAGGTGTAAAACAACATAAAACAGCACACATTGGTAGACGTGAAGCCACATTAAACAGCACATTGGTAGACGTGAAACCACATAAAAGCAGCACATAGATAGGTGTGAAACCACATGAAAGCAGTGGAATAATACAAGTAAATCCACATTGGTAGACGGGAAGCCACATAAAAGCAGCACATTGGTAGACGTGAAGCCACATAAAAGCAGCACATTGGTAGACGTGAAGCCACATGAAAGCAGCACATTGGTAGACGTGAAGCCACATAAAAGCAGCACATTGGTAGATGTGAAGCCACATAAAAGCAGCACATTGGTAGACGTGAAGCCACATGAAAGCAGCACATTGGTAGACGTGAAGCCACATAAAAGCAGCACATTGGTAGACGTGAAACCACATAAAAGCAGCATAGTGGTAGACGAAGTGAACAGCCTAAAAGCAACATCATTACAAGAGAAAGACCACGTGAAAGCAGCTCATAGTACAAGTAAGCCACAAATAGCGACATTTATGAAAGTGAGGCCACTAAAAGCAAGCACATTGTAAGACAGTGAAGCCACATAAAAGCAGCACATTGGTAACAGTGAAGCCACATGAAAGCCACATTGGTACATGTGAAGCCACATGCAAGCTGCACATTGGTACATGTGAAGCCACATGAAAGCAGCACATTGGTACATGTGAAGCCACATGAAAGCAGCACATTGGAAACATGTGAAGCCACATAAAGCAGCACATTGGTAACATGTGAAGCCACATTAAAGCGGCACATTGGTAATGTGAAGCCACATTAAAGCGGCACATTGGTACAGTGAAGCACATAAAGCAGCACATTGGTAGACTGTGAACCCACAAAAGCGACATTGGTAGACGTGAAGCCACATAAAGCAGCACATTGGTAGACGTGAAGCACATGAAAGCAGCACATTGGTAGACGTGAACCACATGAAAGCAGCACATTGGTAGACGTGAAGCCACATGAAAAGCACACATTGGTAGATGTGAAAGCCACATGAAAGCAGCATTGGAACTAACACAATAAAGCAGCACATTGGTAGACGTGAAGCCACATAAAGCAGCACATTGGTAGCGTGTGAAGCCACATAAAGCAGCACATTGGTAGAGTGAAGACCATCTAAAAGCAGCACATTGGTAGACATGAACCACATGAAAGCAGCAATTGGTAGGTTGATACCACATGAAAGCAGATGGAAATCAAGCATGAAATCCACATTGGTAGACGTGAAGCCACATAAAAGCAGCACATTGGTAGACGTGAAGCGACATGAAAGCAGCACATTGGTAGACGTGAAGCCACATAAAGCAGCACATTGGTAGATGTGAAGCCACATTAAAGCAGCACATTGTAGACTGAAGCCACATTAAAGCAGCACATTGGTAGACGTGAAGCCACATAAAAGCAGCACATTGGTAGACGTGAACCACATAAAGCAGCAATTGGTAGACGTGAACCACATTAAAGCAGCACATTGGTAGACGTGAAGCCACATAAAGCAGCACATCGGTAGACGTGAAGCACATAAAAGCAGCACATTGGTAGACGTGAAGCCACATAAAGCAGCACACTGGTAGAGTGTGAAACCACATAAAGCAGCACATTGGTAGACGTGAAACCACATAAAGCAGCACATTGGTAGACGTGAAGCCACATAAAAGCAGCACATTGGTAGAGTGAAACCACATAAAAGCAGCACATTGGTAGAGTAAAACCACATAAAAGCAGCACATGGTAGACGTGAACCACATAAAAGCAGCACATTGGTAGGTGTGAAACCACATAAAAGCAGTGGAAAATACAAGTAATCCACATTGGTAGTACGTGAAGCCACACAAAAGCAGCACATTGGTAGACGTGAAGCCACATAAAAGCAGTACATTGGTAGACGTGAAGCCACATAAAGCAGCACATTGGTAGGTGTAAAACACATAAAAGCAGCACATTGGTAGACGTGAAGCCACATTAAACAGCACATTGGTAGACGTGAAACCACATAAAAGCAGCACATAGATAGGTGTGAAACCACATGAAAGCAGTGGAATAATACAAGTAAATCCACATTGGTAGACGGGAAGCCACATAAAAGCAGCACATTGGTAGACGTGAAGCCACATAAAAGCAGCACATTGGTAGACGTGAAGCCACATGAAAGCAGCACATTGGTAGACGTGAAGCCACATAAAGCAGCACATTGGTAGATGTGAAGCCACATAAAAGCAGCACATTGGTAGACGTGAAGCCACATGAAAGCAGCACATTGGTAGACGTGAAGCCACATAAAAGCAGCACATTGGTAGACGTGAAACCACATAAAAGCAGCATAGTGGTAGACGTGAAGCCACATAAAAGCAGCACATTGGTAGGTGTGAAACCACGTGAAAGCAGTGGAATAATACAAGTAAATCCACATTGGTAGACGTGAAGCCACGTAAAAGCAGCACATTGGTAGACGTGAAGCCACATAAAAGCAGCACATTGGTAGACGTGAAGCCACATGCAAGCAGCACATTGGTAGACGTGAAGCCACATGCAAGCAGCACATTGGTAGACGTGAAGCCACATAAAAAGCAGCACATTGGTAGACGTGAAGCCACATGAAACAGCACATTGGTAGACGTGAAGCCACATAAAAGCAGCACATTGGTAGACGTGAAGCCACATTAAAGCAGCACATTGGTAGATGTGAAGCCAAGTTAAAGCAGCGCATTGGTAGACGTGAAGGCACATAAAACAGCAGCATCATTGGTAGACGTGAAGCCACATGAAAGCAGCACATTGGTAGACGTGAAGCCACATAAAAGCAGCACATTGGTAGACGTGAAACCACATAAAGCAGCACACTGGTAGACGTGAAGCCACATAAAAGCAACACATTGGTAGGTGTGAAACCACATGAAAGCAGTGGAATAATACAAGTAAATCCACATTGGTAGACGTGAAGCCACATAAAAGCAGCACATTGGTAGGTGTGAAGCCACATAAAAGCAGCACATTGGTAGGTGTGAAACCATCTAAAAGCAGCACATTGGTAGACGTGAAGCCACATAAAAGCAGCACATTGGTAGGTGTGAAACCACATGAAAGCAGTGGAATAATACAAGTAAATCCACATTGGTAGACGTAAAGCCACATAAAAGCAGCACATTGGTAGACGTGAAGCCACATAAAAGCAGCACATTGGTAGACGTGAAGCCACATGAAAGCAGCTCATTGGTAGACGTGAAGCCACATAAAAGCAGCACATTGGTAGACGTGAAGCCACATTAAAGCAGCACATTGGTAGATGTAAAGCCACATAAAAGCAGCACATTGGTAGACGTGAAGCCACATAACAGCGACACATTGATACTGACTAGTTACATGAAAACAGCACATTGTATTAAGATACAGCCACTTGACATCAACACGTTAATACAAGTAAAGCCACATAAAAGCAGCACTTCAGTACCTGTGAAGCCAAATAACAGCGACACATTGATACTAACTAGAGTCACATGAAAACAGCACATTGTATTAAGACAGCCGCTTGACATCAACACGTTAATACATGTAAAGCCACATGAAAGCAGCTCATTAATAAAGGTGATGCCACATCAAAGCAGCTCATTAATAAAGGTGATGCCGCATGAAAGCAGCTCATTAATAAAGGTGATGCCACATCAAAGCAGCTCATTAATAAAGGTGATGCCACATGAAAGCAGCTCATTAATAAAGGTGATGCCACATCAAAGCAGCTCATTAATAAAGGTGAAGCCACATGAAAGCAGCTCATTAATAAAGGTGATGCCACATCAAAGCAGCTCATTAATAAAGGTGATGCCACATGAAAGCAGCTCATTAATAAAGGTGATGCCACATGAAAGCAGCTCATTAATAAAGGTGAGGCCACATGAAAGCAGCTCATTAATAAAGGTGATGCCACATCAAAGCAGCTCATTAATAAAGGTGATGCCACATCAATACAAGTGAAACAACAGGAACGCAGCACATCAATAAAAAAGAAAGTTGAAAAAAAAAGCTTCACGCTCACTGACCGGAAAAAATCCTCTCGGACGTGTGTTCAAAACCACTGACGTTGTTCCTAACTACGCTGATGTGCTCTCCATAGAATACGGGACTGATATCTACACATAGAAATCTGACATTTACATAGTTCCAGAGGATGAGGATAGAGGACAGCATGTACAGCCGTTCCTGATTTCTTTGCCACTTAAGCAGCCGAACAGTGTCATTGGAAATCTGTCAGTGCCATCGTTGAAAAGCACGTCTTCTTTGCATCCATCGGGTGGACGAGAAAGGAGCGATAGCAGCTGCTTTGTCAGGTGTGCACTATGTACCCTACTCAATTCACCCTACCTTCAAGGCCAATCACCCTTTCCTACTGATACTGCATGACACCAAAGCCAGACTGAACCTCTTCATGGGCCGCCTCAACCATTCTCCACAGCAAGAATGAAACAACTACCTGTTGCCAGCCAGTCGCATGTGCTTCAATTGCAGAAGAAGGAGACAGAGCAAAAGACAACGCACTGAGAATGTATCATCTAAAATGGCTGAATACGCAGATAAGGACGTATTCCTATCCATGTGTTAGAAATGAAATATGAGGTGATACATTTATCCATGTTTGTGATGATGTCAGAGGAGGTTCGAGTTCACCTTTCGTCCTGGAAGTTACGAAAGGAGTCAGCTTGATTCAGACATGAGGAATGCTAGTAAATTGTCATGAATATCTATTTTGATTTTAAGGCAATTTTTCATTTCAACTGAAGGAAACTTCACCATATACACAGCATTTTTCAACTGTTTCTCATCCATAGAAGAAAAAAGAACAGGTGTTGTGCTCCGCTCTTTGAAAAATAAATCAACTGATCAAGATGGCGATGAATTACGAACATTATATTATTCGTAAAACCCTACAGCGACTTTTAAAGATCAATTTCAGTGTTGCGGAGTGAGGGAAGGACGGACTAAATTTAAGACAAACACGCGAGTGTACACATCTTCCATTCTTTCTCTCACTCTGCAATCATAAGAAGAGAAAATTAACCAGGAAATTTCCCCTGAGCCAATATAATATTACAATACACAAGTCATTTGAATTGCTCTCAAACATAAGGAAAATCTCTCTCTCTCTCTCTCTCCTCTCTCTCTCTCTCTCTCTCTCTCTCTCTCATACAAGTTGTCTTTGGGTAAATCAGTCTAAGTTCTGAGGACAGGACAGTTCACAGAGGAACAGACTTACGATTTCAGTTGTCTCACAGACACATGAAAACACAGAACATGTCACGCTGAAGCATGTCCATTTTGAAGCATGTAAGAATTTCAGTTTCCGTTGCAACAACCATCACCACTCAGTGATGTCTACATCCCGTCAGATTTGTTGACGGCAACTTCTGGAACACTTCTCGTTCACATCATTCCTTGTAGAGCGTTGCTCCAGTCCCAGAGCGGCCCAGCTCCTGGCCGACTTCCACACGAAAAGAACCTTGAACAAATTGCACTGTCTTAAGTTCTTCTTCAAGTCTGTTTTCCCCCATGGTATAAAGCGAAATCCTTCCTTGTCTTGTCCTCTTCACTGTTCCTCTTACTGTCTTGTCCTCTAAATTAGTTACTTCTTCTACCTATTCACACCACACACACTGCTCAACATTCACACCAAATTAACAGAACCTATTTATTTATTTCCTAATCACATTTGTGTTAATTATCAGATGACATAACTTTAACATCAGTTATCAAATACTAATCATCAAATCACTTGGTAACAAACTTTTTTCCCAAACAACCTGACACAATGGATCTACTGTACAAGAAAAGAATAATCGACAATAACAGCATACAAAAACATTAATAATTAGCCATTACGTCGGCAAGGAAAAACAGTAGTTAAGTGTCATAGTCACCGGTGCACACGGAAGCAGTCAGGGCATAATAATGTTCAGCTTAACAGCAACAGAACTTCTTGCTAACAAAGTCAAGAACTGACAGCAGAAAAAACGTCACACCAAAAGGAAATTGACGTCAAGGCGACGTCACGTATTACACAAAACAGCTAGCAGTGCCACACAGGTACTGCAAATGCCTTATGGAAAAATTCATAGATCAACAGGTATATGAAATACAATTAAAAATCAAACAGGCTTCTCACTTCATAACATTCAGCTTACTGTTAGCGTAACAACCCTATTTACATGACATAGCAGCTTTACCAGTATCTTTAAATGGGGGTGTTCCACGATTCGTCGATCTTAAGACGCTCTGCACAGAAAAAAAAAATCACGGTGTTCATAATCAAGCAACCCAAGCAGGCCATCTCTAGTCTGCATTACACATGTTAAATAAGTATATTTCTAATTTAGATAAAAACGCGGCAATTATTTAAAGCTACATCAGACAGTATCCATCGAAATCAGCAGTTATGCTTTGAAGGTTCTCGTCGAAGATTTGAACAACCAGTCTTGTCTAGACGAAATGCAAACATCTTCTCATAATATGAGGCAATTAGTATTAACACAAATGTCTCTGAGTCTTCATTGAGCGGTGGCCTGGTATGTACCTCATCAGTCTTCAAAATGACGTCATCACAGACCTATGGTTCTAGGTTGGCAGGGGACTTTTTTTTAATCAATTCCTCCTGGCAACTGAACTGTTGGCCAGAGGACAAGTTCTTTGAAGGAGACAGTGGACCCAGATGCTGTGTATATGTTATTTATTCAGTGTGTTCTCCAAAGGATAAACAGTGTGGATTTACACAAACAAAACTGATTTTTACACAGTTCCTTTGAAAGACAGCATAGCATGTTCAGCCATTTGTGATTTCCTCACTATGAACACAGACAGGCTCTCACTGGAGAATCTGCCTGTACTCGGTCAACATTGACAAGCACACTTGTTTGTGTCTGGCGGGTAGACGAGAAAGGTACAACAGCAGCCGCAGTAACAGCAGTGGGGATTTCCGTCCTCTCCCTCCCTCCTAGCTTCAGGGCCGACCACCCATTCCTGTTGGTTATGCGTGACAACAAAGCCAGGCTGAACCTCTTCATGGGCCGCCTCAACCATCTCTCACAGCAACAATGAAACGTCCACCAGCCAATCATATGCGTTGCAAATGGAGCATTGAGACACAATGCAAGACATAGTGTACTAGAAACTTAGCAGAGTGTTCGTCCACCAAGGACTGGGAAGGGAAGAGACTGCAGACCTGGAAGAAATAGGAAGATGCATTTAAGTGATGAAATCGGAGGAAATGCATTTATTCCTGTCATTCCGGTAGTGATGACATCAAAGGAGGCAGTTACACACTTTTATGTAACAGATCCAGTTCAAAGCTGTTTCACACTTTTATTCACGGGATCCTGTTTGAGGCAGTAACACACTTTTATTCACGGGATCCTGTTCAAAACAATTACGCACTTTTATTCACCAGATCCTGTTCAAAGCAGTTGCACACTTTTATTCGCTGGATCCTGTTCAAAGCAGTTACACACTTGTATTCACCAGGACGTGTTACATGCTGTTACACACTTTTTTTTGTTGCTGTCTTATCTTCTGTGCCACCTCAATGGCAGCGCACCTGTGCCACTGACTCCAACCACCTGTTCACAGCCACAGCCCTGCCAGGCCCGCCACAGCCCCAGTACCGGCAATCCACTGGGAGAAGTGAATGCCAAGTTGTCAAGAGGCAACCCACCGGAGGAGACACTGCACTGCTGCCCAGACACTTCGGTGGTGTTCAGTGTTTCCTCTTCTGATCCTTCATATGCAGGACACCACCTGCTAAGCCAGACTGGCCAGCCAGTCATATGTGCTTCAATTGGAGAATAAGGAGACAGTGCAAAAGACAACACACTGAAAACGTATCGCCCCAAAATGGCTGAATACCCAGATAAAGATGTATACCTGTCCATGTGTTAGAACTGAAATATGAGGGGATACACTTATCCGTGTTTATGACATCAGATCAAATATGTGTATACCAGCTATTCTTTACAAAAGGAGTCAGCTTGATTCAGCCGTAAAGAATGCTAGTAAATTGTAATGAATATCCTTTTTGACGATTTCAAGGTAATTTTTCATTTCAACAGTAGGAAGTTTCACCAAATTTACAGCATTATTCAACTGTTTCTCATCCATAGTAGAAAACAAAGCACATGTTTTTTTTTAGCTCTGCCCTTTGGAAAATAATAAATCAACTGATCAAGGTGGCGATGAATTACGAACACTATAGTATATATAAACTCCTATAGCGACTTAAGAAATGTCATTTTCACCTTACTGTTAGCATAATGACTACTTATTTGAAATAGCAGCTTTACCAGTATCATTAAATTGGGATGTTCCACAATTCGTCGATCTTAAGACGCTGTGCACAATTAAGAAATATGTACGATGTTCATAATCAAGCAACCCAAGGAGTAAATCTCTGGTCTGCATTAGATATCATTAAGAAGAATATTTCTGCACTAGATCATAAGCAAGGCAATTATTTCGAATCTATATCACATAGTTTTAAATTGAAACCAAAGCTAAAGGCTCTGCTCAAAGATTTGAACAACCACTTTTGTTTTGACGAAATGCAAACATCATCTCATAACTTGAGACAATTTGTGCTAACACAAAAATCTCTTTGAGTCTTCATTGAACAGTGGCCTGATATCTACCTCATCAGTCTTTCAAATGACGTCATCACAGGCCTATAGTTTAAGTCTGGCAGGGGGCCTTTTTTTTTTTTTTTTTTACATTCCTCCCAGCAACTGAAGTGGTGGCCAGTGTACTAGTTCTTTGAAGGAGACAGTAGACCCAGATCCTGTGTATAATGTTCCTTTCAGATTCGTGTACGAACCAATAACAAGGATTTGTTCCCAGGGTCAATTATTTTTCATCTACTTGAATCACTGAATAAAAAACACTAACAGGGAAAGGTGAATGGCACTTTATTTACTCAATGTATTTTCCAAAGGATCAACAGTCTGGATTTACACAAACAAAACTGATAGTTACACAGTTCCTTTGAAAGACAGCATAGCATGTACAGCCATTTCTGATTTCCTCGCCATGAACACAGGCAGGCTGTCACTGGAGAATTTGCCTGTACTCGGTCAAGATTGACAAGTACACTTGTTTGTGTCTGTCAGGTGGACGAGAAAGGTGCAACGGCAGCTGCGGTGACAGTGGTGGAAGTTGGTGTCCGCCACATGCCTCCTAGCTTCAGGGCCGACCACCCCTTCATGTTGGTTCTGCGTGACAACAAAGCCAGGCTGAACCTCTTCATGGGCCGCCTCAACCATCCCTCACAACAAGAATGAAACAACACCACGTTGGCCTGCTAGTCATATGCGAAGTAAATGGAGCATTGAGACACAATACAAGACACAGCTTACTATAAACTTAGCAGAGTGTTTGGTCACCCAGGACTGGGAAGGGAAGAGACTGCAGTCCTGAAGAAAAAAATAGGAAGAAGCATTTAAGTGATGAAATAGGAGGAAATACATGTATCCCTGTCATTCCGTTAATGATGACATCAAAGGAGACACACTTATCCCTGTCATTGTGTTAGTGATGACACCAGAGAAAACATGCTTAACCCTGTCATTCCATTAGAGATGAAATCAGAGGAAACGCACTTATCCAAGTCATTCTACAAGTGATGGCATCAGATTAACCTTTACCGTGCTTCCTGGGTCTTCCATGACCCAGTGACTCAATAAAAACACCATATCTTATGAACGGAGAGAGCTATGCTCACGAAATCTTAGGAGTTCCTCAAC
This sequence comes from Conus canariensis, assembly GCA_033310375.1. NCBI lineage: Eukaryota > Metazoa > Mollusca > Gastropoda > Neogastropoda > Conidae > Conus > Conus canariensis. The sequence continues at coordinate 44,464,468 of CM065741.1, read as the reverse complement.
GATCTTAATAGCCATTGGTCACAGAAATGTCATGTATGGGCACAATCAATTATTAGCGTAATTAGTCGCGATTCCGCCAGGACCTATACATTTAATTGGTTGCACATGACCCACGCCATCGGGTGAGGAATAAGTTGCTGAACCGCCGTTTATCAGGTGTGGGTCTTATAAGACCCACGCGATCTGAATAGGGATAAGCAATAGGAAAAGCCTCTACAAAATGTGTGGGTCTTGGGCGACCCGCACGATCGGGTCTGTGTAGTAAACAACGTCATCCGGTGAAGGTTAAACACGCATGTCCATGTCATTCTGTCAGTGAAGACATCGCAGGAGACGCACTTGTCCTCGTCATTCCGTCAGTGATTAAATCAGAGGAAACACATGGCCCTGTCACGTCTTAAGTGATGAAATCAGAGGAGAAACATTTATCTCTGTCATTTCGTTCATGATAAAGTCAGAGGAGACACGGTTATCTCTGTCGTTCTTTTGGCACTAAAAGCAGGGGGAAATCATGTAGCCTTGTTCTTCCTGTGATGATCCAAATAGAGAGGACTTTACATACATGTCTGTCTCCCAACCTTGGTTTACGTATGGAAGTCAAATTACTGTAAAGAGTGTGTTACGGATGGTGTGCGGTGCGTGTTTTGCTGTCTGACTCTCGCTCTCAAAAGTTTGGATGCGTGTAATAATTATTCCCTACGCACACCCACACCAAACGTACATGGATAGCCAGGCAACACACGAGTTAGATTTTTTTCTTTATAATTATGCTGCCTGAACCATCAAACATACATTCATGTGAATTGGTACAAATCAATACATGTCACTACATAGCATATAGATCAAGATATCAATACATAGGAACTTCAATCATCAGATATCAGCATATTATATTACATATCTTGATATCACTCACAGATCTCGCCGGCGCCGTCCACAGTGTCTCACATATGCAGTCAACACACTCGGTTCCACAGTACCCAAGCCACAGTCCACAGCACTAAAAGAAGACAAATAAGGATAACCAAAGTCCCCACATGATAAGCACAGCCGTTCACAAACACAAGCGATGAAGAAGAAGAAACAGGGTCTCCACACAACTAGCACATAATAAATCACGTCAAACTATCAGAAGAAGAACCGCAAATTCACAAGGCACAGTAATCCATAGCAGAAGAACCGCAGATTCACAAAGCACAGCAATCCACAGAAGAACCGCAGATTCATAAAGCACAGCAGTCCATAGAAGAAGAACCGCAGATTCATGAAGCACAGTAAACCATAGAAGAACTGCAGATTCATAAAGCACAGCAGTCCATAGAAGAAGAATCGCAGATTCATGAAGCACAGTAAACCATAGAAGAACTGCAGATTCACAAGGCACAGCAACTAATATTGAATCCCCGGAGAACACGATTTCAGCAAAGTCCCATGGAACACAATAAACTTCGATTCCACGTATTTTTGATCTAAAAACAAAAATTAATTAGCTTCTCCGTGTATTGATATTACAATGTTCACATCAATAAATTCAGCCCACCGACACACATGAGGTGGTACAATTAGAGCACATAAATATTCTTGCAGGAGTTTTAAGTCACTCTCGGCGACACAGCATTCACAACATTTCTATAACAAATAAATTACCTGGTACATATTTCGCTGGTGCCGTCATCAGAAGTATCGCACATACACAGTGAACATCAACGTACTACTGACTTGAAAGTCAGTCTCTCCACATAGTAACACTACGGAGAAAACGACGATTAAAACAAAATAAAGTAGGCTGGACACCAAAGCCTCGGCCGTTAGTTCTTGCTCTCCTTTTTCGTCAAAATTTTTATTATTTTCATCATGTTCTTATGTCATTTCAAGTTGACGTCATAATTTACGTTGACGTCACAGAGTGCCAGTAAATCTAAGGGAATGTCTGTTATGGAGACTTTATGCCTTTTTCCAGTTTGATAAAGGACACATCATTGGCTTGTTAGATCAGTTAACGATTCATTTCTGGCTCGTACCAGAAATCAAAGCACAGTGTATCGCTCAATTCTTTGAATAGTAACTCCATGAATTATCGTGGCAGGTAATTCAAATTCAGTAATTTATACGTCAGTTCGTGGAGCGACATGAAAAACTCATCTCATGTCTTCTGCAGCTTGGATGACCATATGTCTTTAATATGTCATATGCATAATTTCACATAAGTAGAACGTACCAAAATTTCTTTCTTGAAATAGTCTTCACAATAAAAAATATATTTCATGGCAGTTATGATAAAGCAAGCTGAGGAGGCCATCTTGGGGCTGCTTTAGATTCCACTGATGAGCCGTCTCTCTAAACTAGATAATATAAAGCATATAAAGATTTTTAAAGTGTATACATCGGAAATCACCTGCACTGAAGCTTGTCATAAAGATTTTGATCAAGCACTGCGATTCACAACACGCACACATTTATTTAGAACCCAAGACTGCTAGTGCTAACACTGAAATCTCTTCAAGTATCCATTGAACAGTAGCAAAGCAGTTACACACTTCTATTCACTGGATCCTGTTCAAAGCAGGTACACACTTCTATTCACTGGATCCTGTTCAAAGCAGTTACACACTTCTATTCACTGGATCCTGTTCAAAGCAGGTACACACTTTTATTCACTGGATCCTGTTCAAAGCAGGTACACACTTCTATTCACCGGATCCTGTTCAAAGCAGGTACACACTTCTATTCACCGGATCCTGTTCAAAGCAGGTACACACTTCTATTCACTGGATCCTGTTCAAAGCAGGTACACACTTCTATTCACTGGATCCTGTTCAAAGCAGGTACACACTTCTATTCACTGGATCCTGTTCAAAGCAGGTACACACTTTTATTCACTGGATCCTGTTCGAGGCAGTTACTTTTATGCACTGGATCCTGTTCGATGCAGTTACTTTTATTCACTGGATCCTGTTCAAAGCAGCTGCACACTTTTATTCACTGGAACCAGTTCGAAGCAGTTACTTTTATTCACTGGATCCTGTTCAAACCAGCTGCATACTTATTCACTGGATCCTGTTCAAAGCAGTTACACGCCTTTATTCACAGGATCCCGTTCAGACCAGTTACACACTTTCATTTACAGGATCCTGTTCAAAGCACTTACTTTTTTTTTTTTTTTTTTTTTTGCTGTCTTACCTTCTGTACAACCTCAGTGGCGTTGCATCCACGCCGCTCATTTCGACCCCCTGTTCACAGCCCCAGCACAAGCAACCCACAGGGAGCAGTCAATGCCAAGTTCTCAAGAGGCAACCTGCTGGAGGAGACACTGCACTGCTGCCGAGACACTTTGGTGGCTTCAGTGGTTCCTTTTCCAGGGGCGGGATTTTTCCTCGGATCCGCGGATTTCTGCGGTAGATCCTTGTTCATTCCGCGTAACAGCGTGTCAGTTCCGCGGGAGCGATCTGAAGAAAAGAAGAAAAAGAAACACCCGAAGGTGCTGGGGAGGACCCAGAGAAGCACTGTCTTCACTTGCCTTTAGAGCAGTCCTGTACCACCCTTGGAGGCCTGTGCTGTGTTGACGATGGGTACAGGCACGCGCAGGACACTCCATTAAGATATCAAGGGACATAACTGCTTCTGAACAGAGGTAAATCAGACTACAGGATGCAACTCATAACAGGCTTAAAGTAGCATCCCCGTGGTGTGTACCAGCCCGCATTTCATGACTGCAGAGCCCACCGGCAAAAAAAACACCACTCTCCAGCTGTCGAGCACACCCCACAGACCCAACAACCACCCCTGCCCAGGGACAGATGAAGACAGTGCCACTACAGACACAGCCAAGCTTTCGCCATACGGTCCTATGTGCCCTCAAAAGAGAATCCAAAATTGTAGTCTTTCCCACTGTCAACAGGACTTGTTCATTCCGCGTAACAGCGTGTCAGTTCCGCGGGAGCGATCTGAAGAAAAGAAGAAAAAGAAACACCTGAAGGTGCTGGGGAGGACCCAGAGAAGCACTGTCTTCACCTGTCTTTAGAGCGGTCCTGTACCACCCTTGGAGGCCTGTGCTATGTTGACGATGGGTACAGGCACGCGTGATTCATGTCTTCAAAAACATCGGGTGTCATTTATCCACAAACTATTCAAAATTCTTAATCGGCTTGGATTCGCAGTTAACTTGGTAACTTTCTCCTTCCGGTTTTGCGATCTTCAAAATGGCGACACGTCGAAGAGACGCCGTTTCACGCGGAGAAAATGTTTCCTGCAACAGTTCTTTGAAGAACTAGTGGAAGTGGGACTGGTTGGAGAGTAAGGTGGATGATGATGAAGTGATAGGCCAGTTCATAGCCAAACTAAATGCCTGCGGCCTTGCTTACTGCAATCTTTGCTGAGTGCAAATAAATTACAGTTCACGCGGAAAAGTTGCTTTGGTGGATCACATTAAAAAAAATTAACAAAATTAATGCAAGATGTCCAGCTCCACACTTGGGAGCTGGACATCTTGCATTAATTTTGTGTGCCATTAGGTTGAAAAGGAACTCTTCTCATCTACACTTGGTCCAAGCTGTGAAAGACAGTAAGTATAGTTGATTTTTTTGTTTTGTTTTATAGCTTTTTGTGTAAAAAAAATGTTGGCTTTTTTCCTGTAAGATTTGTTAATTTCAGTCTCAAAATGTACCAGATTGCACAGAATTGAATGTAGCAACCCCAAAATTTTGTGAGGTGTGTGTGTGTGTGTGTGTGTGGGGGGGGGGGGGGGGGGGGGGAAGCAATCCTTCGGACCCCCCTAGACTGTTTCCTCCTTTTTCCTTTATGGAGAGTCCCACCCCTGTTTTCTAATGTAACATACGCTGAACACCACCTGCTAAGCCCCCTACTAATGACAATAATTTGTTAGTTGCGAAGCTGGCGTTAGTGAGCTCACCCTCTGGAGGGCAGCAGTTACACAGTGTATTCACAGAATCATTTCCAGTCTGCTGATGCGTTTTCAATTAGGTTATTAATGTCGGGTCTATAGCGTTTTGTGGATCTACCCAGAGAAGGACCGTTAGAGCATTGTCATCTTCCTGTATGGCTCCGAGGGCTGCCTGCTTCTGTCTATGATGAAGGTTGCAGCTTGCAACGTTAGCTGCTTGAACAGCTACTTGTGTGTATGCGTGTGTTTGTTAGGTGGATGAGAAGAGACCGACAGCTGCTGCAGTGACGGCAGTGCAGATCATTCTGGACTGTCCTCCCCCCTGGCTTTAACGTCAACCAGTCCTTCCTGCTGATCCTGCGTGACAACAAAGCTAGACTGACCCTTTTCATGGGCCACCTCAGCCATCCCTCACAGCAAGACTGAAACAACAGATTGGCCAGCCAGTCGTGTTTGCTTCAGATGGAGAACGAAGACACAATGCAAAAGACAACGTACTAAGAACGTGTCACCCACAGATAGCTGAATATTCAGTTAACGGCGTAACCGCATTCATGTGTTAGAAATGAAATCTGAGGGTACCCTTGTCCTTGTTTGTTATCAGAAGTTAGACTATATCTTTCATTCTATAACTGGTAGAATTGGAGAGAAAAATGTATTCCGGTGATTTTTGTAATAAAGGAATCTGCATTATTCAACGGTAAAGAATGCTCGTAAATTGACTGTCCATTTTGACGATTTTGACTTAATGTTTCATTTGAACAAAAGAAAAACTCATAAACTCACACCATTCACCAATTCTTGCTCGTCTATAGCAGAAATAAAGCACAGTTTGTCATTCATCTCTTTGAAAAATAAGTTGACCAAATCAGGCACATTACATCGTACGAAAACACCTAACGTGACTTCAAAAGCTTACATTTAGCATAGCTACTCTATTCATTGAAACGCACCAGTACGAGTACAGTAGAATGTGCCAAAATTCGTCAAACTTAAGATGCTCTGGATGATAAAAAATTATCATTCACATGATCATGCAACTCGCCTTCTGGTCTGCTTTAGAAACCGCAAAGGGGCATCTTTCTAAACCAGATCATAAAACTGGCAATCATTCAAAGGTACACCACACAATATACATCAAAACCAGAAGTTTAGCTTTGAAGTTTCTTGTCAAAGATTTGAACTACCACTTTCAATTCGTCGAAATGCACACATCATCTCATAACGTGAGTCAGTTTGAGTTGAAGCGTAAACCTGAGTATTACTTGAGCGGTAGCCTGGTATGTACTTCATCTGTCTAAGAAATGACGCCATCGCAGGTCCTGGTTCAACTCTGGCAGGGGACTGTGTACAATTTCATTCTTCCTGGCACCTAAAGAGATGGTCAGAGTTCTAGGATTCTGAAGGAGATGGTGGACCCAGATCCTGTGTATATGTTCATTTCAGATACGTTAAAGAAACAATAACAAGGATTTCTTCCTAGGGTAAATTTATATGTACTGGAACCATTGACTAAAAACACCACCAGGGAAGTGTGGCACTTTACTTCTTCAGCACATTCTTCAAAGGATCAACAGCCTGAATTTTTACACCAATGAAACCGACATTTACAAAATTCCTTTGAATGACAGCTTGGCATGCACAGCCATTTCTGACTTAACTGCTATAAACGCAGACAGACTCTGCCACCGGAGAATCATTCAGTACTCTCTGATAAGCCTACCTTGTTTGTGTCTGCCAGGTGGACGAGAAAGGAGCAACAGCAGCCGCAGTAACAGCAGTGGAGATTTCCTTCTACTCTTTCACTCCTCGCTTCAGGGCCGACCACCCCTTCCTGTTGGTTCTGCGTGACAACAAAGCCAGGCTGAACCTCTTCATGGGCCGCCTCAACCATCCCTCACAGCAAGAATGAAACATTGATGTCACTTCCTGTTCCCCGATGAATGCTTTAATTCTATTGGTGCAAGCTGCGGAGAATTTTTTTCAGTGCATGCTAATTCACCGTCAGAAAAGGTTGTAACCGTTATCATTTGAACATTACAGTTGGATTGTTGTTTTGAAACCGTTTGTGTGACTGTTATCATTTGTACGTTACAGTTGAATTATAGTTTGAAAATAAAGAATGGGTTTTGAAGAGTTACCAATCTTCCAGTGGCGTCTCTTTGGTGCACGAATGAGATATAAGCGGTTTGCCATGATGTGACATTGTTGTTTTAGTAGCTGAGAAAAAGGTTAAGTGTATATCATCTTTGGGGTGTTGAAACACTAAGAAGCTGTGGACATATGTCTGTGCTGTTTGTACCTATCTGTCTGTTTACCTGTCTGTCATTTACACCATGTGTGTATACTTACTTGTGTATGTACTTGCATATTCGCGACTAATTGCGATAAATTGTATGCATTCCAAGGCCCGTTGTTGAACACTCTGGAACCTGTCAGCAAGCTGTCACCAGTCAGACTCGAATGGGGCATTCTGTCCCTGAGCGATAGTGGAAATATCCTGCCAGTCTTAGTCTTGGGGGAACATTTCCACTGAGGAAGTCTGTTCTGGTACTGTGGGCTATCTCCTGTCCTGCAGTCCGCTTGAAACACTATGGTGTGTGAACTCTGTGGATCATCTATCGCAAACGGCGCTTGTTCACACGGGGGAATTCTAACTCCAACAGTCTGTATCACATGTTCACATGGAGAAACCTTTTTGGCATAGTTAAAATAGTGACTGGCATAATTTCACGATGAAAAACCTTTCCTGTTGTTTGAAAAAAAAAATCCATGAACATAGAACGCAGACTAAAAAACGGGGAAAACATGGTGACTCTTACCTGTTACTGAGCATCATCCACAAATGGGTAGCGTTCTGGTACCGAGTTTGAAGACATTACTCTGAGCAGAAGAGGGTAGCGTTCTGGTAACGAGTTTGAAGACATTACTCTCAGCAGAAGAGGGTAGCGTTCTGGTAACGAGTTTGAAGACATTACTCTCAGCAGAAGCTCATAGATTCTTCTCTCAGACAACCGAAATATCGGTTCTTCATAGTTTATGAAGCCAAAGTGAGAGCATCATAATTTTCATAACAGTGGACACCTGCAGAAAACGTGAAATGAAAAATAAAAGTGTTACACCTCCAAAGTGTGTCAGTCTGCATTTTGAGAAAGTCTTCAATCAGATCAGGTGACAAGAGGATGGTTTCCATCTACAGGAAACCTTTAATCCAGTCTGGGTGGGGGAATCTTGCATCAATCAACACTGCGATGGTTTGTTGAGTAAATCAATCGCCCTGTCCATCCCTCAGTTGGTCATCTCATCTGTATCAGGTGACTTGAATGATTCTCTCTAGTCTGTCTAAAGTATACCTCTTTCTGTTTTTCTTAGATTGAACGACAGCGAGGAAAGTGACGTCAGTCTCGCCGGTACACCGATCGTTTGATTTCTGACGCCTTCACCCCCAGCGTCCAGTCGCCCTCAGCCTCTCTCTGCAAATCAGTCTGTCTCCTCGAAGAAGCAGTTCCCATGCTTTTAGCCAAAAGGTCCGACTCGGCTGAATTGCCTGGGGGATCTGATTTGATATGGGGGCAAAATTGAGGATGTTCGAGAGGGCTCCTTCCTCTGAATGCTTTTCCGGTCTCTGATGTATTGCGAGTGACCCACCCCCATCCCTCGTCCTCCTTCTCCCTTCCCCCCTTCTCCTCCTCATTCACACACGCGCGCGCACACGCACACACACATGCACGCACGCACACACACACACACGCACACACACACACACACACACGCGCACACACACACGCGCACACACACACACACACACACACACACACACACACACACACACACACACACACACACACACACACAAAGGGGGTTTTGAATCATAAATAGATAATGATAATAAAGCTTACTGGGTGATGGCCATTTGATAACAACAGTGCTACAGGATGATAATCATTGTTGTTACTGGAATCATAACTGAGATTAAAGGTACTGTGAGATGCTGATCATTGTCACAGGTGAAATGATGTGTTGGCAGTAGTATAATGATGCTGGTTGAGGGGGGGGGGGGGGGGGGTGTCAATGACTGATGGGTGATGATGATTAGAGATCAACAGTACTGTAGCATGGTCTTACTTGTTCCTTTAGGCAGGAACCTGGAGGTATTGGCGAAGGCTGCTGTATGGCGAAGGCCCTCCAGTGGTCAATAGGGCTTTCCCTTCATCAGTGTGTTGGCAGGCTAGGCTGTTGGGGCTGTACCGCGTGAATGATTTGAAGACTTGCCATTTGTGGAATGTAGTGGACATGTGATGTCTCAGTCTGCAGTGCCCTGTCCTCAGTTTCGCAAAGGTCTGATCTGTATCCGGTAGTGTGCATCCCTCTTGTTGAAGTAGGGTGCTGCTCAAGCTATCTACCTGTTTGGTTTTTAGTTCTCCTTGATAATACTTTTGATTTTTTCAAGGGAGACTTCCTGTTCTAGTTGGGGCTGCTGTTCTCCTTCCTTTGCCAAATGGTCAGCTTCCTCACTGCCATATATATTGCAGTATGAAGGTGATCACTGGATGACAGTATTTCCAGTGACTGATGGGTGGTGAACATTTGGGATCAGCAGTACTATAGGGTGAGGGTCATTGTCATGTAGGTGGAATAATGTAGCACTGGTACAATAGTGTCAGTTGGGGGAATAAAGGAAGATATCAATGACTGGTGGGTGATGATCATTGCCATAAGTGAGATAATGTAGGATGATGGTCAATGTGATAAGTGAAATAATGTGGTGGTATTTGTATAATACTGCCGGTTCAGGAAGAGGGTGGAGGGGGGGGGGGGGAGGGAGTTGATGACTGATGGGTGATGATCATGGATCATTCGAGATCAACAGTACTGTAGGATGATGATCATTGTTATATAAGTTGGATAATGTTGTGGCATTGGTGTAATAATGCCGGTTGGGGGAATGAAGGAGGTAAACAATGATTGATGGATGATGATTACTGTCACGGTGTGAGTGTGCTTCACAGTAGTGTAGGATGATGGTCATTTACAAAAGTGGAACAGTGTACTGGACTTAGTATGTTAATGCCAGTTGGGGGGTTAGAAGAAATGATCTATGACTGATGGATGATGATCATTATCATAAGTGAGATTTACAGTACTATAGGATGATGATCTTTGTCATAAGTGAGATAATGTGGTGGCATTGGTGTGATAATGCCGGTTGGGGGTGGAAAAAGGAAATTGATTGATGATTGATGGATTAGTTTGAATCATTCCAGCTCTTTTCCTTTCCCACGACCTCTCTTCCATCCCTTTCTCTCTACACCCCCTCCCCCAATTTCCCCATCCCACCTTATGTAGGATGCACACCCCATGTACATATATAGCATATTTATAACATCACATGTAGAGCATAATATATATACCCCAAACACCATCTCCACCATCCAGGTATGCATACTCATAGACACATACACATGTGAACAATCTATATGCATCTCTCCCTCCCTCCTTCCCTCCCCCCCTCTCTCTCCCCCCCCCTCTCTCTCTGTATGTATATTTTTTTCCCCATACAAAGGCAACGGCTAACTGTTCTGTTTTGCCTTATGTTTTTCTGGTGTGTTTTTTTTTCTCTCCTAAATTCGTGGATCTGTTTGTTTTTCGTTTTGTGTGTGTGTGTGTGTGTGTGTGTGTGTGTGTGTGTGTGTGTGTGTGTGTGTGTGTGTGTGTTGTGTTTGTTTTTCTCCAAAATGAATGTGCATCTCTTAAACATGTTATTCTGTTGATTTCTCTTTCATCTGATGCACAAACAAAATATCTTCTTTTAAAAAGATGTATGTCCTATCATTTAAACAAACAAACGAAAACTTATAACACGGCGGCAGTCGCGAAAAGCCGCTCTGTGCTCGACTGAGCTAAAAAGAAAAAAAAAAAAGAAGAGAAAAAAAAAAAAGAAAACAAATTGAACCTGAAAACTCTCCCACTCTACCCTACCTTGCAGCGCGTATATCCCACCCCCACTCCCTCTTTCCCTCGCCCCTCTCCCCTTTTCTCCATCATCCTAAGTACTGCCCTAGACTACACAGTGACTCCTTTGTTTTGGAAATGGAGCAAGGCTCCGAACAATGAGCACTGTAGACCTCCTGACCACGACGCATAGCACCACTATCACCTCTCCCGCCTCCTTCTTATCTGTCTCCTCAAAAGGGCTCTCCAAGAGGCTGGCTCTATCACGAGCGGAACCCAACAGGAAGTCAATCCTTCCCTTCTGCCTGCATTACAAATGGCGGCCATTTCCTCCCGCAGTATGCAACGTTGCAAAATATGCGCAGCAGTTAGGAAAATGCACGGAAAGGCTTGGAGAGAGACGGTGCTGTGCAAGTGCTGGAGGATGATCTGATCTTCAGGGTTTCCAGTGGACACTATATTTACAGATAAGGCGCACCTACATAATTATACACATAACAAAACAGCAGATCTACAAAGCACACAAGAAAGCAACCACCCTTAGTATTTTTGTGTGTGTATTTATTCAGACACTTCATCATTCGGCAACGAGAGACATTATTTCGCCAGAGAGCAAGCACTTGAACATTGTGAACTAACTGTAAACAAATGATCCCTAGACAACAGTAAATCAAGCCAATATTGTTTATAACATCATGAACTGTATTTCGAGGGGTGACTGCCAGAACACAGTATCTCACTTTTTTGCCGATTTTCATTTTTTTACACTGCACTATCTTTTCCAATGTGACCTTTCATCTGGTAAACTTTTTTGGTCATGGCATTGATTTTTTTTTTATCACTTATCGATAAAACCAAAACCCAGTATCTCCAAATGTAGAAGTAGCTTTCCCCCTAAACCCATTAGCTCTACATGCTAGGTTCTGCCCAGTTTGTATGAGCAGCACTTTTCACACAGATTGACTGCCAGAACCCCGTATCTTGAACACAGGAATTCTGGCTGTCAGAAGACACCAGTGATTTGGAAGAGTAAGCTACCACTTATCTGGAGATAAGTGTATTTTGGTGAGATTCCACCAAGAAAAGGAAAGTAAATGAGCCAGAGAAAACCCAGTGTATATCCAGCTGCTGGGCTGTCGCTGTCAGAATTGTTTATAGTTTGGCAGAAAGTGGGCCCATAGCTGAGCTCCAGAGTCGACTCTGACATGAGAAAACTTCACTTAAGCATGTGAAGTCTCAATCTTTTGTTCCTGTTCACAAAGACTGAAGAAGCATTGCAGAAACACCAACACTCACATTTTTCCAGAAAACAATAGTACAGGTAAGACCATTCTTAACACATTAATACTTTAACACAAGCTTTCGTAATATGTTATGTCATATAAACGCTTAAACTTTTATGTGTGTGTGTGTGTGTATTTGATCATTTTGTTCTAAACGGCAAAAACCTATATTTATATTCCGTGTGTGTGTGTGTGTGTGTGTGTGTGGTGTGTGTATGAGTGTGCATGTGCGTGTGTGTGTGTGTGTAGGTGGTGGTGGTGGTGGTTGCACGCACTGGCATGAGTGCTTGAATGCGCTTATTAATAAGAGAGAGAATGTGAGTATATTTGTGTGTGCATGCATGCGTGGGCACGCATTAGTGCTAATACGCGTAAGGGAAAGAATGTATGCGCGCGTGTGCGTGTGAGAATGGGATGGGATAAAACAGTAAATGAAACACACACACACACACACACACACACACACACACACACACACACACACACACACGCGCGCGCGCGCGCGCGCGCGTGCACGTTAACTAAGTATTTGAACTGCTTGCAACAACAGCAAAAAATAACATAGTGTCTGTTACAGAACTTCTTTGTTTGCACATGTCTACTGCTGCCAATGTGAAATGTATGTTAGGAAGCCTGTGAATTCCCCTTCTCTATCACTCACTCCCTCAATCCCTCCTTACCTCTCGCTCTCTCTCTCTCTCTCTCTCTCTCTCTCTCTCTCTCTCTCTCTCTCTCAGTTTGTCTGTCAGGCGGTTGCTGTCTGTCTGTTGGCCTGTCTGTCTGTTGGCCTGTCTGTCTGTTGGCCTGTCTGTCTGTTGGCCTGTCTATTTGTCTGCCTGTCCATCCGTCCAACCGCCTCTTCCTCTCTTTCTTTCTCTTTCTGTCTCAGCACCAGAGTGACAATTCTTTTAATTTTCGCCGCATGTTTACTTGTCTGTCTATCGGTATGTCTCCTCTCTTATCTCTCCCGGTTTGTATGAGAGTGAGTGTGCCTGTTTGTCTATCTGTCTGGCTGACTCACCTGTCGTATTCTTTCTATGTTTGTCTGTCGTGCACTGTCTGTCTGTCTCTGGCTGTCGATCTGTCTATCTGCACCCCCTCCCACCCTCTCCCTCTCAAACATGTATTTAAATACTCGATCGCGTGAGAGTCCCCCCCCCCCCCTCTCCCACGTGAGTGTGCGCGCACACACACTCACTCTCTCTCTCTCTCTCTCTCTGATAAGGTGCCCACCGTTGGCGCACGTGCGCACACACACACACACACACTCTCTCTCTCTGTGCGTCCCTCCCTTGTTTGGTGTGTGTGCGTGTGTGATGTCATGAAGCAGTGACACGACGCTACGAACTCGGAAAGAGCCGCGAAGCTGTCGGCTGCTCACTGTTCAATGGCCTTAAACTGGCGTAAGGTCCTGACTGTGATAACGGTTGCGATAAGCGAGGCGGGCCGGCGCGCTGTCGGCGTCTTTGAAGAGGTTGATGTGAGGGTGGAGAGGACTGCCGCAAGACTGCTTGTTTAATGTCGCCGGCCATCGACGCGTCGTGGACATTGTGACCCCTATCCCCATGCAATCCCCAGGTTGTTGTTATGTTAATCTTTTACAAAAGGAATCTCTCTCTCTCTCTCTCTCTCTCTCTCTCTCTCTCTCTCTCCTCTCTCTCTCTCTCAATGTTTTTTTCAGAGTGTACATTATTCCTAAATTGTGACCTAGCCCTTGTTACTACGTAGTATTTAGGTTAATCATGTTTCGTCGTTATAAGCTTGTTCATTGTTTCCTTTTCGTGTACCATTCATATGTTCAATTTGATATTGTTTGTTACTGTTGTTGTTCTTGAGGGCATGGTGTAAAAAAGCTGTTTATCCATTTTACCCTCAATATTCGTATTCGTATTCCCCTTCAATAGGAAGATCGCTTATTCTATATCTGTGTGTGCTAATATTTTCTTCTTTGTAATGAATTTCTATATTCTTGTTTGTTGTTTCAATTGCTTTTTTACCCTTTAAAGTCGTCTACACCTTAAATGTTAATAGATAAACTTTTTTTTAATATTGTGAAGGTATGTGTGTTTGTTAAAAGTTTTGTAAGACTCAGCCGCTGGTCATACTTAGTCCCTTAGCAGAGCAAGGGCCAGAAGAAAAAATATGTTTGCTGATCTGTTACCCTTGGAAATAATTATCATCATCATCATCATCATCATCATCTCTCTCTCTCTCTCTCTCTCTCTGTGATAAAGCGCCCACCACTGCACACACACACACACACACACACACACACACACACACACACACACACACACACACACACACACACACGTGTGTGTGTGCGCGTACACACACACACACACACCACACACACACGCGCACACACACACACACACACACACACCACACACACACACACACACACACACACAATACAATACAATACAACACAATACAATACAATATTCATTCCTTTTGCCCCTTTTGGGGTATGGAGGAAGGGTGTGTTTAAGGCAACAACAGGAAAAGGAAAACAAACAAGCCAAAACTAAACATGAACTGCTAGTCAGTGCTGACATAGACCAACAATTTACAACACTAGAGATAATCTAATATACTTTGACAATAGAAGCATTTGTTTTCGATTAGTATGAGATATCATTTGACAAAAATTATTGACAGATTTTGTGGAGAGAAATCTTTTGTTTTTTATTTGGGAGAGAATCTATGGCATCTTTCACCTCTTGTAATGTAATTGGGGCGTTGATGTCGCTTGTGTCATTATCAGATACATCATTAAAGACATGGGTAAATTCTTTATCCTCTCTGAATTTTCGTTGGTTTTCAGACAACCCATCTTACGTGCTCACTTTAGCAGACTGGTCGACAAACGCTTCTGCTTTGTCTGTGGATAATGGGAACTTGTTATTATCAAGAATAACAGGATATCGTTTTTATCTCTTATCATACTATTCTACTCTCTTTATGATCCAATGTGTTTCTTTTGCAAAAGTATCCCAATAATCCTTTTTGGCTTGTTCCATAACTCTATTACTATTTACATTTGAGTGTTTCATTTCCTGAAATTTTTCATCTACCATTTTCTTATCTTGACTTTTCTTAGTGTGCACATATTCCTTGAACAACAGTTTTTTTTTTTCTATTAACTGCCTTATCGCAATCTTCAGTCCACCAAGCATTACCGATATGTTTACGTGATTCTTCAATTTAGGAATACATAAACCAGACACATGTAGAACAGAAGTGCAAAACGTGTCATACATTGAATCAATATCATCATCTGGGGACAAGCTTTTGTCTAGCTCTTTAAGTGTATTGTAAAATTGAGACCATTTGGCATTTTTGTAATAAAATCTTGATTGTATCATCAGGTTTCGTGTCTTCAAAATTAGGGGACTGATTAATTGTAATGATTGGAGTTTCACTATAAGTTTCCCATGCACACGACAGAGCCATTTTAGGTGAAACCAAAGTTAAATCAATGGCACTAGGTCTAAGTGTAGATACATCAGGAACTCCGATATAAGAACCATCATTGAGTAAACATAAAGTTGAGTCTACAATATTTTCCACAAACCTATTACTACTTACCTGTGTGCACTCTTTTTCCCAGAAAGAAGAATGAACATTACAATTCCCTCCTACTAACTATTTACCATTGTGTTTTTCATCCATTCAGTATAAGCTTCATCTGGACCGTTAGGTAAATATACAGAAACGCAGTTTACTTTTAAGGAGTCCGAAAACTTGACAGTTACAGCACATAAAAAAATCCCACGTAATCCACTAGGCACAGGTGGTTGTTTGTCACAATACTGTAGTCCAGTGTGAATATAGATAGCACAATTTACACTATCACCAGTTTTATCTGTATCTACTACTGGTGGATAGTAGTACTGTTCCAATTTTGGTAGTTTGTTCTTACTGATATTATCAGACTGGAATAAGAGAACGTGGCAGTCAGATGACACTGAAAATTGACGTAAGCAGTCAATATTAGAATAGAGAGAGCGGCAGTTCCATTGCAGTATTTTTTATATTGTTGTTAAATTTCATGTTTGAAAAAAATAGATAACTAAACAGATAAAAATATGTTGCTTTAACACAATTGTAGCTTAGCTACACACAGACGTAGGCTGGTGTGCTACATTCGTTCCGAACAAAAACAACAAAAAATGTCACCAGTTGTACAAGACATTGAACCTATTGGACCAGGCAGAGCCGTAGAAGGAATCCTCAGGGAAGGGAGTGGGGCCTAGGTACCGGGAATGTCGCGCTGTCTTCGGGAGCCGTTCCCAGAAGAGGTTTCTCAGATGCCAGCCAATATTCCCCGCTAGGATGCTAGCTCCTCTAGCAGTGGGATGTAGCCCATCACGGAGGTTGAAGCGGACGGCTTGTGAGTTGGAGTGAGTGATGAAGGTGTTTTTGCCATCATTCAGCTCTGACACCAAAAGTGCGTTGTACAAGTCCCCTTTGATATTGAGTTCAGGGTCTGATGTAGGAGCCATCTTACTGATTATGATGGCCAGATCAGGGTTTTCTTCTTTGATACTCCTCACGCACTTTGCCATTCTTCCGGAACATGTTGCTGCTGATTCTGTTTCTAGGTCCTTCGATCCAACATGTAAGAGTAAAGCATCAGGAGGTGTCTTGACAGATTCACTTGCTTTGACCACTGCTGGTTTGATGTCCTTTATTGTTCTTGCATACTCTGATGCAGTTACATCCGTAGGACTTCCCTAGTCTGCTTGTGCTGACTTTCTTTATGACAGGGTCATTCACAAATGAAATGTTGGGTAGGCCTTTGAAAGTTGGATTTGGTTTGTCTCTGGACTTGGCCTTTAAGTCATTGTCGTTTGGTTTGTCTCCGGACTTGACCTTAAGCATTGACTTGTTTGTCTGACTCGGCTTACCTGCGAATGATCTGAAGCGATCAAGCTATGAATTTCAGTTTATTCGTTAATGTCTCACCCGATGAGACTAATCGAAACGCGTTGTGTTCGTCTTGTGACTCGTTTGTCAGTTCTTGCGTTCGTAACATTTATTTAGATTTGTTTGATTCCGCCCGCATCCTCTCGCTTGCAATCGGCTTAAGTATGTCGTCATTTCTTGCACTGTCTTCACTCGCTATGACGTAAGAAGCTTTGACGTAATTTTTGTTTGCGTTATCGTTTTCTTCTATTTCTTGTTTTTGTCACTTTCCTGTACATTTCTGTTCTGATTCTTTCCTGTTTTGTTTGCTTTGACAGACAGAGCATCCTGAGGAGAATGTTTTCGGCTGTGATGACATTCTACCTGCTTCTGCATAGGAGAGGTAGGGGAAGGGCTCTGTCTGTGTTGCTACGCTAGCTGAGTCCTTTCTATCAATTTTTGCATGCAGAGATCTGATTTGTTCTTCCAGACTCGCTACTTTATAACGCAGAGAGGTGATTCTGCCTTCGATCTTAGCAAAGTTCTGTGTGGTACTCATGGAGTTGATGTTGTCTGTTGGAGCATGGTTGTTTCTAGGCCTAGACTCCGCCCATCCTTGACAACGGGACAAACTGAACGGCCTCCACAACTCAGAATTACAATTTGTCTTTTCATCGTTTCTGTGCTTTGCAAGCACATCTGGATTTGGATCTGGCCGTATACGTCGCTGAACCAACTTGATTATATTGCGACGGAAAGCAAGGACAGCGCATTTTTCTCTAAGGACTAGCTAGGTGTGGAGCTGCCGGATCGCTAGGGCCTACTACTTTTCGCTTTGCACACACAGGCAAGCCTGTACATTACCAGCTCTGTCCCTACAGAAGGTAGTGCCAAGCCCACAAAAAAGCACATCCTTTTGCACACAGGATGCAGCTTTTCCGGATCCTGGTGTGATTTCCTTTTGTTTGCTTTGGACGAAACATAGCAGCATCCGCAGCACTAAACTATCGGTTGCTATCTGCAGGCGCCATCTTGTGTGTGTGTGTGTGTGTGTGTGTGTGTGTGTGTGTGTGTGTGTGTGTGTGTGTGTGCATAGTGTATGACGGTGTATGTGTATGTAGTGTGGGGTGGGGTGATTTGGTGGCAGCTGGCTCATAGGTCTAGTGCTGCATGGAAAAAGAGAGTGTGTGTGTGGTTTTGTGGTGTGTGTGTGTGTGTGTGTGTGTGTGTGTGTGTGTGTGTGTGTGTGTGTGTGTGTGCATGTATGGAAATTTTGTGGATGGGGTGGTTGGTGTGTGTGTGTGTGTGTGTGTGTGTGTGTGGTGTGTGTGTGTGTGTGTGTGTGTGTGTGTGTGTGTGTGTGTGTAAGAGAGAGAGAAAGAGAGAGAGTGTGTTACGTGAGTGAATTATGTCCATTTTCTTTAAATGAAAAAGTAGACATTCTGTTCATAATATTTTCTTAAATGTCAGTACAACTATGAGTTACAGTAGGCATCCTTCAGTCTCGGAAGATTATGGAGTTGCGCTCTAGGTGTCTATTCTGGTACAGCGACGGGTGTGGCTGGCCAGTCCGACGTGGGAATGACAGTCCCTGTGGCAGAGGGCACAGATGAAGTCTTACGCTGGTCTGTCTGCCTTGGCTGCAGCCTTTCTTCTCCTATGAGTTAATCTGACAATAAACTGGTTTTAGTCACACACACACACGCACGCACACACACACACACACACACACACACACACACACACACACACACACACACACATACAGAGAGAGAGAGAGAGAGAGAGAGAGAGAGAGGAGAGAGAGAGAGAGAGAGGTTTTGTGTGTGTGTGTGAGTGTGTTTGAATTTGTGTGTGTGTGTGTGTGTGTGTGTGTGTGTGTGTGTGTGTTGTGTGTGTGTGTGTGTGTGGCGCGCGCGCGCGCGCGCACGCCCGTGTGCGTACATGCATGGATGTTTGTGTGTGTGTGTGTGTGTGTGTGTGTGTGTGTGTGTGTGTGTGTGTGTGTGTGTGATCTCTGTTTTATTGTACTCCCAGTTCTTAAAGAACAGGGAGTACTTTAGAATGGGAACGAAGAAATGCTCTGTGTGTGTGTGTGTGTGTGTGTGTGTGTGTGTGTGTGTGTGTGTGTGTGTCCGTGGTCAAAATGTGTTCCACTCGCTCCAGACAAAACTACTGGGTCGATCTTTCTGAAAATTTGTAGGTATGTTCATTATGGGTCAAGGATGATGCCCGACGTTTTAGTTTACCGTTACAGCCGTTACTAACGGCTGTAACGGCCTGTAACGCTTTTTCTTCTTTATGGAATATCTCAGAAAGTACTTGGCCGATCTTTGTGAAAATTAGCAGGTATGTTCATTATGGGTCACGGATGATGCCCGATGTTTTAGTTTACCCCGTTATAGCCGTTACTAACGGCTGTAACAACCTGTAACGGTTTTTCTTCTTTTTAGAATATATTAAAAAGTACTCGGCCGATCTTCCTGAAAATTTGTAGGTATGTTCATTATGGGTCACGGATGATGCCCGATGTTTTAGTCTACCGTTACAGCCGTTACTAACGATTTACGGTTGGTAAGGTCATGTTGGGGCAATTTTCGGGTCTATTGTAAGTTTCAAAGCGTTTCTTCAAAACTTCATCTGAGAGCTTGTCTTGGAATCGTTTGTTTACAGCCCCTGCCAACCCCTGCCAGCTTATCACCCACTGTCTCCTCAGTTCTGTACTCATTTTCGACATCATCCAACACAGTGTTAGATGATTCCCCACTTTGTCCTTTTTGAGTCTGGTCTTGCAACACTGATTTGAGAAGATTTTCTTCTTCTTCATCAGTGTCTTCGTCCACATGAAGGTTGAGGACATGGCATTCCATGGGGTCTTGGTTGCGTGCTTTTTTGCGCAGGGGCCCCTTGGCCTGCAGCTTCATTTATGCCTACTGCTTCTCCCTCTTTATGGTGGTCAAGAGGCCTGAATCAATTTGACTTCTAAGAGAGTTGAATTGTTGTTGCCATTTGGCATTCAAATCCATAATAAGCCTTTTTTTTATGCCGTCACAAGAATCAGCAGACTGGGAGCTGCCCCCGTGTTCTGGCTCATGATCTGAACTCGACATGACTGGCACTGGAAGGCCTGTCAGTGTTGGTGCCAAAACTGAAAGCGGCCGGTCGGTGCCGAGACTGAGCGAGGCAACAAGCTAATGTTTTATCAAAGCCACTGAAAGGGCTTTCACGACTTTCAATTTAATTATTCTGAATGCATGAAAAGGAGAAAAATAGTTTCACTGACCTGTTATCACTTGTATGTCTGAGAAGAAAAAACTTCTCAGGCACACTAACAAGGGTCTAGTCTATATACCGTCATAAATCACAAAGGGTGTCCTGCACCTGGTATGTTCTGGCACCAACTGTGAGTATGTTCCCGCACACAGCATCTCATGTGAATGTGGATGAACCAATCGCTATGCGAGAAATAATTAAAAAGAAAATAAAAAACAGATACATTTTTGGCAAGGCATTCTTGACATTAACATTATGCACTGGAAATTCTGTTACAACGTTATAAGTGAACTTTTTTTTTTAAACATGCCAATTTGGGCGGATACAAATTTGGAAAATCATGAAGTATACGATCTGTGAGAAGCAAAAAAGTCAATTTTTTGTTGTTCATTTGCTGCTGACCTTTCTGCCCAAACGTTGGAGGACGCGCTGTATCTGAGTGTTTTTCTGTTGCTCCGAGGCCATGTTCAGCATGTACAGAACAGGATTCAGCGCCATGTTGACAGGCAGGACGAACGTTGTCACAGCAGAACGGATTCCCTGAGGCGTGGACTGCTGTGTAGGCAGCAGCAACACCAGGATACCCACCAGAAACCAGCCGCAGGCGTCAGTCACTGAAATGTTAATGGTACGACGAGCCAAGTTCAGCTGGTGAGATCTTTGAGGGTCGACCAGAAACACAATGGCGTCGGCATGAACGGCGTTGTAGATGTACACCTGACCTGCCAGTGTCAGTCCCATCAGCAGAGTGCTCAACACGACAAAAACGCGCGTGTCTGTGTGAAGAGCATCTGGAACACAATTCACTGGGAAAGGAACACAAAAACTGGTTTCATGGTGGAAAGACCAAGGAGAAAGATGTGCCACAACGGACAAAATTAAGCCCATCCCCCAACACAGGACGCTGAAGCTGACCACCTGTCTTCTGCCCCACACCTGTAGGTCTGGCCAGGCCAGACTGCAGCAATGATTCACTGTGAGACACGTCAAGACAGAGGCAGACACCTGGACAGACAGCAAGTACAGGAAGCTGGACAAAGCGCACCAGGAACTATGTCTCCACCACCTGTCCTCCCACAGGTACTGACCATGGAACAGCTGGTCAGCCAGACACAGCCCCAACAGATACATGCCCATCACCAGGTTCGACGCGGACAGCTGTGACATAAAGAGGGCAACTCCAGTGTTGGTGTCATTCTCCTATCCACAGGCTGTGGTCTTTTGAGGAGGAAGATGTTGTAAACGTTGCCCAGTAGAACCAACGCTGCCAAGACTGCTGTCATAGCGAGTAGAGCAGACGAACGCAGCAGACTGTGGCAGGTGAGGGGTGAGGCAGGGGAGTGACAGTGTGGCAGATTGAAGCCTGCCGGCAGGTGCTGAGGACAGCACAGCGTGGGGACGTCGGTGTACACAGAGTGCAGCTTGTTAAAGGAGCTGAGCCAGCGACGTGGGAGTTTGGTGAGCCCGCAGCCTGTCACGTCCAGTGTCTGTAGCTGTGGTGTGGGCAACACCCCGTCACCTGCCACACACCACTGTCTGACAGGTTGAGGACGGTCAGAGCGGGGAGCCCCTTCAGCACCTGGACAGACAGGTGAGGCATGGGTACGTTGGACAGGTGAAGGATGCGCAGACTGTGTGAAAAGTTTGACACAAATGACTCGCTGCCTTCAAACATACCACCCAGTGGGTTACCTGTCAGTATCAGCACTTTCAGCCGACTTGCTTGTTTCACCTGGTCTAAGGTCACGCTGTGGACCTCGTTATAACTGACGTCCAGAATCACCAGGTTTGACAGTCGGGGAAGATTGATGGAGATGAGGTCACAGTGCTGCAGAGCCACAAACACCAACATGGTGTTGTTCCACAGATGTTCCAGCCTCAGTCCACTGTGGCTGGCATCCAGATAACGCACGTCAGGATAGTCCTCCACACCGACCCCCTTAATGCAGTGAAAAGACAGACCCTGGCACGTGCAACTCGTGGGACAGGGGTGATGGCAGAATCGTTCGTCATCATGCTGCGGACAATGGTTGAACCCGTCACACATGTGGTCAGCGTGCAGGCACACGTGGGAACCCCGGCACCGGTAATAACCTGGACATCTGGACTGTCCACAGGCGACCTCGTCCTCGTGACCTGGACAGTCGTGCACGTCATTGCAGCGCAGAAACACTGGCATACAGTAGTCCTCCTGGTACACTGGAAGTGGGTCATTGGACACGCTGTGACGTCACTCGTGTTTGGATCACCGGAGGACCTTGACGACGTGTCAAAAAACAGTGCAGAACTTAGCAACCTGTTAAGTTTAAGCAGAGCAGGAGTCCACGGAAGCCTGATGTCTTCAAAGAGTCTATAGGAGAAATGGGTCACATCGTGAACACACATTTCTTCGTCTGCAGAATTCAAGCAGTTTCCCCCTTCCCAGCACCAAACACTGGTAGAAAAACACTGTAGATACAATTCAGATTTTTAAAGAATTTGGTTATCGTTAAAAAAACAACAACAAACAAACAAACAAAAATACATGAAATAGGGATATGGCAGCGAGAAAAGCAATTTATTATCCCATTAGAGAGAGCAACACGAAGACAAACTGTGTGGGGTGTGGTGTGTGTGCGTGTGTGTGTGTGTGTGTGTGTGGTTTTGTGGTGTGTTGTGTGTGTGTCAGTTGGCTGCGTGCCGCCGCGCGCGCGCGTGTGTTTGTGTCACTTATTGTGTTTTTTCTCAGGTGTTGTTCGCGGATTTGTATCTGTATACCCTTCTCCTTCCCCAGCTTGATTCCATATGTTCCTCACATGCGAGTCGAATAACTTCTCCAGGGTTTTTTACCTTAATTGGCTTCTGTTAGCTGGTAATGAGGAGCTAGCTCAAACTGAACGACACCTCTATATTCATCGCAATGACGTCGTAAGGTCTACCTGTGAGGCTGTTTGGCCACACCTTTGCGTGCGTGTCCATAGGTTATTAACACTTCATGTATAGAGAAATGGCTTGCATATACCGTGCGTTCAGGACTAATGTGTGGAGGCTGTGGGAGACTTGCTTGGGAGTAAATATTTCAATTCAATCATTACGAGACTGCTTGGTGGTGCTTTGAGTCTTCAGCTGAGACGCGCGAAAAGTCACCTTTTTGCGAAGAATTGCACCTACTGTAGGTGTACAAACAAGACAACTCTTTGTCATGCCTTGTTGCCGTCTTACCTTATATTGACATTAACAATACTAACAACATTACTACTACTACTACTACTACTACACTACTACTAACTAGCACTAGTACTACTACTACTACTACTACAGGCAAGTGAAACAAACTGCAGCGTTACCGGAACCAGACGAAAAAGCAGAAGAGCACACAAAACAAAGTGTGAAGTAACGCAGTTTTAATGCACGACACAAAACAAGACAAGAAATTTTCGGCAACATGCCTTCCTTAGCGACAAAACAACAACAACAACAAACAAACCAAAAAACCAGTACAGACATTAAACATGCGCAATACTCCCCTTCTGAAGCCAAAGTGGTGAACCATTCACCCACTCTGGATTCACAAGGGGAGTATTGCGCATGTTAATGTCTGTACTGTTTTGTTTTGGTTTTGTCGCTGAGGAAGGCATATTGCCGAACATTTCTTGTCTTGTTTTATCACACTTTGTTTTGTGTGCTCTTCTGCTTTTTCGTCTACTACTACTACCACTATTACTAACAAAAACAACAACAACAACAACAACAACAACAACAACATAGCATTTATCTAGCGTCTTGCCAAACGTTTCAGGCGCTGACAATCCGCACTCTCTTGTACACAATGCGCTGCCTACCTGGGTAGTGTCGACTGAAAAGCTGCCTGTCGGCGCTTCATTCAGTCGTTTCCTTTGTCATCCAGTCAACATCGTTCACTCAGTTTCCTTACTTCCTTCATTCTTTCCATTTCTCACGCAGGGTGCATGCTATGTGTAACGTGTCATCCATACCAACGGCCAAACTGGCCTTTTCTTCCGAAAGTTGGTGATGGGATTTTACGTGTCTGCAAGATGTCATGCGTCCGTCTACACACAGAACCTCGGTTTACAGTCTCATTCGATGTGACTCACCTGTCCACTGTTTCCGCACGGAATGGGGGCGTGGGGTGGACACGGCCGATAGGTGCAGAACTCCTCATCACCGCCATCATAACAGTCCTCTCGAGAATCGCACACCAGAGTGAACGGTACAACTTGCTTCTCCCGCTCACAGAGAAAGTACAACGGAAATAAACTGGGGGGCGCTTCGCACCATGACGAAAGCGATGTGTCCCACGCAGGGTCTATGACGTCATCTGTGGCCAGGCAGCGACTTTCGACATCACAAGCCAGAAATTTGAAGGTCCAGTGCTGGTGAGGGCAGCGAATTAAAGATGAGGAAAGCTTGTGTGGGAAGGTGGTTCCATTCCCCAAGTCTGGCAGCGAGACGAGTGGGGGAACTTCAGATTGTTCTGATGCTTCTGATAGCTCACATATGTAATGTACAGTTCGTCTTTCGCTACATTCAGTAAGGTCAACATAGTCACCAACAGTCATGTTCACAGTACCACACAATGGGAAGAAGCGATTTGTGTCTGTTCAAGAGCAAAACTCCTAATATTATATGGCTTACAAGAAAATGATATGAAGAATTATTCGCTCTTACATTTGTAATTCTCCCCACCCTCTCTCTCTCTCTTTCCACCTTTTTCAAACGCGCACGCGCGCACGCGCGCGCGCGCACGCGCGCGCACACACACACACACACACACACACAGACACACACACACACACACACACGCGCGCGCGCGCCACGCACGCACGCACACACATACACGCGCGCGCACTCACACACACACACACACACACACATGCACGCACGCACGCACGCATGCACGCACGCACGCACGCATGCACACACATTTAGACACACATTCAGACACACACACAGAGACACACAGACGCACACACAGACACACAGACACAGACAGACAGACAGACAGACAGACACACACACATGCACACACACGCACGCACGCACGCACGCACGCACGCACGCACACACACACACACACACACACACACACACACACACACACACCGAGGTATATGGCAGGAGCAGCGAAGGCCATAGTCCCATCATCGTATTTTAAGGTGCTGTGGTACCTGTGTTATAAACAACATCAGTTAGTTATTTCATTGGTTTGTGTAACTCTGTCAGCGACATCATACAAACGAATATCAAACTTCCAGTCCTAGCAATCTGTTGATCGATTTCAGGGTAGGGAGGAAAAAACTCATGCAAAAAGCACCCAAACTAGTTTGATGCAATCAATATTTGAAGGTCTCACTTCAAAGTTAAGGCCTTTTTTGTTTGATTGATTGTTTGTTTCTTTGTTTGTTTGGTGTGTATGTGCGCATGCGTGCGTGCATGCGTGCGTGTTTGTGTGTGTAAGTGATGTATTGGATGATAACTGGTATTCTTTTATAGTCCAAAGTTAGCAAAGTGCTCACAGACAAGCAAATACCATAGTCACTGTGTTCAATTTTCTACAATTGCTAAGAGATAAAAGATTGCTAAATGATATGCCAGTACCATAGTCAACATGTACAATTTTCGACCATTGCTAAGTGATGTAAAATTACTATCTGATACGAAATTTCTGAAACGTATTTTCAGACAACATATTTCAGGCAAAAGTGCACGTTATTGGAACACAAGGGCGACATTTCAAAAGGTATCAGAGATATGTATTCAAATGCACCTTGTGTGATGAACCAAATGAATCTCCCATGACCTCCAATTATATGTTGGTGTTAGGTAGGGAGAAAATCTGTCGCATGTATTATCTGCATTGTTTTTAGACTACATGATTTTTTTTCTCAGAAAAAAAGTGTATACAGTGACATCAGCTAAAGAAAAGCTGAAATTGAAGCAATATCGTCAAAAATGTTGAAGGAATAACAAGAACATTTCTACGTATGTACGCTGACGAGACAATTTCTAAAAAAAAACTCGAAAATTCCATACGCTGCTAGTGAGATTCTTAATAACTAGATTGTACTCATTCGTTGCTAATGAAGGACTTACTAACTCGATTGTACCCATACGCTGCTGGCGAAGGATTTTATAACTAGATTGTCACCATACGTTGCTAGTGAAGGACTCACTGACTAGACTGTCACCATACGCTAATAGTGAAGGACTGACTGACTAGATTGTCTCCATACGCTGCTAGTGAAGGACTTACTAACTGGATTGTCACCATACGCGAATAGTGAAGGACTTACTGACTAGAGTCACCATACGCTAATAGTGAAGGACTTACTGACTAGATTGTCTCCATACGCTGCTAGTGAAGGGCTTACTGACTAGATTGTCACCATATGTTGCTAATGGAAGACTTAATAACTAAGTCGTAAATTTGATTTGAGTGTGTGTACTCTGTGTTCCTCTTCCTGTCCTGGTCTTTCCGACTTAGTTCAGGAAAGGGTTCCAGGTTTGCACTGCCGTCGGAGAGGCAACACTGAACAGTTTCAGTTTCAATACTTTGAGTCGACATCCAGTCAGCAACATCTTGGCTACTGCATTCCTGCAACTTAAGTCAGTCACACATTTCCTCTCTAAGATTGTTCTGTGATTTTTTTTTTCAATTTAAAAGGTAAGAGGCAAGGGGATGAGCGACGGTGAGGTCATTATAAATTCAAAATGATGAAAAAATCAAAACGAAGATTTAGTCATCGTGTTAGTTATGATCAATTTTAAATGGAATTTATTGTCGTCTTTTCTGAAAGAAAAAGGAAAAAGGTAATTTCACTTATGAAGGGAAAAAAGGAAGCTTGTCACATTATTGAAAAGATCTTTGGTTGAAAAAGTAGGCCAACTTTTGTGGAGAACAAATCTGTCCATGCTGTGTAAGCTTGTATTGTAGCATACTCCATAGGTACTTTTTTTTTGCCCCGATTGACTCTAACCCAGGGCTGTGTTTGTTACAGGCTCATATAGAAAGAATGGGATCACACAGTTGAAATTCATCCACATACTCGATGTCTCTGAGAGTACGGCTAAACATTTTCTGACCAACATGCAGGTATCCATATTTCTCAGGCCTGGCTGACGCCGGGATACATTATGAATATAGGCGCACATTACAGCCCTGTCATGCGCTCTGAGACTACAATGGTACTCAATAGCATCATCTTTATCATCTACATCCTCATCGATCAGCATGGAAAAACGTTGCAAAATGAGGCGACTGCAGGCGGAAATCTAAACACAGTTCAAATGTAATTAATAGCGAACCGCCCAGAAAACGTAGACGAACAAATCACAAGACAAAACACGTATTCAACGCCCATCTTGCGTTGAAGTGAATGAAGATAACTGATTGCTCGTTCATTTTCGTTGTCCTGAGTGTTTTCTATCTTGCCTGAAGAAGACCTAAGAGGTCCAAACGCGTCGTGTCTTGTCTTGTGATTCGTTTGTCTACGTTTTCTGGGCGGTTCGCTATTAATCACATTTAAAATGAATGGAAAAATAAGTGTGAAACGTTCTGTAGCTCTTTATGCCAGCGCTCATGGTGACCTCAGTTTCGATCTTCTGTCCATGTTTGTGTTCTTGGTGAGTCAATGTCGAGGTCGGCAAAATTGGTAAGCTCACTGGGACTGTGGTTGGATGGACTATGGATGGATGGACTATGGTTGGATGGACTATGGTTGGATGGACTATGGTTGGATGACGTGGTGGCGACTTCCGAAGGGGCACGCTCATTCATGTTGGCTGCACGACTTAGCGATTATGATCTTCAATACCGAGCTTAGCAGGTGGTGTGCTGCGTTTGTTGGATCAGAACAGGCACCACTGAACACCAACGAAGCAGCAGTAGCAGTGCAGGATGCCCTTTGGTGGGTTGCTTCTTGACAGCTCGCTACTGACTACTCCCTGTGAGTGGGGTGCTTTGGGCTGCAGTAAGACAACACTGGGCATGGCTACAGATGGGGAGTCAGAATGTTTGGCGGGAGGGAAGACGGGGTAGTAGGGGGGGGGGGGATAACAATGAAGTAGCTCAGAAGATGAGACGGTCAAAGTCTACATATAGCCAATTCCACAAAAGACTGCCCAAAACGGAAAGGAGACGGGCTCTTGTGGTTTCGTTTTTGACCAAAATAAAAATTAATGAATTAGTAAAGTGATATTACTTATAACTATTCATAATCAGTTCCTTCATCTCCTTTAAACATTCATACACGTTTAATCTATTGAATATTACTAACTGAATATTGAATATTAGCCTTCTAGACCTTTTGTTGCTGAATTTCATTATTGCAGATGTACTTATAAACACAGAACGTTCTCCTAAAGCGACGGAAATATCTTGCCGGAACGTTTCCAACAAGAAAACTCAAACGCATTAGGATGTTAACCCACTGTTCATCAATTCTTACGGGATACAGATGGCAGCCTTATGGGATAGAAATGGCAGCCTTATGGGATAGAGATGGCAGTCTTATGGGATAGAGATGGCAGCCTTATGGGATAGAGATGGCAGCAGACTAAAAGGCTTTATGCTCAATAAAAAGTGTGCATCCCATGATCTGTCATGTGAGGTTAATGTATGAATGTACCATTCGATTACTTGACAAAAACTTTCTCATGACACATCTTCATTATTCAAGCTATAACCATTGACTTAGGTAAATAATTGCATGCTAGATTTTATGTATTAAATAACGTACATGAATGGAGCACTGAACGGAGCTGTGCTCAGTCCCACATAGAAATCAAACTTGCGGCTGCGACCCCACACCATTTCCTTCAGTGCCTCCATTTTCTCCCTGGAAGTGAACATCGCCAAGTGACCCTCCATCCTTCTGCAGACATCCCTGGCCTCGGTGTGAGCGAGGGGTGCGGTTGGTCTGACCAGTACATAGCAGTGGTCGTCCACCTTGAAGCCGTCGGGGCCACAGGTCTGGTGCCAACAGTGTTCTTCATCATCTCCCCCAAAGCACTGTACTCTAAGGTTACAGGCCAGGTGGGGCTGGAAGTGGGGCCAATAAGGCACTGAGCAGTTCCACTGACCGTCTTCCAGCTTTTCTGGTGTCGACTGAATCTGCTGCAGCAACACACACACACACACACACACACACACACACACACACACACACACACACACACACACACACACACACACGCGCGCGCGCGCGCGCGCGCGCGCGCGCGCGAACAAGTACCAACAACAACAAAAAAGGAAAGAAAAAAAAGAGAAAAAATGCGGTCACACACACACACACACACACACACACACACACACACACATATATATATATATATATATATATATGCGCGTACGCACGCACGCACGCACACACACACGCACACAATGTATCGATGGATCTATCCGCGGAGAGTAAAAGTTCACTGAGATAACAAGTTCACAGTATTCAGTTATAACAGAAGACTCACGATTCAACAGTCAACGCCTATCGCAAAACAAGAAAGCGCCCCTCTGAAACACTTTTACATTCAGTCTCTTAACATCACTCTTGCTCTCTCCTTTTCTCAATTTCTCATAGATCATGAAATCAAAAGTTCTCGAAGCATAAGGCAGTACAGCCAATCAACAATCATGGAGAATTCTAGGAGGTTCAAGAATTATGACATAGCACTGCCAATTAGAATACGTGGAACTGTCTGGAAGAATTGAGAACCAGCATGTGTTATGAGTCAAAATGCTCTCTGAAAGTTTCTTGCCGTTTCTACCTTGATCTAATACTTTAAAAAGACCTCCTGAATCATTGCTCGATTTGTACACGTGTCATTTGGTTTAAGAAAGAAAACGGCACAAGAAAGTGGACACATACAAACCAACCAATTCAAGACATGTAAATCTGATTCAACGGATGATGGTGGTAATTATGAAGGTAATAAGAAGTAAAGTCGAACCGTTGTAACGATGTGTTTACCCTTCTCAAAAATTGTACACCAACACCACTCTTCCTGTTGTCTACCTTACAACCAAGTACAACAAGCAAGAAACAATTTCAAGAGAAAAGAAAAGCCACACACACGCGCGCACACACGAACATAATAATACATACGTCAGATGAAATCATATGGGGAGAGCGACATTTCTTCAAAAGTTTTTTCTCAGGTTTAAAACGCCGGACGCCGCTCCACAATCATAAAGGACACAGAGGTTGATGCAGAACTTGCGAAAATATGTATTGTAATAACAATAGTAGAACCTGGACCCTGATGCCTTCAGCTTTCAAATACAAAAAGGAGCAAACATCAAAATACGCACCAGGTTTAATACATAACTTTACAAGACAGATTTGCGAGTAAGAGGAAGGGGGCATAGGAATTGATCTTTCTCCAGTGAGTGCTGTACCAGTTTTCTTGCTCCTCTGAAAGGTGGGTCAATAGCACCAACAAGCCACAGCTGTTTCGCTCTGTGAAGTACTGATCAGGCTTGTTAGCGATTCCTGGTTACCTGCTGTTCAGAGGCACGTCCATACTGGCTTAAAGGGAACTCATGGAAGTCAAGCAGATCTTTAGCGTATATGGAAAGTATCAGCCCCTCCCTCCCCTCCTCAAAACACACACACACACAAACACGAAAATAATGTGGGCAAAAACAAACAAGAGCACTCGGTGGAAGAGGAAATAAGAATGTTAAACGCAATAGTACACTGATATTTGTCTAAAAGTCATAGTGGGGAAATGTAAAACGACACAGTGTGAGGATTAACAACTGGGAATAAGAACCCACAAGGATTACGAATCGCTTTTAAATCACAATTTTCGAAAGACAAGACGCCATTCCACAAGCTCAATGGCTCACAGGTAAAATCAGAATATGGAAAAAATGATAGAAATAATAAGAAAACCTGGACCCAAATTCCTTCCATTTTCAGACAAGATGTGCAGTAAACTTCAAAACCTGTCTTGGTTAAATACTGAACTTGAAGAGATATTTTTCTGTTTGAGGGGAAGAGGGTGTGCGTGGGAAACAATCCTTCTCCAGTGAGAGCTCTGTTGGTTTTATTGCGCCACCAAAGGGGAGATCAGCGGGACTAGCAACCGACAGCAGTTTCGCTATGTGGACATGTTTGGTCAAACGGATGGTCACATCATTCTTTGACATCAGAAATGCCTTTGACACTGCCTGGTGCATCAAACTGCCACAGAACTTGTCGAAAATGGAAGTTTCCTCAAAGATCTTCAAGCGAATGAGACCAGTTCCCTTTCCGGGATAAACAGAGGTTGCTGGAGAGACTCCATTGCCTTCCAACGTACACACACACACACACACACACACACACACACACACACACACACACACACAGGCACGCGCGCGCGCACGCACGCACGCACGCACGCACACACACACACACACACACACACACACACACACACACACACACACACACACACACACACACACTCATTTTTCTCTCCCCTGCCCCCTGCATGGGCTTGCAAGTACACGCTTAGAATCAGGGGACAAAAAATACTCACGTGTTGTAATGTAATGCTCTCTCTCTCTCTCTCTCTCTGTGCGTGCGTGCGTGCGTGCTTGCGTGCGTGCGTGCGTGCGTGCGCGCGCGCGCGCGCGCGCGCGTGTGTGTGTGTGTGTGTGTGTGACAACTATATATTAGTGTGCATGTTTGTATATGTTAGGATGAATAATGGGTGGTGATCATTGTGTGTGTGTGTGTGTGCGTGTGTGTGTGTGTGTGTGTGTGTGTGTGTGTGTGTGTGTGTGTGTGTGTGTGTTGTGCATGCGCGCGTGCGTGTATGTTCACACACAAAAGAAAGTGTCAAAAGCACTGATAGACCGAGGAAAAGGCAGGCATATTTGCATACACATGGGCGGACACTGGGTTCAACGTCTTCTTCCTACCATCATGCATAGAGTCTGACCTTGTGGAAACTGAAGAGAATTCTGAATCCGCCAAACATGAAATAAACTGCACAAAAAGGCGCGTAAAGGTCTGGGAATCTGACGGATCGTGGTCTAAGCGTTACGGACTTGAACTGAAAGTACAATTCTTCAGTATGGTTGTAAACTTCCGGCAAGGAAACATAATCGTTGTATTGCAGTGTCCACAGCAATCGTTGGGCATCTTGGTAATCACTGTACAGACTGAGTTGTGATGAATAATCGATTTCCACGTGCAGGTCACTGAGCATGATCACGTGAGATGTAGGCACGGTCAGTGTGGCCGCCATGACAGAGGGACCCAACAGATGGTGATCATGGACTCCGAATTGAACCCTGGGGACTGCACGAACCCTGTTGAAATTATCGTCAGTTGCTGACGTTTACTGATCAAACGATTTATTAAATTTAAATAATTTCTGTGTCTATTCATGATTATTTATTCAGTCATGGCTCCAGTGCATTATGCGTCATAACATCTTTGTTACTGTATTTCACAAACAGGATGTGCTGCTGCAACTGAGAACATGTTAATTTGGATTCCAAATTTTGGTAAATGATGTACTTTGATGTTTGTTGTTGTCCTTTTCACTGTTTTCGTATCTAGCTACATTTGTCGGTGTATTTGTTTAAGTATACATATAAAAGGTAACAGGCTGACAAATGTCAGAAAATAAGTCAAATCATGGTCATAACCAAGGTTGTATGGCAATGGTGTTTTAACCGATTTTTGTAACATTTAGTCATTCTAATTAAGTTTCCACTCGTTCCTAATCTGATTTCATATTTTGAAATTGTTTAGAAAAAAAAAAGATTTACAAGAACAAAACACTGAAATCATCAAAAACGACATCAATAGTATTAAATAACAGTAATGATTTGGAAAATGATGATGATGATGATGATAATGATGATGATATTGACGATGATATTGACGACGATGATGATGCTGATAATGGTATTGATGATGGTAATGATGATGATGAAGATGATGATGATGATGATGATGATGATGATGATGATAAAAAGAATTACCTCTAGTATAAGCTATGCTCAGAACAGAATCCTCGGAGCACCCTATGAGAAGTCTGACCATTTGATGCAAGATCTTACGTAGGCACTTGGTATCAAAAGTGACGAGTTTCTTCTCCTGGGTGGTCTTCAGTTGCCAGGTTTCACAGCCATGTAACTGGAGTTCTAAAATTTCAGTTTGATTCCAAGAAAGAATTTCTTGTTGTTCCACATATTGTTTAGCTGATTGAATGTTGATGTTGCCTTCCCAATACGACACTTCTGTTCGTGGTCGAGGTCATTGGCGTTGCTGATGGAGCTGCCTAGGTATCTGAAGTTCTCTACTTCTTCTGCTTGCTTTTCGACGATGAAAACGTCTGTTGGCCCTTGGTGTTTAACGGTAAGCATGGTTTTAGTCTTTTTGACACTGATAACGAGGCCAATGTTGCCTGCAAACTTGCTGAGATTGTCTAGAAGCACCTGCAGATCTTAAGTGGTGCTTGCAAGAGCGCTATTTCATTGGCAAAATCCAGATCTGAGAGGCTGTTTCCTTCTGTCCACTTGATTCCCTTTCCTTGGGTTGCGTGTTTCAAAACCCAGTCAATGGCAAGTGCAAAGAGGAGAGGGTAGAGGATACAACCTTGCCCTACCTCAGTGACAGCTTCAAACCAGTCACTGTAACCCTCTTCCGTCCTGACTCTGCCCTTGGGGATTATGTAAATCTGCTCTATGGCCGACACCATTTTCTCTGGGATGCTGTAGGTTTGCTTGACTTTCCACTGTCTGTGGACACTGTCAAATGCTTTGATAAAGTCAATGAGGCTGATGGTCAGGCATACTTTGTGCTCTCCACACTTCTCGATGATAATAATTGTGATGATATTAGTATCATATAGGGAAAATAATTATGATGATATTAGTATCATAGAGCAGCAGCAGTAGTAGTGGTGGTGGTGGTAGTAGTAGTAGTAGTAGTAGTAGTAGTATAGTAGTAGTAGTAGTAGTAGTAATGACAAACAAGAAGAAGAAAAAGTTACAACAAGAACAGCAGCCATAATAATAATAATAATAATATTAATGATGATGATGATGATGATGATGATACTACTACTACTACTAATAATAATGATGAAACTACTACTACTACTACTACTACTACTACTACTACTAATGATAAATAACATAATAATAATAATAATAATAATAATAATATGATGATGATGATGATGATGATGATGATGGTGTTAGATGATGATGATGATGATGATGATGATGATGATGATGATGATGGTCATGGTGATGGTGATGATGATCATAACAACAAAAACACCAACAATAATGACGACGATGACGATGACCATGACAATGATGGTGATGACGATGATGATGATGATAATGATTTTGAAAATGTGAAAATGTTAGGACAAATTAAGAGGTCTGTGAGCTATACTACTACTACTACTACTATTACTACTACTACTACTACTACTGCTGCTGCTGCTGCTACAACAACAACAACAACTACTAACTACTACTACTACTACTACTACTACTGCTGCTACTACCACAGTACAATTGTTGTTGTTGCTGCTGCTGGTGCTACTACTACTACTACTTCCACCACCACCACCACCACCACCACCACTACTACCACTACTACTACTACTACTACAAGTAGCAGTAATGAAAACAAATAATTATTATCACTATTATTGATAATACTATAGTGATTAAGAGGATAACAAAGATAGAATATAAAATGAAAAAAATATACAAACAGACACCAATTTAGAAAATGCAAGAGGAATAAATTGCATCTTACAGTATGAATCATCATCATCATCATCATCATCATCACCATCACCATCATCATCATCATCATCCCTTTTCTGTTGCTACAATTGTCACTACTACTACTACCACCACCACCACTACTACTACTTTTACTACTACTACTACTACTACACTACTACTACTACTACAAGAGGAACAATAATATCACAAGAGTAACAACAACAACGACAATAATAAATGATAATAATAACAACAACAACAATAGTAATGATGGTGATGATGATGATGATGATGAGATGATGATGATGATGATGATGGGATATCCATCTTTTGCAACACCAAGGTGTCTGCATGAATTATACCATGCATTTGTATGACCATCAACGGAACACTATGAAATAGCAATATGCTGTGTGGATTAAGAGCAGGCTACCATTACGTAAGAATAAATGTTACAGGTTTCAAACGAATTTGGTTGGGTGGTGAATATATATGTAAAGTTTTTTTTAAGTGTCTGAGAAGAGCTAAAGTCCAGTCTATAAAATAGGCAGGAAAATTTAGATTTATAGCTAATGAAAGACCAGATACCCAGTTTGAACAAGGATTCCTGTTCGTCAGTTAGAGCTAGTGTCTGATGCATGTCAATTCTTTTAAGTGGCAAAAAGTTACTTGTGATCAATAGCGTAAAAACAAGTTGGATATCCATAATGTCATATTTCCACCACCCCCCTCCCCCCAGCCGCCAACACCTCAACCATCATCTCTGCCTCCCAAGTCATTAAAAGCAGTTTCCAAAAAGAGTTTGGCCAGTAAACCTCCATGTGTGACTTTAATGTGAAGTGATATTGAATGCTTAAATGTCATATTCCAAAATAACATGCAAAAATTGACAGTCCAAACATTTCTGGAAAAGAAAGATGAAGAGCAAGCATATTAGTTCTAAGGCAAATTAGATGATCACTGCCTTCAAAACTAGAAAACGGCTCTTTTCTATTCAGCAATATGCTGGAGTAAAAGAGAAAAGATCATGCAGCAGTAATGACTTGTATGTGACCCAGCCTATTCAGGGTGCTAAGGGTTAAAGGCCAAAGCTTTTGTAAGGGCCGAGAGAGAAGAGAAGGGGGTGGGTGGGTGGGGGGGGGAGGGGGGGGGGAAGAGACATTTTCTCTGAAGAGCCTCTGCGGTCTAGCTGTTCTTAAAGTGTCGTCCTGCTTGCCAATAAAGAAAGCTTTTTTTCAGTGCCTATATTCATTCTCACCTAAATTGGATGCAACGTGAACCACTTCCAAAGCTCGCTTAGACCGATTATAGACGTTTACACTGATGACCATTGTCACGTTATAGTTAACGTCAGATTGTTTCATCCTGAAAACCACGCCTATTTCAGCTTCACGAGCGATGTACAACGGTAAAGGGTCAAATTCCGGTTCACACCCTGTCCACAAGACTTTGTTCAGTTCATGGTCGTTCTTGTAGCACTGGCTGAATAACGCCTTCTCATAGATCAAGACAGAATTGCCGGGCCTGCACGTTTGATGCTGTAAATCAACATGCAAGCTTTTCTCGCTTGGGCCCATGAAATAAAGCTCCGGTTCGACTTTATCCTTTTCACATCGAAACACGATTGTGCAGGTTAAAAAAGTGTTTTGTGGAATGTTCAAATTGTTCGATTTCGAATAACGAAGATGTATAGATGCGTGGGAAATAGTGTACGTGAGTCGCCTGTCTTGAGACAACATGCAATCAAGGATGTCAGACGTGTCAACCATTCTAGAGTCTTTTGGCTGCCGCCTCTCACGCTGGTCCTTGTGTCCTGGGCATTTGAACAAAAAGATATTGATGATAAATTGTATTCAGTATGGTTAAAAGACACAAAGCCAGGGGTGGGTATTCTTCATTTTTTTAAAAATTCCCCTGAAATCCTTTCCCTTTTACGTGAATTTACTTTCATGTGAAACAAATTCTCCAGCAGATGAAGAGTGAAAATACTGATAGTCAGTTCTTATCACGTCAACGCGGTAAACAGACATTTTTTTTTTTCGGATCCAGCATCATATCCTGTATGTGCGGTTTAATGTGTGTACTTGATTGAGAATGATTCACATTGCCATTTAAACAGATCTGAAGATACCCTTTTCTCAGCTGATGTAATCATTTTATTCTTACAGCAACATGTCTTGTAAGTTTAAAACAAAATCTTGGAGAAGCACACCAACTGACCTCTCCAGATTTCTTTCCGTTTCTTTGTTTTGTTTTTGTCTTCTTCTTTTTTTCTTACCATCAATTCCTATTCCTGAAATTGCAGAGTCGGAGCAGCATACACACACACACACACACACACACACACACACACACACTCATACCCCCCCCCCCACACACACACACGCCACAACACAACACAATACCCTCCCCCCCCCCCACACACACACACAACACAATACAACACATACTCACACACACAACACACAACACAACAACACAACACAACACAACACAACTGACTGAAACCAATTCATTGTCAGATTAACTCACAGTTGTACTGACAACACAATACAACACACATACACACACATACACATGCAACACATCACAACACACATACACACACACACTGTTACGGATGGAATGGGTCGTGTCTGTGGGTGTCTGACTGTCTGACTCTCACACAGAAATTGTGGATGCATGCACGACTTTTCCAATGCACAAACACACACCCACTCACCCGAACATTGACAGCCAGGCAACAGAACAACACTTATTTTGTTTTATGCTGCCCAAGCCATCAGACAAACATATATAATAAATGCACGAACATCAATAGGTCGGCACCCCAACCATAAGGCGTACACACAAAATATATCTATATATAGCTGGCTATCTACTAGCGCTGCTGGTTCCAACGACGACACAGACGATGACGACGACGAAACGATGAAGAGGACGAAGACGACGAAGGCGACGACTGCAACGTCAAGTCCGACACAGGACTATTGGAATTTCACAGAGCTGTGGCTCAAAATCACTACCATACTCACGTCGTCTCTGCCGACGACAAGGCAACAGTCTCACACAGGAGCTGTGGCTCACACACAGAACGCAGCGACGGCCTAGCCAACAGGTCGCTGGTTCAAAACTCAGGAGCGGCGCTCTGGCTTGGCAGCAGTGGCGTCTCTGGCCCAACTGGCTCAGCGGGTAGTCGGTCCTGGGCGCAGTGGCAGGTAGGGTAGTTGTCGGCACTCAGGCCGGCCTCTCAACACCGACACAAGGTGGAGAACAAAGGGGTAGACACAGCTATGGCCCCGACCCTCAGAAAATGGCAACCAGTCCCCTTCAGTCCAGGGTACACTTCTACCTGGGGGAAACTGATTAACTACCTTGATTATCATGGCTACTATTCATTACAATCACGACTACATTCATATTCATTAGCCACATCGCATTCCACTAGAACTTTGGACAAACATCAGCATATTCTTTCTTCAACGCTACAACATTCCCTTTTCCGGAATCATAACACTACAACATTCCCTTTTCCATAATCATAACTCTACAACATTCCCTATTCCGGAATCACAGCACTACAGCATTCCCTTTTCCGGAATCACAGCACTACACAGGAAAAGATTTCAATATAAACCTTTCAGAATC
The DNA here is from genome assembly GCA_033310375.1 of Conus canariensis. NCBI lineage: Eukaryota > Metazoa > Mollusca > Gastropoda > Neogastropoda > Conidae > Conus > Conus canariensis. The sequence continues at coordinate 44,425,746 of CM065741.1, read as the reverse complement.
TAGTTTTCCAAATTGAGGACAGGATTTCCACCTAGACCCTCTTCAATAAACCATGAATACAATTCATTACACACAATTATTTATTACTTTTCATCAAACTATAAATGTCTCGCCAAAATGTTCATTTCTTTTTCTTGTAACACGACAAGAATGTTCATTTCATATAATCACCAGATTTTAGAAGGTATGTTTTCCCAAAAGATTAATCTGCTTCAATATATGTAAGGGAAAGATTTCCACACACTCTTGTTTACCAACACACAATTGTTCAATATTCATATCAAGAGTGAGTTAAACACTCATCTACATCAAAAATCAAACTATCATATATGAAGTCTCTGTCGCTAACTCTGGGAGCTTATTATCCATAGCATCAAAACTCTCCCTCTTCTCGCAAACCACATTGGAATAAACATCTTTTTTCATCATGAAGTTCATAACTAGTTAAGTCACAGAATAAACATTTTTTTTTCCCTGAAGAGCACTTCCTTTAACACTCACTTCATCTATTCATGTTTTCCGAAACAATTTCGTTTTGCTACCCTATCAAGTCATAGGATAACAGAACACAACAAATACTTTTCTTTTCTAAACAAAAACCTTCACAGTGCGCTGAGGAAGTTTCAGTCGCTCCTAAATGGGAATACGGTTTCGGTTTGCTAATAAATAAATATTGAATGATAAATACCTGACTGCCACCAAAACAAACGGGAGTCCCTCTTCGGCCTTCTGGGTAGTTGCGTTGCCGGAATCACAGCAGAGACTGCCTAACCATTTCAGCTCACCCGGCTTTAACAGTGCGCAGGTGAGCAGCAGTCAGGTAAACTTTTCAACCGGCTTCCGGACGACTACCTTCCGGTCAGCACGGTTGCATGAAAATTTGTGACTGGACGGGAAACGGTCCGTCACACACACACACACACACACACACACACACACACACACACACACACACACACACACACAACACACACATACACACAACACAACACACATAAATACACAACAAACCACACACACACACCATACAACACACACAACATACACAACCACACACATCAACAGAAACAACACACACAACACACACACACCAAACACACCACACACACACACACCACACCACACACCACTCACCACACCACACCACCACCACCTCACCACAACATCACCACACCACCACCGCAATCACCACCATCACCACCACCACAACACAACACACACACCACACACACACACACACACCACACACCACCGCACCGCACCGCACCGCACCGCACCGCACCGCACCACCAACACAACACAACACAACACAACACAACACAACACAACACAACACAACAAACTCAACACAACACAACACAACACAGGCAGCCGATGAGGAGCATTATTATGCTCTGTTCACAACGCACCGCCCAGCACTGTGTACACTGTCTGAGAGCACAGCAACTCATAAAGCCATCTTTCTGTAACCTAGCACACATTAAAAATTGAAATCATCTATATAAAGAAATTTTCAAATTACGTCGAAGGCCTAACAAAGAAACAAAAAACAAACAGAATCAGACTGATAAACATACTGTGTAAGCAATATTTGCGCAACCATGAACGGTGAACATACCCAGGAAAAGATCAACTCTTCTGGTACACATAATGCAAGAGGTAAAGGGAAAGCAACATCTGATATTCAGCGCGTGTTGTGTCACTAGTTGGGACCTGGTACTAGCTGGACAGGTAGAAATCAGAATAACAGCTGCTCCTAGAAAACTTTGACCAAGTAATCGTGCACGTGGCAAATAATGCTCAGACACACGAACACAAAATGAAGCTTCGCCATGAGTTCCGTGCTCAGCTGACCATGTGTGTGTTTTATCAACTTCTTGGAGGACTGTGTGAATGGGTAACAGGTGCTGCCGGTGGGGCCCCAGTCGTGACAGAGGAAAAAGAGAATTCCACGCTTATTTCAACCCAGATTCCTACCACGCCACTTCAGACAGAGGAGGCATTGGGAGAATATTAATGTAGGTAGCACCTTAAACGACACCCAAAGAGCAGTTAAAATATCATGTTCAGAGGTACAAGATATTTTTGCAGGTCTCCCTTTGTGGTGCCGAATTTGGCACACACACACACACACACACACACACACACACACACACACACACACACACACACACACACACACACGCACAGAGAGAGAGAGAGAGAGAGAGAGAGAGAGAGAGAGAGAGAGAGAGAGAGAGAGAGGGGGGGAGATCATGTTGCTTATAGCCAAACCGACCGCAAAGGACCATATTAGGGCTGTCACTGCGTTGAAGCCAACTCTCAAGTCATCACACACACACACACACACACACACACACACACACACACACACACACACACACACACACACACACGCACGCACGCACGCACGCACGCACGCACGCACGCACACAAACACACACACACACACACACCTGATTAAAACATACCTTCTAAAAACGTACGATGAATTTCGTTAAAAAAATTAAATAAAATGAAATGTGTTGATCGCTTTCAGAAATTCATTCTGGACTATTTCAGGTACACTGCCAACGTACTCGGAAGGCTAAAAAATGCAATAAACATTTTTGGATGACATTAATACCATATATTACTGACAGATGTGTACCTTTTACTTATACAATTCTTGTTCATGTGTGAATGCCCATCGAGAAGCTTCTTTTTGCAACATATACATATTTCCAGATTTTTGTTTTCTTTTGGTAAGCAAAACTGGCTTACCAAACACTTTCCTATGCTTTTCTAAACACAAAAACACGTGGCTATGGTACCTTTCTACGGGAAAACTATTTCTGTGTTTGGTTAGTAAATGGTATTATATGATCTGATGTACATCAGCCTTTCGTGGAACTAGCCTGAAGAACCAGGACATGTGTTTTTCAACTTTACAATACACCACAGCATTCTCTTCTTTTTCTTCTCCTGAACGTTGTTAATCTTCAAAAGTCAGACAAATTGGTCTTAGCCGCTCATCGAGGTCTTGTTCGAACCATTTTCCCCAAAATAGTATCCCTCTTGAACTCTCCAGGCTTTAGGAACAGTGCTATTATTCCAAAGTCTCTTTGCGTTAATGAAAATATCAGCTCCTTCCAAAAAGAAGGCAAACTTCAAAACAGTTGATAACAAATGCCATCTAAACTATCTGCTGTGTTTTGTACGAGCTCAATCGTAGAACTCTGGAAGTTTGGAAGACTAGATTAAAGTGAAAAAGAAACAGTTCTGCGATTTAAATGAGTCCATGTAGATAGATAGACAGACAGACAGACAGATAGAGAGAGAGAGAGAGAGAGAGAGAGAGGAGAGAGAGAGAGAGAGAGAGAGAGAGAGAGAGTTAGACAGATAGATTCGTGTTCCTCATTCATTCCATGCTGGTTATTTTCAGCATGAAGACTTAAAGAGAAGTGTGATAAGTAACATATCAATTTCGGTTCTTTCCGACGCACATAGAAATTTTCTTGTCTAATTCAGCAGGAGAAGCTTGTCTTCTTTAGTAATATTATTTTTGTATTTTTCCACACATTGTATATGCTTTAGTTTTTGTATTTTGTCTAATAAATGTCATCCAGGCCTTTTTTGCGTGAACGACTTGCTTTCATTGTTATATAAATATCACATAACTCTGACGATAGAACCGGATGTCGTGTTCATTCTGCAGTTCTGCCCAGAGTTTGAATGTGCTTAAGCAGTCTGTCCTCCTGTGACCGACGCCTTTTCTCCATCAGGACATTCAGGGTATATAGGAAAGGGTTGATGGCCGAGTTTAAGGGCAGCACGAGGATTGCTATGGCAACGTTGACCTCGCCAGACACAGAGACCCCCTGAGAAGCCAGGAGGCCCAGAAGACCAATAGGGAACCAGCACAGGAAGTCCGACACAGCAATGGTGAACAGTCGACGCGCAAGGTCAGCATCCAGTGAACTCTGACCCGTCTGGGTTGCTGACATTTGATTGGTTCGCACAGAGTAAAAAATAATGGCTTGTCCAAGGGCGATAAAGAGGAAGAGAATGAAGTTGAGGACGATCATAACGGCGAAGGCGTACCGTTGACCAGCGAATTGTTTGCTGGTGACTGGCAGAGGAATGCAGATGCCTGTTTGACTGTAGAAGTCCCAGTGACCGTGGCCTGGAAAGAAGGGCACACACGCCAACAGAATACCAGTCAACCAGCAACCAGCAGTGGTCAGATGAGCCTGGGTGCTCTTGAAGCGGAGAAACTTCAGCGGAAAATGTACGATCAGAAAGCGGTCCAGAGTAATGAGACAGATGATGAAGGATGAGACTTCAGAAGAGAGCAGTGATATAAACCCTGCAGACTGGCACACAGGGCCATGCCTCCATGACACATCTTTCCACACGTAAACGTTATGGTAAAGCCTATCAGCCACCCCTATCACAGCGAGATACAGCCCCATGAGAAAATCTGAGGCACACAGATGAACCACAAACACACTGAAGCCTGTGGATCCTTTTCGTTTGATAGTCATCGAGCGAAATACACAACTGACCAAATTGCCAAGCATGGACAGAGAGGCGAACAAGGCAAGCATTGCTCGATAGACATTGGACTGAAGCAAGTCATTACACGACGAGATGGCGTCCTTAGGAGCATGGCAGTTGTTGACATTGAACCCTTCTAATAACGCAGCGTTACAGCACAGCTTGTAATTGTCGCCATATACCTTTTCCAGTCGTGCAAGGTCCTTGAAGACATTCTCCTGGATGTCTTCCATTGGGCAGCCTCTCATGTCTAGGGTCTGTAGCTGTGTCATCAACTGCAGGCTTGGATCTGCCACACGCTGTGTACCACAACCAGAAACGTTCAGCGTCTGTACATGAGGGCACAGTTTTCCCAACCTGTGGTTTATTGTTGGAAGATAAATTGCAGCCATGTACAAAACTTGGATTTGTGAAAGTATCACGACAGGGCTACCATGGGATTCTTTATGCAGGGAACTGTCTGTATTCAAAAAGCCCGTGAGTGGATTGTTCGAAAGAACTAATGTCCGTAAATTTAACATATCCTGAACAACACTGGTGAGAGAGGTAATGTGGTTATCACTGAGATCCAGAGTGACCATGTTCCCGAAGGAAATGTTCCCTACGTCAAACACCTGGCAGCTGGCTAGGTTCAGATAGACCAGCATAGCATTCAACGTCAACTGCTCCATCTTCATCCCACTGCCACGAGCTTTCAGATAACGCAGGTTCGGGTGCTGGTCAGCAGAGAACCAGCGTGGACAGGTGAAAGCCAGTCCATAGCACGTGCACCCGCTGGGACACTTTTGACCACACAGCAGTTCATCATCAGACTGTGGACATTGGTGGATGCCGTCACACACATGGGAGTGGTGCAGACAGCTGGAAGAGCCACGACAGCGGTAATAACCAGGGCACTGGTAGTCCTCACATCCTGCTTCATCCTCCCACTCTGGGCAGTCATACACTCCGTTACATCTGGTGAACACCGGAAGACAGTAGCCCTTGGGGCACTGGTAATGAGTCTCTGGGCACAAGATGGGCTCTTGGGCATCTGTCTGGTTCAGGGGATAGATCATATGGCATCCTTTCATGAACTCGACAATTGCTGGGGGTGCCGGAGGAGGTTGATGATGTGGGGACAGGTATCTACCTTCACACATGTCATCGGTGATGCAGCCAAGTTCATCTTCCCTGTTCACACAATCGTTGTTTCCGTCGCAGCGCGTGGCAATAGCGTAACACTGCACTCCCATAACCATCGCCCTCAAACACACACACACACACACACACACACACACACACACACACACACACACATGCGCATGCATGGATGCATGCACACACAAACAGTCACACACACACACACACACACACACACACACACACACACACACACACACACACACACACTCATGCATGGATGCATGCACACACAGTCACACCCCACACACACACACACACACACACCACACACACACACACACACACACACACACGTTGAAAACAAATAAGTGAACATCTTGTTTTGGGCGTCATCACTGAAGATGAATTTAAACAGCAGCCGCACGTTGATGATGCTTTCAAATAATGGGCTAGAAAACTGTTTTTACCGAATAAACGTAGACATTATGTTAACACTAATACTTTCAAGTTACTCTCGAAGCTTGTTGCCTTTATCTCAGTGGCTGTACATTTTCCGTATGGAGTGGGGTTGATGATAACCAACAAAAATGATAAACTCTTTGCTTAGAAGAGCAACTAAACTGATAGAGAATTCCTGACAACTGCGTACTGGTCACAGAAAAAAAAAACAAAAAAAACAACAACCTGAAAACAGTACCTCTACCCACACAATCTACAGTAAAATGATAACGATGGTCAAAGTCCACGCGAAGTATGGCACCTGTATAACTTGCTAAACTTGCTCAAATAGAAAAATGATCTTTATTTTGCTACGTGCATGAGCTGACTGATATAATACGATCTTCACATACTTCAGTTCATCTGTTCGGGACTCTTTTTGCATTTGTCAAGGAACGTCGGTCATTGTAGTCATTCAGATTAAGCATAAGGAAATCACAGCTTATAAGAGTAAGGGCCTTCAACTTGTGATTGCAGTCCTAACTATTTTCATAAATACCTCTCCGTGACGGATCGTTTCCCGTTAGGTCACAAATTTTCATACAACCGTGCTTACAGGAAGGTAGTTGTCCGGAAGCCGGTTGGAAAATTCAGCTGACTGCTGCTCACCTGCGCACTGTTAAAAGCCGGGTGAGTTGAACCGGTTAGGCAGTCTCTGCAGTGATTCTGGCAACGTAACAACACAGAAGGCCGAAGAGGGACTCAGCTGTTTTTGGTGGCAGTCAGGTATTTATCACCACAATGTTTATTTATTAGCAAACTGAAACCGTGTTCCCGTTTAGGAGCGACTGAAACTTCCTCAGCGCACTTGTGAAGGTTTTGTTTAAAAAAAAAAGTATTTGTTGTGTTCTGTTATCCTATGACTTGATAGGGTAACAAAACGAAATGCTGTCGGAAAACATAAATAGATGAAGTGAGTGTTAAAGGAAGTGGTCTTCAGAAAAAAAAAAATTGTTTATTCTGTGACTTGACTAGTTATGAACTTCATGATGAAAAAAGGTGTTTATTCTAATATGGTTTGCGAGAAGAGGGAGAGTTTTGAAGCTATGGATAATAAGCTCCCAGAGTGAGCGACATAGACTTTTTAATGATTTTCGTTTTGATGTGGATGAGTAGTTAACTCACTCTTGATATAAATATGGAATAATTATGTGTTGGTAAACAAGAGTGTTGTGGAAATCTTTGCCTTGCATATATTGAAGTAGATGAATCTTTTTGAAAAGAAACCTTTTCAAAATCTGGTGATCATATGAAATGAAATGAACATTCTTGTCGTGTTACAAGAAAAGAAATGAACATTTTGTGAATTGATGAAAGACATTTATAGTTTGATGGAAAGTAATCATTAATTGTGTGTAATGAATTGTATTTATGGCTTATTGAAGAGGGTCTGGATGGAAATCCTTTCCCCAATTTGGAAAACTAAATTCTGAAAGGTTTATATGGAAGTCCTTTCCTGTGTAGTGTTGTGATTCCGGAAAAAGGGAATGTTGTAGTGTTATGATTCCGGAAAGGGGAATGTTGTAGTGTTATGATTCCAGAAAAGGGAATTTTGTAATGTTGAAGAAAAAATATGCTGATGTTTGTCCCAAGTTGTAGTGAATATGATGTGGCTAATGAATATGAATGTAGTCGTGATTGTAATGAATAGTAGCCATGATAATCAAGGTAGTTAATCAGTTTTCCCCAGGTAGAAGCATTCCATGGACTGAGGGGAACTGGCTGCCATTGTACGAGGGTCGGGGCTGTAGCCACGTTCTACCCCCTTGTTCTCTGCCTCTTGTCAGCGTGGAGAGGTCGGCCTGAGCGCCGATAGCCACCCTACCTGCCACTGCGCCCGGGATCGACTACCCGCTGAGCCAGTTGGGCTGGAGACACCGCTGCTGCCAAGCCAGAGCGCCACTCCCGTGTTTGAACCAGTGACCTGTTGGCCAGACCGTCGCTGTGTTGTGTGTGAGCCACAGCTCCTGTGTGAGACTGTCACCTCATCGCCGGCAGAGATGCCGCGAGTGTGTTGGTGTTATTTTTTTGAGCCACACCTCTGAGGTTTTTTTTAAGTCTTGTGTCGGACTTGACTTGACGTTGTAGTCATCATCTTCTTCATCTTTGCCCTCTTCGTCTTCGTCGTCGTCGTCGTCGTCTTCGTCGTCGTTGGAACCAGCAGCGCCAACGAATAGATACATATAGATATATTTTGTGTGTACGCCTTGTGGTTGGCGTGCCGACCTATTAATGATTTTGCCTTTATATTATATGTGTTTGTCTGATGGCTTGGGCAGCATAAAGCAAAAAGAAGTGTTGTTCTGTTGCCTGGCTGTCAATGTTCGGGTGAGTGGGTGTGTGTATGTGAATTAGAAAAGTCATGCATGCATCCATAATTTCTGTGGAGTCAGACAGTCAGACACCTGCAGACACCACCCATACCATCCGTAACATCTGGTGACCCCGTAGAACTTTTCACGTTTACCTTCAAAATTGTGCTGGGGTCAGGATTTCTTTTGTGACCCTTTTGTAGTGTCCCCAGTTATTCAGTTAGGACACGTTTACAGACTTTCCTTTTGAGAGAATTGATTGTTTTGTGTTGTTGAATGACTGTTTCTTGTTAAGTTGATTGTCTCCAGCGTAACGGGGTATCTCCTTTGTATAGTTTCTTGAGATACGAGGGCCTAGTTCTTTGTCTTCTGTGGGCTTTAGTTTGAATATCTTTTGTTACCCTTCTCATTGTTTCTATTTCTATCTTTTCACTTGGGGATTGTGTTGCTTCTATTGCATTCTGAGGATTCTTTCTCTCTTGAATGAATGTGTATGGTTGGCTGCCTGGGCCATTTAAAAAAAATACCCCCCTTTCCCCCGAAGAAAAAAAAACAAGAAGATTGTATTGATTTATATATGCATATGTGTATTGATCACTGTTTGACTTATGCATATGTTTGATTGTTGATTGATTTATGCATGTGTTTATTCATTGTTGATTGATTTTTGTATATGTTTATTAATTATTGCTGTTAGTATTTGATGCATTTGTTTATTACCTATAATTGATAAGTGCGTTTCCCAACCCCATAAACTTCTATTATTACTGTCGTTTGGTTCCCTTTCAAAATTAGTCGTAGTTTTTTTTTAAAGTGTGATAGATGTAAATGTTTGTGTAAAAAAAATAATAATAACCCTCTTTGAAATATATTTAAGTGGACATAGTGTCTAAATTTTCTTTTGATTGTATTTGGTCCACTGACTTAGTGTTTCAATATGGCCTCTGAGGACGAAGATGAAGTTTTCACTAAATACTTACAACGTGGTAAGGCATTTGGTCTTGAAGGAGAGCTTTTACTGGACTATGTTGATAAATGTATTATGCAAGATTTAGAAAGAGAAGAGAGAATCAGAGTGAGACAAATGCAGGAAGAACAGGAAACTAAAAGGTTAGAACAAAAAAGAGCGAGAGGAAACTAAAAGAGAAGAGTTTAAAGTTAAAGAGCTAGAAGAAACTAAAAGATTTCAACAAAAAGAGATTGAAGAAACTAAAAGGATACAGTTAGAAATTTCTCGTCAAGGAGTAGTTTCAGGTGAGGACAGTCATAGTCAAAGTGCTAGCGTACCCAGGTCTAACGCCCCTCGTCCTACCTTTCCCAAATTCCCTCCCTTTAAAGAAAGAACCGATGACATTGACAGTTATCTGTTCAGGTTCGAAACCATGCTCGCTCTCTAGGCTGGTCAGAAAGTCTATGGGTCACTTATCTCTCTGCATTACTTGAAGGTTCAGCTCTCACGCTTTATCACAGCATGGCAGAAAATAATGTGGTTTCTTATGAGCTGTTGAAAGAGAATTTGTTGAAGAAATTTCAGTGTACTCCTGTACAACTCCAGCCACCCATCCTCCACCAGGAACAGCATACCACATTCTCAGTTCCAAAGGCTCAGGCGCATTTGCAGTAGAGAGCAGGACTTTGAGAATGAGGCTCAGAGGATGTCCACCTTCTTCATAGCCCGCCAGTACCCAGAGGATATTGTGCAGACAGCATTTGAGCGTGCACGCTCTACCAGCCGCACAGAAGCCCTGAGACCAAAAGCAACGGGAGAGGATGAGGATCGCGCTGTGGTAGTCATCCCATACCATCCTCACAACCTACCAGTCTGCAGAATCCTGCGTGAAAACTTTAGTCTCCTCCAGCAAGATCCAGACCTCAAACAAATCTTTTCCAAGCCACCACTGATTGCTTTTCAGAGGGACAAGAACCTACGTGACATGCTTGTGAGGTCCAAGCTTAGACCGCAGGCCACCCAGTCAACCTCACCAGGGTGCAGACCTTCTGGGGACAAAAAATGCAAGACATGCCCATTTATAGACACTTCAGCTACAGTCGTGGGACCCACTGGCACATTCACTGTGAGGTCCAGTTTAAACTGCCAGTCTAGGGACTTAGTGTACGTCTTGACCTGCACCCTCTGCTCCAAGCTATATATTGGGGAAACCTACCGCTCATTGGCTGACCGCTTTTCAGAGCACCTGAGGTCGATGAAGCTGGGCCACAACAACCCAGTCGGCCAACATTTTGTTGGTCCATATCACAGCTTCAGTCATGCGAAGATATCAGCAGTGTGGCAGAACCCCAGAGATCGTGTATACAGAAAGCACATGGAGAGCCTTGTCATCAGCCGCTTGGGCACCACACAGCCAGCTGGGATGAACATCAGAGTCACTGACGTCTAGCTGAGCCAGGGCCCTTCTGCCTTAATCTCTCTGTCCTGTCCCTCTTTAGCCCCTGTTTCTTTTTCTTTCAGTAGGCTAAATAGTGAATATTTCCATTTATTCCCCTCCTTTTGTGTGTGTGTGTGTGGTGTGGGTGTGGAGTGTGGTGCTGGTGGTGGTGGTGGTGGTGGGGGGGGGGGGGGTGTTTTGTGTGTGTGTGTGTGTGGTGTTGTGTGTTTTGTGGGGGTTGTGGTGGGGAAAAGGGGAGGGGGGGGGGGTGCGCGCGCGTGTGTGTTGGTGTCTTTGTGTGAACTGTGGTGTGTGTCTGTGTGAGCTCGATACACCTGAACAGTGATCAGTGACTTTATTTTGGTCCAACTTAATCATTAAATGAAATGTTCTCACCCAATTCTCACATAGGCTTTCCTGTCTACACTGTCTTCTTCTTTTCACTTTGACAGTGGGCCTATGGCTTGAAACGTCAGTGTTCACACAAACGGATTTCACTACCACCAAAAGGTTTTTATAAACTTTATTATTTTTTCATTTTACAACGAATCCTGCAGTCAACTTTTGTTTCTTCCTTGTACTCCAGATGGTTTTCGTAAGCGTTTTCGTGAGTCAAAACCTAGAGCAGATGAACCCTTTGAAACTTTTTCAGTGGAACTTAAACGCCTTCTTGATCGTTGGATTTCGTTGTCTAAGATTGAGAAATCTTTTCAGGGTCTTGTTGATCTTATTCTGAGAGAGCAGTTTTTAGAATGTGTTTCTAAGGATTTGGCTACTTTTCTGTGTGAAAAAGATGAAAAAACATTTGATGGTATGATCAAGTCTGCCGAATCATACAGACGTGCCCATCCCACTAAGCTCCTTTCCAGAAAGACTGATGTAAATAATTTTGCCTCTGTTTCTCATACTTCTGGACAGTCAGATAGACCCCCATTCCGTGGTCAGTCAGAGGTCGCAGGTATTTTGCCCCTCATCCTGTTCAGAATCCCAGCACCCCAGCTAATCGAGGCGGTGGTAACCGTTACCGTGGTCGTGGCACTCGCCCCTATTCAGTCAGTAGAGGTTCATCAGGAAATACCTTTTCCCAGTCTCCCAGTGTTGTCTGTTTTCTTTGTAAAAAGACAGGGCATGTGGCTTCCAAATGTTCTTGGAAGTCAGGTAGAAACCCATGCAAGATTTGTACTCCAAGTCATCCGGACAAGTGCCCCTTTGTTGTTGGCAGTTCTACTGTCGTCGACAAGTCAGCTGACAAACATTCTACCGCTGCTTGTTCGATTATTCGCTCCCCATTCGCTTGTTTAGCTGCAGGTGAATTCACAGGGAAGTTGAACTTAGAATCTGGTTCTATCAATGGCACTCTAAGTTCTGTATTGCGTGACACTGGTGCTACCATCTGTGGTGTTCGCAAGAGACTAGTTTCCGATAGCCAGATGCTAGGTACCACAGTGAGCTGTGTTTCTTTTGGAGGACGTGTGGATGAATTCCCACTAGCTACAGTTTGTTGTGTTCTGTTATCCTATGACTTGATAGGGTAACAAAACGAAATGCTGTCGGAAAACATAAATAGATGAAGTGAGTGTTTAAGGAAGTGGTCTTCAGAAAAAAAAAAGATTTTGTTTATTCTGTGACTTGACTAGTTATGAACTTCATGATGAAAAAAGGTGTTTATTACAATGTGCTTTGCGAGAAGAGGGAGAGTTTTGATGCTATGGATAAGCTCCCAGAGTGAGCAACATAGACTTTTTAATGATTTTCATTTTGATGTGGATGAGTAGTTAACTCACTCTTGATATAAATATGGAATAATTATGTGTTGGTAAACAAGAGTGTTGTGGAAATCTTTGCCTTGCATATATTGAAGTAGATGAATCTTTTTGAAAAGAAACCTTTTCAAAATCTGGTGATTATATGAAATGAAATGAACATTCTTGTCGTGTTACAAGAAAAGAAATGAACATTTTGTGAATTGATGAAAGACATTTATAGTTTGATGGAAAGTAATCATTAATTGTGTGTAATGAATTGTATTTATGGTTTATTGAAGAGGGTCTGGATGGAAATCCTTTCCCCAATTTGGAAAACTAAATTCTGAAAGGTTTATATGGAAATCCTTTCCTGTGTAGTGTTGTGATTCCGGAAAAAGGGAATGTTGTAGTGTTATGATTCCGGAAAGGGGAATGTTGTAGTGTTATGATTCCAGAAAAGGGAATTTTGTAATGTTGAAGAAAAAATATGCTGATGTTTGTCCCAAGTTGTAGTGGAATATGATGTGGCTAATGAATATGAATGTAGTCGTGATTGTAATGAATAGTAGCCATGATAATCAAGGTAGTTAATCAGTTTTCCCCAGGTAGAAGCGTTCCTTGGACTGAGGGGAACTGGCTGCCATTGTACGAGGGTCGGGGCCGTAGCCACGTTCTACCCCCTTGTTCTCCGCCTCTTGTCAGCATGGAGAGGTCGGCCTGAGCGCCGATAGCCACCCTACCTGCCACTGCACCTGGGATGACTACCCGCTGAGCCAGTTGGGCTGGAGACGCTGCTGCTGCCAAGCCAGAGCGCCACTCCCGTGTTTGAACCAGCGACCTGTTGGCCAGACCGTTGCTGTGTTGTGTGTGAGCCACAGCTCCTGTGTGAGACTGTCACCTCATCGCCAGCAGAGATGCCGCGAGTGTGTTGGTGTTATTTTTTTGAGCCACACCTCTGAGATTTTTTTTAAGTCCTGTGTTGACTTGACATTGTAGTCGTCATCTTCTTCATCTTCTTCATCTTCGCCCTCTTCGTCTTCGTCGTCGTCGTCTTCGTAAGCAAGCAAGTTCTAGAAAAAATAGTAGCTGACGCCAAATCAAATTTTGAACTGAACCTTTGGAAAAATACTAATGAGGTGGTGCAATGCTTCCAAAATTAAACAAACAAAAGAGAACAACCTTTATTGCATTCGACATTGTGGATTTTTACCCATCCATCAATGGAGAACTGCTCAGGAAAGCTTTGGAATTTACTACCAAATACACTGAGATAACAAATTCAAAATTGGAAATTATATTCCATACAAAAAGAACTCTGTTGTATAATAAAAAGGATCCTGACATGAAAAGACAGATTTTAATTCCACTTTTGACGTTACAATGGGTTCATACGATGGTGCGGAAACATGTGAGATAGTGGGCCTGTTACTATTGTCAAAAATGCACAAACTACTTGGGCATAAAGTTGGGCTGTACAGAGACGACGGATTGGCGGCACTGGGCAATACACCTAGAGAGGTAGAGTATAAAAAGAAAGAACTATGTAAATTGTTCCAAAATCACAACTTAAAAATTACAATAGAAGCCAACAAAAAAGTAGTTAACTACTTGGATGTAACATTAGATTTAAACAAAAACCAATACAGACCATACAAAAAACCCAATGATACACCATTATATGTAAATTCCATGAGTAACCACCCACCAACAATCATAAAAGCTATACCACAAGGGATAAACTAGAGGTTATCCAGCCTTTCCTGCAATGAAGAAATATTCAACGATGCAGCAACAGATTACCAAGAAGCACTGTTAAAAGTGGATACAACTACAAGTTGAAATATGAACCTGAAAGTACCACTGGAAGCAGGAAGAAAAATAGAAAGAGGAAAATAACCTGGTATAACCCACCATATGATGGTAGAGTGAAAACCAACATTGGCAAAGAATTCTTCAAAATATTAACAGAATCGTTCCAGAAAGACCATAAACTTTTTAAAATATTCAACAGGAACACTATCAAACTATCTTATTCTTGTATGCTAAATCTTAAAAAAATAATTGATACTTCAAACAAAAAGAAAACCAACGTCAAAAACGAGGGTGACAAACGGAAAACTTGCAATTGCACAATCAAAGAGCAATGCCCTCTGAACAACCAATGTCTCTCTGATAACATCGTATACCAAGCCACTGTGACAACGAAAAGCGGCAAAGAGACATACATAGGGATTACAGAAAACAAATTCAAAGCTAGGTACGCCAATCACAAGCAATCTTTCAAGTATGAAAAATACAAACACCAAACAGAATTAAGTAAACATATATGGGATCTTAAGAAAACAAATAAAGCTTTTAACATCACATGGAAAATAATCAGAAAAGCAGCAGGATACAATAATAGCACAAAAAGATGTAATTTGTGCACAACAGAAAAGTGGATGATTCTATGCAAACCTAGTATGGCAACATTGAACACAAGAGTTGAAATCGTAGACAGTTGCAGGCACAAAAGGAAATTTTTATCAACAAGTATAAAATAGCAACCCTGATAGGACCCCTCATACAATAATACTTAATAAAGAAAGCCTTACAACCTTAACAGGGCCCCCTTGCACAACACGTGCAACACAACCAAACTGAACTACAGCTCAGAATTCAAAACATATATATATATATATGATTGAGGTCAATAGCAGGGGATTGGCACGGGATCTAAAGAAAGGAAGGACCTCAAAACAATTTTGTAATCCCAGTTTTAAGATTTACTTTTAATCATTATTTTAGCTGCTCCCACACGGTTGAGCACTTTTTTAAAAAAAAGCCGGAAAATATACTACCAGATATATATATATATATATATATATATATATATATATATATATATATATTCAATTATAAAACAAAACTTGCTCTTATGTCTTAGATTGAAGAAATAGGGGAGATAAGCACACATATCTACAGTGGTAGTTAATTCTGCCTAACTAACAGTATGTGCTTGAGAGGGTAAATGGGGAATAATAAATGCTTCTCAAAATGAGCCTTCAACAAGCTTATAGTCTCCAAGGGGGAGACAATCTCCAATGGGGAGGAAACTCGCTAACATATAGCTCCTGGTCAGATACTGGTATTTCGAAACCTGATTGTTTCTCCTCAGTGACCGTGGAAAGTGGTAACTTGACTCCTCTGCCTTTTCGGTTTAAAGAAGAATGCTGTCCCAGAAAAAGGCTGGTGTGTAATACCGTAGTGTTTGATGAGTTTTCAATGAACCGACCACAGGTGCCACCTAAGAAGCAAAAAAAAATCATGAAAGAGCAAAACAAGCTACATTTTAAGTGCTGAGGGCCAGTTCTTGGAATGAATCCACAAGGAACTAAATTATAATAGACTATTAAATTCCAGGGATAAGTAACCAAGCACAATTCCAGCAACTTACGGAGCAGCTTGGTGTTGCAATGACTGCAAGAAATATTCAATTATAAAACAAAACTTGCTCTTATGTCTTAGATTGAAGAAATAGGGGAGATAAGCATACGTATCTGCAGTGGTAGTTAATTCTGCCTAACTAACAGTATGTGCTTGAGAGGGTAAATGGGGAATAATAAATGCTTCTCAAAATGAGCCTTCAACAAGCTTATAGTCTCCAAGGGGAGGAAACTCACTAACATATAGCTCCTGGTCAGATACTGGTATTTCGAAACCTGATTGTTTCTCCTCAGTGACCGTGGAAAGTGGTAACTTGACTCCTCTGCCTTTTCGGTTTTAAGAAGAATGCTGTCCCAGAAAAAGGCTGGTGTGTAATACCGTAGTATGTTTGTCGAGTTTTCAAAAAACCACTCGCTCGCTCTCTCTCTCTCTCTCACACACACACACACACACACACACACACACACACACACACACAACACACATATATATATATATATATATATATATATACATATACATATATATACAATACATAGGTATACATATATATATATATATATACATACATACACACATATACATACATACTCTCTCTCTCTCTCTCTCTCTCTCTCTCTCTCTCTCTGTCTGTCTGTCTTCGGCATGAACTAATTGATTTGTGTCAGTCTCGTTGTCCTTCCACTTAAATAGCCATAAGTTCTATTGTACCTGGTCGTGGAAAGAATCCTTTACATAACGCAATACCACTTTGAAACAGAAATTGATATACTGCCTCTACTAGCATAAAGGTGGACATCATCGACCTCCATAGTGCGTTCTTCACCGCAAGTGGTGCACCTTGTCAGGCGTTATATAAAGATAGCACTCATCCCAGTATGAGAGGGATTGCTAGTCTGGCAATATACTTTTCAAAACAGATCTTCCTCAGGCCAGACGAACTGGAGTCCCATGGCCCTCCTCGTAGAGGGTGTCTTTTACAGGAAGAACTTTGCTGGTTCACACTGAAGATGATCGTTCCCAGCCCTGAAACTCCCAGGGAGATGGTGTTCATCCCCTATCATCCACTTCCTCTTCCCCCATGCTGCCCTCCAGGAACGATAACCAGACTGGTTGACAGTGCGCAAGAATCACAAGGCCAAATCCATTGGTCTTCACCCCCCACATCAGCTGGGCAACGATGGGATTTGTGAAGTTTCTTTTGCTTCACAAATCAGGTAGTCAGGCGACACTAGAGGTCCACATCCCACATTGAACTCGTCCTATTTCCCCAGTGCCTCTTATCCCTCTTCCATCTCAGGTCACATGATTCTTTATTCCCATATCCAAGATATCCAGACCCACATCCTTTCTCTCCCCCTGATCTCCGTGGAAGACACTTTTCTCAAAGACAGTTTCCAGTGTCGATCCTAGCAATGTCATAAATACAATGCCGGGCTCCATCTACAATATTCCTAGTTTGCCCCCCCCCCACCTCCCGAACAGTCCTGTTCACCAGTGTGCCCAGCAGCTAATGTGCTTACCACCCTGGACATCAGTGATCATCACTTGGTCTGTGACCGTCACCCCCTTAATACATGTTATTTTACACACATTGCTAGATGTGTGTGACGATAGGTAATTGTATTCGACCTACAAGGACGAAGCTGTGGTTTTCCGTGAATGAACCTTTGAACATGTGTCCACTTTACATAGATTTCCTCTTGGTTTTGTATTCATCAGTGTGCTGTTAGACTTTTTTATGCTTGGTTTCTTCTTCTTACATATGAGGAGCACCATAAGTACCTTAAACTTACTCGTTCGATGTGCGTGAGGCCTCCTCGAAAAACTCGGACGTGGACAGTTAGTGTGCTGGAGTGAAGTATATATATATATATATATATATATATATATAATATATATATATATATAATATATATATATATACAAAATGTATGTAAAGATTAAAATAGGAAAATTACCGGAAACAAGGTAAGAATACAAATTCCACAGAATGAGTTGAGTACAAGACTGAAAGTAAGAAAAGGAATCTAATTATTCAGCCCCGGGGCTTCACACTTCTCAACGCAAAAACCCCCCAAAAAACATATATATATATATATATAATTTTTTTTTTTGCGTTCAGACGTGTGAAGCCCCGGGGCTGAATAGATTCCTTTTCTTACTCTCAGTCTTGTACTCAACTCATTCTGTGGAATTTGTATTCTTACCTTGTTTCCGGTAATTTTCCTGCTTTAATCTTTACATACATTTTGTACAGAGTGTCATATTTGTTTGTATGCGTTAATTACCTACTTGTAACCATCCTTAATTGTGATGATTTTGTCACTGACAATGACGGTAGCAGTGCGAAGAGGCTGTGTAAAGCTGGGTTCAAAATAGTTTATCTTAACGTATGTCATCTGATGAACAAATTATCAGATGTGCCTTCAGTCCTATTCAGTTCAAATGACTGATTATGTATTTGGTTTTTCTGAATCACGACTATCTAGTGTACTTTCTGACTTAGACGAGAAGCTACAACAAAACTAGAAACGGATACGATAGCTAATATTCACCAATCTTGAAATCTTGTGCTTCCCAGTTACGTGGGGTCATGACTTGTTTGTTTCAGTTCTTGCTTGATATGTGTGTAGTTCCTCATGTATGGAAATGTTCTACTATTATTCCACTCCCTAAATTGCCAAAACCTCAAGAACTTAATGATTTTAGACCTGTCGCTCTCACCTCTTTACTGGCCAAGTGCATGGTACGTGTGATCAGTAAACATATTCTGTCTTCAGTCTCTGATCACCTTGATCCTTTTCAGTTCGCATACCGGGCCCGTAGGGGCACGGAGGATGCCACACTAACTCTGGTAAATATGGTCGCAGAGCATCTCCAGCAGCAGAAGACCTATGTAAGAATCTTGTTTGTAGATTTTAGTAGCGCTTTTAACACCATGCAAATTCACACTCTATTTAACAGACTTTTTGATCTTTCTGCAAATGGTGTGTGTGTGTGTGTGTGTGTGTGTGTGTGTGTGTGTGTGTGTGTGTGTGTGCTATTAAGTGGGTCAGACATTTTCTTGAAAACCAACCCCAGAGAGTATTAATGAATGGTTGTTTGTCAGAGGAAATTGTCTTAAACACAGGTGCACCTCAAGGATGTCTTCTTTGTCTTCTGCTATTTTCAATTTACACAAATGGAATGAAAATCCAGGGTGCACTTCTGAACCTATATAAATATGCTGATGATATGGCTCTTGTAAGCCTTTTGTTTAAAGAAGGCTCTTTAAATGAGCATGCATACTTCAGTCACATCTTAGAACTACAGGACTTGTGTGCTCTTCCAGCTTCTTGCAACTTAATTGTGGTAAGACCAAAGAACTTGTATTAAACTGTTCAACATCAGATGATTCATTCATTTCAACCAGATGTGGTAAATGGATAGACAACAGAAACTGTTGACTGTTTCAAATATCTTGGAATACACATTGACTATAAGCTGTCTTTTAGTCAACATACTGACGGTATCTTCAAAAAAGCAAATCAAAGGTTGTTTCTGTTGAGAAAATTACGTAGTTTTAATGTAAGTCAACATGTACTAGAAAAGGTATATGTACGTTTAATACAAAGTCATTCAACATTACTGTCTGGTTTGGAAATCTTTCAGAGAAAGATCGAACAAAGTTCGCCAGAATTGTCAATTAGGCAAGTGAGGTTATAGGGAAAAAGTAATCTGCTCTCTGAGAAGTCTATACTGTTTCTGTAATCAGGAAATCTGTGAATATTACCTCTGATCCCTCACACCAACTCCACTGCCACTTTGAAAAACTTCCTTCAGGAAGACGCTACAGAATGCCCAGAGCACAGACGAATGTCTTCAAGAAGTCTTTTATACCAAGTGCCATTAGCATTTTAAACTCTAAAGCCTGTGATTGACTGCCATGACCCTTGTCTCTCATACATGAACAATTCAATTGTAATATTATGCTTTACAAATTATGACTGTGTGTGTGCGTGCGTGCGTGTGTGGGTGTGTGTATGCATGTGTGTGTGTGTGTTTTAGTGTTTGGGCATTGGTGCGGGCGAGTTTGAGTTTTAATGTATTGTTTTTATAATCTATGTAATGTTTTAAGGATTTAATGTTTATGTGTGTGTGTGTGTGTGTGTGTGTGTGTGTGTGTGTGTGTGTGTGTGTGTGTGTGTGTGTGTGTGTGTGTGCGCGCGCACGCGTGCGCGTGTGTGTGTGTGGATATGTGTGAGTGTGTGCGTGTGTGTGTGCATGTGTGTGTGTGTGTGTGTGTGTGTGTGTGTGTGTGTGTGTGTGTGTGTGTGTTGGGGAGGAGTGAGTGTCGATGTATGTATAAATACATATACTAACACAAGCTTTTATGTAACGATTTATAATGCCTTTTTGTAATGTCTTATATACTTGTGAAATGATGTGGAGCAGAAGAAAAATTTCCGATGGACAATAAAATTGATTGAATTGAATTGAATCTGTAAATTATGAAAGGCTATATTTGTTCGATAAAGATAGGATTGAATGCATATGACTAAACATTCACTTGAAAGGAACCAAACTGATCCTAGTAGGCTTCTTATACAAAAACCCAGAAGAAAGAGTCGAGTGGTTTGATGGTTTTGAACTTATGCTCGAAGATGTATTAAGTTATTCTAAGAAGATAATCTTGCTTGGAGAGTTTTACATCGATTTACTGAAATCACATAATAGATGAAAAACATGAAATGTGCAATTTAACTAAATCAATACGTACGCCCAAAACGATAACTTCATAGTCAAAAACATACATTGATCACATTTATGCAGCTGATACTAGCAACGTATCCCTGGTCTTAGTGATCATTTTCCAGTCTGTTTAACTCGGTCAAAGAAAAGAGTCAAAATCCCCAGATCTGCTCACAAGATTATAGCAGCTATAAAAACATCAGAATTTCTGGCTGCTTTACGTGTGGCAGATTTTTCTTGTGTTCATCAATACAATCATCCTGATAATACACTTGCAGCATGGTAAACATATCTTGCTTCGGACAAAACGTGTTAAATTAACTGAAAAACCGCCATGGCTAACAAAAGAGATAGAAACTGGGATTAGAATTTGTGACAACCTATTGCAAACAACAGGGAAAGACAATTTTAGGCTACGACGG
>CM065741.1:44339558-44399558 GCA_033310375.1 Conus canariensis | reverse complement strand
GGAGGGAGGAGGGGAGGAAGGCGATATGGAATTGATGATTTTCGATGATGTGATGATGTTGTTCAAGGGCTTCCAGTGCGGTATGTTGCATTTGTATGCTGTACATGTGGTTTGCTGTTTTTTTTTTCTTTTGTTGTTGATTTTGTTTGTTGTTTTTTGTTTTGTTTTTTGTTTTGTCCTTTTTGGCACATAGCATAGAACATTGTATACATTTGAATGTGAATTATCAGGACTTGAAACTCATGGCAACGAACGGCGTTCAAGTGAAGACTTCAGGTGCTGTGCACACTTTTAACACTGTTACTATTGTCTTCTTCTTTCTTTTAGTGTCCACAATCATCATGTTGATTATTCTGACCCTTTTATCCTGCTTTATTTATGACTTTTCCTATGTTCTGTTTCGCATGTTGTATGTATACAACCCGTGTCAGTATATACATTAGCAATATCAATATCTTGCAAAGAATGTTGACTGGTACAAAAATAACAGGTCTGTCTACAAAGTCACTGCTCTCTGTAAATAATATTTGTCGATTATTGTAGCATCTCTATTGCATCACTAAATTGCCAAGGGTAAGGTAATAATCAGAAAAGCCGTGACATATTCCAGTATCTGAAACAAAAATCGCACTCAATTTATTGTCTACAAGACACACACCTCGATAAGAAATCTGAATACATCGTTGCATCCAAATGGGGCTATAAATGCTTTTTCTCTTCTCATACTTCTAGTTCTAGAGGTGCATCCGTTATGTTCAATAACACGTTTGAATTTAAGATAACAAAATACACAGAGACCAAGATAGTAACTTGATAATTATTCTATTTAAATATGTATAAGGAACATGATCTGCTTCTTGTTAATTTGTACGGACCTAATAGAGACAAACCATGCTTTTACCTAAACCTGAAAAATATTATAGAAAATTGTAAAACCCGTAACATCATAGCAGTTGGAGACTGGAACTTTGTATTAGATCCTGCCATTGATTATGATAATTATAAACATAATAATAATCCCCAAGCTCAGGATGCAGTTCTGAACATGATCGATGAACTGCAGTTGTCAGATATATGGAGAGAATGTAACCCTGATAGCAGGAGATACACATGGCGAAAGATAAGCCCTCTTACACAAAGTAGATTAGACTTTTTCTTAATTTCTGAATACCGGATTTTTTTTATGTGGAAGATCCTGACATCCACTTTAGATATCAATCGGATCACTCCATGGTTAGCTTAAAGTTAGAATTTGATAAACAAACCATTTATAAAACAAATTGGAAATTTAATAATTCTCTGCTCCGAGATCGTAAGTTTTTAGATGAAATTAAATGATATGATTGATAACGTTACTGAAGAATATGCTGCTGCTCATTATGACAGAGCTCAACTAAAGGGTCTGTCTAAAGCTGATGTACAACTAACGGTGCCTGTCAACGTTTTCTTGGATTTCTTGTCAATGAAAGTCAGAGCAAAAACGATTGCATACGCAACAATGAAAAATAAACAAAGAGAAGAAAAGGAGTGCAGTTTAGAGCATCAAATAGCAGAAAGAGAAGAAAAAGAAGATAAAACAGAGGACGACATGCAGAAATTAAATTGCTTAAGCAGAAAATTAGCCACGTCAAGAGATGGAAAAAATGCAAGGAATTTTAATAAGATCAAAAGCAAGATGGGTGGTCGAGGGTGAAAAGGTTGCTAAATATGTTTGTAATCTAGAAAAGAGACACTTTGTTAGTACATATATGTCTAAACTAGTAACAGATGACAGGATAGTACACAAATCCGATGAAATCCTGATGGAAGTGAAAGCATTTTATGAAAACTGTACAGAAAGGGAAAAGTGGAAGAATGTGAGATCACGGACTTGATTGAGGAAATGACAAAATTAACAGAGGAAGAACAAAAATCGCTTGAGGGGGAAACAACACTTGAAAGCAGGATGTGCTCTTGAGAACATGCAGAACGGGAACAGTCCTGGTTCAGATGGATTCACATCGGAATTAAAAAAAATATTCTGGAAACAGCTGGGTGTTTTTGTAGTCAGAGCTTTAAACCAGTCATTTCAAAATGAGGAATTATCCAATACGCAAAAAGAAGGAATAATTACATGCATTCCCAAAGGAGACAAACCTAAGGAGTTTATACAAAACTGGAGACTAATATCTTTGCTGAATGTTATCTATAAGATGGGGTCTTTTTGCATAGCTAATCGCATTAAAACTGTACTTCCCAAATTAATCAATGAAGATCAAACGGGGTTCATGGCAAATAGATAGATAGGGGACAACATTAGATTAATCTATGATTTAATACATTACTTAAAAACAAAGAACTCCCACGCATGCTGATCTCCATAGATTTTGAAAAGGCGTTTGATTCCTTGAATTGGCAATTTATGTTAAAGGTATTAAAATCTTTTGGATTTGGTAAAGATATATGTCGCTGGATCATGACCTTTCATAAGGGAATTAAATCCTTTGTAATAGTAAACAGTCAGAACTCAACATGGTTTGAAATACAAAGAGATTGTCAACAAGGTGACCACATATCTCCCTATTTATTATATTGTCCGAGAAATATTAGCTATTATGATCAGGCAAAAAAAAAAGCATTAAGGAAATACACATTAATGAAACTGAACACAAGCTGTCTCAGTTTGCAGATTATACATAGTTGACAAATGAACGGGACAGAATATCATTTGATTATTCAATACAGACCTTAACGAATTCACAAAAGTATCTGGGCTGTACATTATATCGAAAAAAAAAACCCAACCCTAAAGGCAGTTTGGCTGGGAAACAAAGAGTTTTCAAAGACTAGATATATACCCCACCTAAACATAGACTGGAATCCAAAACAGTTTAAGATCATTGGAATATGGTTCATCCTAGAACTATCACACTGCATAGAACTGAATTACAATGCCAAATTTCTTGAAATAAAATCGTTATTCAACGCCTGGAGTAAGATTGTTATTGCACCTGTTGGCAGAGAAGCCGTTTTAAAATCATTGATTCTCTCAAAATTGATATATCTTTGGATCTTGCTACCTAACCCACCAAACAGCTTTATGGATAAGCTTCAAAATCAATGCTTTCAATTCGTATGGAATAAGAAACAAGATAAGATAGCCCGAAAAAAACACAGTCAAAAATGTAACAAACGGAGGATAAAGAATACCTTCACTTAAACACATGACAATGACATTTAAACTTACATCGATCAGAACACTTAAAGTTAGTAATCATAAATGGAAACCTGTGACAGAAAAAACGTATCCTTCGGTAAAAGATCTTGGGAAATATGGCTATGTTTTACCAGTTAACCCAAAAGAGACTAATGCCTTTTGGCATGACACTTTCCAAGCATATGAAAATTTTGGTAATAAAGTAAGTATTGAGGATCCTTGCGAATGTTTGGCTGAAAACATTTTTTACAAGAAAAACATTAAACTAAACGAGAAAACTATATGTGTCATGGAATGGATAGACAAAGGTGTATATCGTACTGCGGTTTTGATAGACCATGCAGGGTCATTCATGAGATATAAAGAATTCAAACACAAGCATGCTGTTCAAACAAACTTTATGCTATATCTAGGTTGTGCACAATCTGTCAGAAAATATATTCGAACGACGAATATCAGATTCACTAGCAATATACCTAAGAACACAAAAAAGCTCTCAGTTTGATGAGGAGTGTAAAGAAAGGAGCCCGAATTTATTATGATATCTTAAATGAAGATAACTCACAACCAAGGTGCTGTGCAAAATGGAACAATGAAACAGGTAAAGAATTGAACTGGAAAAATATATTTCTTCGCACACACAAAATAAAAGAAATTAAACTGAATTGGTTTCAAATGAGATTAATTCACAGGATCCTGGCTACAAATATTGTTTTTGAAAAAAATGAAGATCGTTGAAAATAACAAATGTACCTTTTGTAAGTCTGAAAAGGAAACCATAGACCATTTATATTTTACATGCGAAGTGACAATACGTTTTTGGAGTGATCTTTATAATTTCTTAAAAGACAATTGCTCTTGTATACTTGAAATTATATTATCAAAGGAACTTGGCCTGTTTGGCACCGACTCTCGGTTAAAAACTGACATCATATTCGATTATATCATCATGTCTGCAAAGTTCTTTGTATACAAATCCAGAGCTGAAAAGGCATTTCCTCTGTTTCCTGTCTTCAGGAAATATTTAAAAATCAAATAGGAAGCAGAAAAATGCATTGCCAAAAAGGAATATGAACTATATTGATTTTGATAACAAATGGCATAATTATAAACTTTTGATTGAAAACTGAGAGTGTGTGTGCGTGCTTGCATGAGCACGTTTATGTATAAAGCTTAGGATTATCTCATGTTGGATAAACTTGAAGAGCAATCATTATACATAATTTCGAGCAAGAGCGTGGCAACTAAAATTCAACCATCGTTTCTTTGGATAAGTAATCTCTTTGTACTGTTGATGTCGATTCTTATAGTTCTATATAGAAAACTTTAGAAATCTAGGGTTGTTTCTCTCTCTCTCTCTCTCTCTCTCTCTCTCTCTCTCTCTCTCTCTCTCTCTCTCTGATTTAGAATTCTGAAAAAGTACAACACTCCAAAACAGTGAGAAGGTGAATGTGTGACACTGACAGTGTAGACACAATGTTGTGTTTGGTTTGTACTATGTATATGTTAGATGGGATTTGCTGTTCAATTTGTAAAATTAATGCCGCTTTGTAAATTGTTCATGTAAGATAAAAAAAAAAAATACAGTAAAGCTGGGAACAAAGAAAAAAAGAAGAAAATTAGAGAATACTAATCAGCCTTCCGATATACGAAAAAACGCAATCTTAAAACCAAAACAATCATAAAGAAGAACTGAATGTGACAGCACTCTTATTGACAACGAAATTCAAAAATGCATATCGAAATGGATATATCGACAAATGAATTGGGGAAAATATGAAGTCATTTCATCAGTCCTTATTAAGCGACAAAAAAAAGAGATGACTCACATAGGATGATCCTTAATCTAACGAAACTAAGCATTGAAAGTACCCACCATCATTTTATATTTCGGCCACCAACCAATGCTTTACCTTCATCAGAAAAATTGTTAAATGAGCTCAAAATTCTGGAAATTCTGGAAGCTGCTAGGAATTCTTCAAAGACTTCAGCATGATAAATGTGAAACTCAGTCTAATTGTCTCGTTTTGGCCTCTTGCCTGCTCTTGAAAAATGATGGAACGTCTATTCGCTCAGCTGCGTATGAAAAGACACAATGTAGGAGGCTTTTCTGAGTTAAAGCTTGCTCTGTTTCACAGACCATGAATATATGATAAACGTCATCAACATTTCGGTCGCTCTTCAAAGTTTATGATTTCTTACACATTCTACACAGTTAGAGCTAAATCTGTCCACAGAAATTCAGTACTTACATGTAATCATTGACTGGGAATCGATATCAGTCAGGCTCATTTTCAAAAGAAGAAAGAACCCAAACGAAAAATGCAGAGGCCTGTTAGCACAAAGATGTCGAAAGCAGGGTGTTTTTCATGCAAGCAAGCGTGTTTTCTTAACGCACAACCAATTTCTGCATGAGCCGATTCTGCTGAGAGCCTGTCCTCCCAAAACTGCATATCTCCATGTTCGTGTATTAAGCTAGACAAATCCGGCAAACTGCAGCAGTATACAGCTGGCCAACAAAGATGTTCCATCTGTAAAGAATGTGCAGCTGCCAGCAAAGTCCTGTAACAGCAGACTTCTTTTGATGGGTTGTATCTGTTTTGCTATTCTGTCAATTCACACAGGGCATTGATCATGTCTCCTTCCCCCCACTCATTACTCCATCTCCCTCCCTCCTCTGCTGTCCCTGTCTTGGCCATGCCTTCTGTCCCTTTTTCCAACTACCCCTGGCGAAGAGTGAAACAGTACTCCGACCTTGACACCAACTGGCAAATGCAGTTCGCCATTACCTTGTTTCCTTCTGCCCCCCTCTCCCCCACCTTCCCCTTGCACTCACAAATCGCATACTCCCTTCTTCCTCTTTCCTCCCCCCCCCCCCACCCCTCGCCTTCACTCCAGCATCATAAACGGTCCCTGGAACGCCATATTGTGCTTGGCTTGGAGAAAAAGAAATACCTCATCTCCCAGACCAAGCCACCACTTTTGTCTTTTTTTCTTTAATCTTTATTTTTATTCTATTACTCTTTTTGCAGAAGTGCTGGCAGTAGTTCTTTGCCAAGTAACAACACGGATTAAGCCGCGCTTTGACAGATGTGGACAGAAATGGGAGCAGACCAGAGACAGTGAACCGAGGCTTTCTACGTGGCAGAGCTGTGAAACAGGATCACAGAGAATGCCTAGCTTAACCAGTAGCATCTAGCAGTGGTGAAGGACCGCTTTCAGAACTGTTCCAACAGTGCTTTGGTCTAGGGGATGAGACAGGTACTCCTGTTTTTCCTCCAAGCCAAACACAGCGTTGCCGTGAGTGCTTGTGGTGCTAGAACGAGGGGAATTGTGATTACACGCTTTCTCCTGTTTTCCATCTCTTTTTTGACTCATTTTGTTCAACGTAATGTTGGCAGGGTAAATATTATGCAATATCTTTCGATGAGAAAGTGTGAGTCTTGTTCTCTGGGTTGTTTCTTTAGCCCTAGATAATTCACTTTTTATGTAAAATGTCACCCATTTTCTTTCGCAGACATAGTGGGCTGCTGGTACGTTTGCACTTGTTCCATTTCATTTTGGCAGCATTTTTATGTTCTGAGGCTTTGTATTAAATGTCTTTAATCACAATCCTGTATTCCTGGTATTCCACGCTCTATCCATTGAATCCACTCTTTATGGGTGGAGATAATAAGGGCGTTATATCAAAAGTTGTCACTAAAAGTCGCCACTTTGTTTACTTTGAAGTTGTGTGATCGAAATGACAGTCAAATATGTCTCTCAATATCAAATACATGAATGCCCTTCATGTCTTGTGTCCTGCAGGGCAAAAAAGTTAAGGAACTCCAAAAACTGAATCATAAAATTCTATTCTATTCAGATCACCTTCGACTACCTTTTTAAAAAAAAATCAGTTTCTTTTTGTTTTCACCTTTTCGGACGCTTTCCTGTCAATGAACTTTTTCTGACACATAAATAGAAATAAACAGCATTTATTGTATGCAGGTCTGTATCTGAAAGACCAACACATTGTTTAACATGAACAAATTCACGAATCGAAAATCTTTTAATTACGATCACTTTACCTTTAATTCAGAGATTTCTTTTTCGTCAATTTTTCAAAAAGTTAAATTATTCTTTCATCGATTCTCTCTTTTCATCTCTCGTACGTATCCTTTATCCTTTCTTGTATTGATATTTATGTAAAAAAATGATTTTGTTCACAGTTCTTAGCGAGAGTCAGGCTCTTTTTTTTCATTTGTTTCCCGAGTATTCAATCCCAGGCCAGAGAAAGTTTGAAACGATAACACGATCTCTGACGATTTTAACATTTCATGTCGGTTTAAAAAAAACAATCTCTCTCTCTCTCTCTCTCTCCTCTCTCTCTCTCTCTCTCTCTCTCTCTCTCTCTGATATTGCGTGAACGAAATATTGTGTAAATATTTTAACGAAATTTTGTACCTCACAAAACAACAGGCACATACACGTTCCTTACATGTTGGGATATCCACCCATAATGGAAAACAAGCCGATGACTATAGGGAATTGTTGATGTCTCCACAAGATCCGGGTCACATCTTTGTATTCCTGCGTCGTTTTGAGAATGGCGATCTGCGCCCCTTTTCGCAGACATTCGTGTCTCCAGCTGGAGGGATTGTTTTTGGCAAACCACAGGCTGTAGCACCGACCTTTAACTTCGAACCCCACATCCTGGCATCTGGGGTAGCTGCAGTTTTCTTCATCTCTTCCGTCTAAACACTGGGTGACCGTATTACAAGCCAGGTGAGGCCTGAAACTTCTCCAGTAGTCCACTGAGCAGTTCCATTGACCCTCACGGTTTTCGGCTGGTTTCTTGGAGTTCTGGTTCAGAAGGAAATGTTTAGTAAACGAAAAACGTAAACAGACATCAGTGAATCTAATTTTGCCTGAGGTGCTTTTTCCTGTGTCCGTTCCTAACGGACACAGCACACTATGGGCTTACGCTGCAGTCAAGTTGCTTTTGGATTTCACAACGTTCGCCGGAAAACAAACGCAAACAAAGTCGATCGAAATGACAACACGACGTTTGCATCGTTGTTCTGTTGGAATTTGGCAGAACATTTACCGAGCTTTAAAAACATTTAGTTGTTTCCTAGTGGATATTTCAGACGGATGACAAACACGTGTGTGTTACTATAACTACGTTTCACCTTATCGATTTGACACACACTTCTCAAGAGAGAGAGAGAGAGAGAGAGAGAGAGAGAGAGAGAGAGAGAGAGAGAGAGAGAGATCCTGGCTGAAAGTCGGATTACATGGAGCAGACCATCAGGTCTAGCTAGGTACAGGTTTACTCTGAAGACATCACATTCATTACGTATCTTTAGGACAAACAGTTCTGAGTATGTTTGTATGGAGCACTTGGTCTGTCTGTCTGTCTGTCTGTCTGTCTGTCTGTCTGTCTCTCGCTAATCATACATACTCCCAATTGCTTAGTCCACTCTGTGAAAAAAACGAAAAAGACGAAATGCGCTGTGTTTCTTGTTGTCTTGTTTTGTTTAATCTAAGACGTAATAGCAGCATCACTCTACAGAAGCCCTATTGGTTTCAAATTAAACCTTTTGATGTCATGGCATTGTAATAATGTCATTAAAATTGGTCAATATATTCATACTAGGCCTTTCAGATGAGAGAGCATATACAACATCATAATATTGTTATTGTTAAAAAAAAATATGGGCGATGATTTAGTGAGGTTGAAGGAGGTGGGGGTGGCAGTGGGGGTGGAGGGGGTGGTGGACGGGGAGGAAAGTGGGGCATGGACGAAAAACTATCCAGTACCAGAGTTCCTGCTTTCATCTCTGTCACTGTGGTCTGTGGCGAGAAGTGGATGGTGCTGGTGACTGTGGGGAATCTCAGCTGAGATACCCAGTACCTTTAAAATCCTCTTGTACTCGTACCGAGACAGCCGGGAGTAGCAGCAGGCGCCTGTAGTTTCCATTCCAGGAGCTACCGGGATTCGTCAGTAGGAATTTTCCATTACCACTGACCACGCTTAACACACGCACAGTCGCAGACAGTTAACTAGGAAGACTCAGGCATGGCCCAATCATGTCTTGGCACTAGTTTTGGATGCTGGAACCGCGCATTTTCATTGAGAAAAGGGAGGGAACAAAGTGAGTAACTTTGTGAATGAAACCGACCGACTTTCACAATGGCTGCTTTCACGTCCGCTACGAAAGACGAAAAAATGATCGACTACTCGCAAGAGGAATTAGATCAGATTATTGTTGAAGTAGAGAAGTCTGAAAGACAGATGGAAAATGAAAGTATTACAGAAGTAGGTAGTGGTGTTGAAGAAGACGGTGAGGAAAGTGACCTGGAGTACGATGTTCCGCTCGCCTCGCTGCAGACAACATGGCGTCCCACAACACGTGGCATGGCAGAAGTGAGGCAGTTTCAGGAACCCACTGGACCCGGTCACTCATTACCGGACAATGCTACACCACTTGATTTTTTCTTTTTGTTTGTACCTCTTTGTTTGTTTGTTTTTTTCTCTCTTTTTTTTTTAATAAGACTGCTGCCGATGAATCAAACAGGTATGCAAGACAAAAACAAGCTGCAAAGGGCGCACCTGACATTCTTTGGTTCGATACCACACCTGAAGAAATGCGAGCCTGTCTTTCTGTGCTGAATATGTTGGGGATAAAGCGTCAGCCACGACTATGGTGCTACTGGTCTAGTGACCCATGTTTCAAAGATCCCTGGATCAGCAGTGTCATGCCTAAAAATTGCTTTTTCAAGTTGAATCAGTATTTCCACCTTCGGGATTCGTCCAACACACCTGGGCGTGATCAGGCTGATTATGACCCCCTGTACAAGGTGAGAACATTTATCGATCTTATTCTCCCTTTGTTCAAAGCCAAATATTGTCCTGGCCATGAAATGAGCATTGATGAAGCGATGATAGGCGTCAAGGGTCGCATTTTCTTCAAACAGTTTATGCCAGCCAGGCCAGGTATGGAAATGTGTGATGCTACTACTGGCTATTGTGTCACATTTGACATTTACACTGTCGTGCTAGCCGTGAAAACACAAGTATCAGTCTGGGGCATGAAATGATAGATAAACTAGCATCACCGTACTACAACCAGAACAGGCACTTGTATTTTGACCGCTTTTTCACAAGTGTTTCTTTGATGACACACCTGGCCGCAAATGGGACATATGCCTGTGCGATAGTCAACCGTAACCACAGGGGACTGCCACAGGAACCCAAAATGGCCAAACTGAAGGAAAAGTGTGACAGACGGTATTTCGTCTGGTCTCAAATTTTGGGGACATGTTTGACCGGAATAGGTAAACCTGTAAAACCAGTTGGCCTGTTTACGTGACAGCTATTCACCTGCGTTTTGTGTATGTCAGGTGAGCGAAGATTTCCCTTCAGTCTCTGCAGAGCTTCCGGCCAAGCAACTTCATCAGAGAGCTGAAGGGAGACTGAAGTTCCCACAGGTGTCGGTGAAGCCCCGTGTCCGACCTGGAACTGACTGCCACTCGGGTGCGGGGTGCACACTGTGCCCAGCCATTGCCTCTACCCCACCGGTGTTTTGAGAGGCTGACCGAGGGTCAGTAGACATCGTGAGTGCAATGCCAACCGGGTGTGGGGTGCAGCACGAGTCCAGCTGCCGTCTCCACCCCGTGGGGGGTGTCGAGAACCTGTCCGTGAGGTCAGCAACGAGCTGGAGTGAGAAAGGGCTTCAGAGTTCGTCGGGACGACGACTTGTGTTTCTTCTGCTGTGTGGAAGTCCCTGGAAGGACTCCACGAACCTATCTCCGTGAGCGGATTCGTTTCCGTCGTGTCGATGTGTGTCCTGGTGTGTGGGAGTTCCTGGAAGGACTCCACGAACTGTTTTCGTGAGTGACTAGTGATTTGTGTGATTCGGGCCGGACGCGGCCAAGTGCATAGACTGTCCGTGATGACGCCGCTTTGGGTGCCAGCCTGGCCTGCTCAGTGAAAGAAATATGTTATTGTGACAATATAGTACCTTGTATCGTTGTGCACCCTTTGGTGGTGGCGAGAGTTTTAAGCTGCATATGTTCACGCTTGTTATATGCTGTGTATTTGTTATAATGTGATGGTTCAGGCAGCAAAAAGAAAAAAAAAAGTGAAACTTAACTTGTTGCCCGACTATCTATGTTCGTGTGGTGTGGGTGTGTGTAGGGAAAAGTCGTACACGTATCCAAACTTCTTCAGGTGAGAGTCGGACAGCAAAACACACAACCGCACACCATTCGCAACCTAAAGGGAGACCTGATACAAATGCAGAAAGGCTTACTGATGGCTACAGTTTACAAAGACGACCGTCAGATTTATCTCCTGAACAGCAACCGGCCTCCAGGTATGACAACAATGGACGAAAAGGTGAGACCGACTGTCACCGCTGAGTACAAGTACATGGGTGGTGTTGACAAGTCAGATCAGTACCGTGCCCACTATCCTGTTGGTCCTCAAAACAAAAAAAATGGTGGCGTTACATCTTCCACTCTTTGATCAATCTGTGTATTGTCAAGCTTTTCTGACCTGGGAAAAGTCACCACACGCTCAGCATCCAAAGAAGACCCATGATCACCTGTGGTTTCGTGTTGACATCGCTAAACGGCTTCATGCTGGATTTACTTCCAGAAAACGCAAAGCTGGGCGAAGCAAGGCAGTACCAGAACCCCCAATCGCCAAAGATCATTGATCACTACAAAGTGAAGAAGACTGAGGGTAGGCCTAAGGTGTGTCGTCAATGTGTCAAACTGGCCGTTTGCCACAAAAGGGATATCAAGTGGAAACGTCGTATAAGTGTTCCAAGGGCTCTGTAGGCTGGCTCCCCACTTTGCCTTCAATATGTGGCTACTAAGTACAAAAAGCAAAGATGCTCCCAGGATTCACCGAAAGGGGGAGAGAATGATGAATCCATCGGTGCTCAACCAATCACGACTGCAAATCCCAAACGGACTATGAACATGGACCAAATGGAATATCCATGTGTCTGTGGAAAGCGTTTCGCTACCACCCGTGGCATGAAGATCCACAGAACAAAGATGGGATGTGTGAAGACTCATCTGAATGAGCAGCAGCGCACTGCATCAGCAGATAAGACGTCAGAAGACCAAGGCCAGGATTTAAACCACAGTGCCAAGGACATCCACGCTGTTGGTTCAGATGAGGAATTTGCACAGGCCCTCGATGCCAGGTGCCTGAAACTCAACCTGCCACGAGCAAACGAAACTGGAGATTGGGAGAAACTGGATGCAAAAATCGTCCAAAGACTCGATGCACTGATAGGGAAAAGCACCCTGGAACACAAACTAGCCACATATGGGGACATTGTGTATGCCACATGTAGAGACGCCTATGGAGCAAAACTACCCAAAGAGAAAACACTTCCAAAGAAATCCAGATGCCAAGAAGAGATGGACAAGATCAGGGTCCAAAAGAAAATCCTCAAGAAGCAAATGAAGACCGCACTGCCAGCTGAAAAACAAGGCTTGGAAAAACTCTGGAAAGACCTGAAAGCAAAACACAGTGCCCTCAGCAAAGCGGAATCTACGAGGAAGAGGAAGAGCAAAAAGAAGAAGACACAAGAGCGCTTCTTCAGAGACCCCTTCCAGTTTGCCAGAACACTGTTTGAGCATCCAAAATCTGGGACCCTAAGTGTGGACAAAGGAGTTCTTGAGCAGCATCTGAGGAAAACATACTCTGACTCACAGAGCAAAGCACCACTCGACATTCAAGTTCTGGTGTGGCCAACCAACCCTGAGGAACAGTTCAATGACAAGCCTCCAACGTTGGCGGAAATCAAGAAGGTCGTCGACAAAGCCAGAGCCAAATCATCACCAGGGCCAAACGGAATACCTTACCAGCTGTACAAGAAATGTCCCAAGGTGCTGGAGTGGCTCCACAGGCTGCTGCGATCAGCTTGGAGAAACCGGAAGATCAGCGGCCAGTGGATGACGGCAGATGGTGTGTACATCCCCAAAGAGCAAACCTCAACTGACATCAGCCACTTCAGGCCAATATCACTACTGAACGTCAAAGGGAAAATCTTCTCTGTCATGGCAGCAAGGCTGACCGAGTACCTCATTGAAAACAAGTACTTGGATGTGTCAGTCCAGAAAGGTGGCATCCCAGGCGTAGCTGGCTGTGTAGAACACGCCACAATGATCTGGGACGCAATCCAAAGAGCAAAAACAGAAAAGAGAGACCTGGACGTAGTGTGGCTTGATCTGGCAAACGCATATGGATCTGTACCCCATGAGATGATACAGTTGGCTCTTGAGATGTACCATGTGCCAAAGAACATCTGCGACATGCTCAAGAAGCCCTTCAATGGCTTCTCAATGCGGTTCTCTACCAAGGAGTACACAACAGATTGGATCAACTTGGAAGTGGGCATTGCAATGGGCAGTGCAATTTCCCCAATACTGTTCGTGTTGGCAATGGAAGTCATCTTGAAAGCAGCAACAAGCAACGCAAGACAAACAGACGGCGATGGATACAAGATGCCTCCTCTCAAGGCCTTCATGGATGACACTACAGTGATTTCATCCAGTGAAGACGAAACACGTCATGTGCTGGAGAGGCTGGACGACATAGTTGCTTCATCTAGAATGAAGTTCAAGCGAAAGAAATCACGGAGTCTCTCACTGAGGAAAGGAAAAGTGGCCGAATCTGTGGTCTTCAGTGTTGCCAACCAGGCCATTCCAACAGTCACAGAAGAGCCAGTCAAGAGCCTTGGAAGATGGTATGATGTAAGACACACAAAGAGCAAAAGAAACCAAACAGATGTCGGAAGAAGGCTTGGAGACCATTGACCAGTGTGGGCTCCCTGGCAAATACAAGGTCTGGTGTCTGCAGTTCATGCTGATACCAAAGCTCCTATGGCCTCTGATGATATACGACATCTGCACCAGCATAGTGGAGGCAATGGAAGCCAAAACCTACAAGTTCACAAGGAAATGGCTTGGTGTCCCACCCTGTCTGACTGACATAGCACTGTACTGTCGCCAAGCAAAGCTGAAACTACCACTGAAATCCATCCTGGAAGAATACAAAGCAGGAGAGATCAGACTTCAAAGCATGCTGGAGGACTCAGGAGACAAGGTGGTAGAAGCAATCAAGCCCCAGCTGAAGACAGGCAGAAAATGGAAAGTTCAAGAGGCGATGGATTCTGCAAAAGAAAGTCTCAAGGTCAGAGAAATAACAGGACACACACAGACCAACAGACAAGGACTGGGGGTGACCAAAACTGAATGGTGGTCAAAGGCCAAAGGAAAAGTCAAAAGAGACATGATGATTCAGGAGATGAGAAAAGAAGACAAAAAAGACTCCAGAAAGCAGTCCAGCAGAGCCAGCAAGGGCAATGGACAACGTGGGAGAATGCACTCCAAAGAAGTCTCACTTGGAATGACATTTGGCACATGGCCCCTCTCAGTATCAGCTTCATTCTCAGATCTGCATATGACCTTCTGCCCTCAAATGCAAACCGGGTGAAGTGGGGAAAAACAGACGATCCTGCATGCCCCCCTCTGCCATGAAAAACAAACAGTGGAGCATGTCCTAAGCTCATGTAAAGTAGCCCTGGCTCAAGGAAGGTACACATGGAGGCACAACCAAGTGCTCAAAGAAATTGTACAAGTAGTCTGGGCTAGTACCAACACCACAAAAGGGAAAATCAGGACTCCAAAAGCACCCGCAACATTCTTCACGGCAGGAGGCGGCAAATCATCGCCAAGAACAACAGTGCCACTCGGAACATGCAGGCAGAGTCTGCTGGACGGGGCAGATGACTGGGAATGCACTGCAGACCTCCCAGAATGGAAGAGTCACCCAGAGATCATCAGCAAGAGTGGCATGAGACCAGACATAGTAGTCCACTCTCAGTCAACCAAGCAGCTGATCATGATCGAGCTCACGGTGCCATATGAGAACAGAATGGAGGCAGCTCAAATCTACAAGAATGAAAAGTATGCTGATCTGGCAAACAGCCTGTGGAGAGAAGGCTATCAGGTCAAAGTCCTCACTGCAGAAATTGGAGCTAGGGGGTTTGAAGGAACGTCTGCATACAGCCTCATGAAACAGCTCTCAGTTGCAGGGAGGGAAAAAAACCAGAGCCCTGAAAGCAATGGCAGAAGCGGCAGAGAGGTGTTCAAGCTGGATCTGGTCAAAGAGGAACAAAAGTGAACTTCATAAGGCTTAAATTTCCTACAAATATCAGGTGTCCCTGTGGCTCAGTGGTTAGAGTGCGAGTCATTAAGTGGAAAATGAGCATGTCCAGAAGGTCATAGGTTCGAATCCCAGCCATGGCTCGTCCCAAGATGGGAAAAAAGGGGCAGCAGAGGGACATCCGGAGTCATGAACCGGGTGTGGCCCAACCCCCCTAGAGTGTCAGGAGATAAGGGCCGAAACACTTGCTTGAAGGGGGCTTCTCTTCTGAGGACTCTCTGCTGCCACACTCTCCACGAGTTTCTTTCTACTCTGTCTGTCAAGTGCCCCTTTGCTGGCCTACGAATTGTTGTTTTCACGACTATCATGACCAAAACATAGCCCAACAGTAATGTAGCTGTGATGTTTATTTTTGTTCTGCATACTTGTGGTTTTGGTGACAGCTGTGACTGTGACATTTGATAGTGAGTGTGTACAGTCAAAAGTCCACAGTGACTGTGCCATGCAACTGAAGACTGTGGACTTCTGTAATCAGCTGTCTGTTGAACTGCAAAGGCTGATGAAAACACTACAACATATAGAGTATTGAGTAGTGACTGAGTTCAGTATTGTGTGTGACAAGAGGTTTTGTATGAATTTGGTGGGACAACCAGTGGGACCTGTACTGCCAGGCAGCGGATGGATCACGTCAGGTAGGCCTCAGATTTCGTCTTACACTAACAACTTGCATCAGCATGGTGATTGTACATGCTTGCATGCTGTAAAAGCGATTGTCATCATAAAATGTCACGTGTCTGGTGACAATCTGGTGACAGTGACAATACCTACGTCTCTAAGACAGACAAATATAGTACAAATTGCAGTGCATGATGTTATGAAACTGCCTGCCATTTTTTTTTCTCTTAGAGGTTCACAAACATTCCCCATAAGTTAATAATCACACATACCCAGTTTTAGGCTGAAACCTGTAAAAGAATCTGAAATCAAGGGGAAGTTTGCAGTCCGAGAAACTGAGTACAAGAGGGTTAACAAGGGAGTCATGAGCTACAGGACGTGTGGTCCGATGATGAACTTCACTGCCAGACATGCCATCCCTCACCAGCATGGGTACTGTCATTGCACAGCGCCTGGAAGCAGAGCGCTACTCTGTGCGACAAAAATGCTGTGGGTGTCTGTCATGTCCACAGTCGTGGTTGTGAGTTCTGAACAGAGATTTCTGTTGGATGGCAATATGCTGTCTTCAATGGTGTGCTCCAGCTGACGCCTGTCATTGCTGGGACAATTGACTGAAAGAAGGCGATGAAGTCACAGCCAGATGTGAGTTCGAATTGACCCAGCCAGACGGTCATTTTGGTCAGCATGCACAGTATCGGTGTTTGCTTGGTTATGTTTTTCAAACCGGTGCATCCAGTCTCCGACTTGGTAATAGACAGAAAAAGGGTCCCGATTATGGTAAGTGGAGGGTTGGATGTTTGTAATCCTTTTGGATTATCTACCAAAATTTTCGAGTCACTGGTTGGAAAGATCAGTCAGGACAGTTACATCATCTGCCACCTGTATTGGGAAGGTCTTTGGCATTTGCTTTATCTGACTCCTGTTTGTCCTTGGTCTGAATAGAATGTTTGCGTTGAGATAAATCTTCAGAGTCATTCTTCAATTTAGGGGAATGTTCGTTCTTTTGAATTCTGCCTATTTCACCACCATTCCTGGGCATGATTGTGATGGACGTGAAAGCGATGGTACACATGCACATCTGTGGACACAACGTCTCTCTTCAGAGCCGAGTCAGAGAAGTGGGCGCTCCTCCTGAAGAGGCAGCAGCAACATCATTTTTCAGGAACATGCCTAACTTGAAAGCACTTGTGGCTGGTGGGCTGGTCAAGGAGGAAGGGGGGGGGGGAGACAAAGGGTCATTAGGTAGTGTCACAACCTTTCAGCTTACATCAGCAATACTTTTACATGACTTTATACTTACTGTACAATTACATTAAGAATTTGGAAAAATCACAGTGGGCTGAAACATTCATCGATGATTTTTTTAAAATTCCTCACATTAAAAAAAAAAATCCCACCGAAATATTCAAGACGTCTTTTCACCGAATGGGTTTGTTTTGGTCAGAGGTGCATGTGTGCTATCACGTCTGGCAATATTAATGTTTTAACCTTTCAATAGTAGAGACTGAAGACTTAACATTAAAATCACAGTGATGTTAGATTTTTCATAGGGTAGTTTTGAGCCTTCGACATAAAATCCACGTGTTGATCCGTTAGGTTAAGCAGCATTGAATCAGCCTGATTAGATTCTTTATGAGGCAAACAGTTTGTCTCCATAGCGTATAGAGCGCATACTGGAGCGTACCTTACTCCCTAACTGCAGCCCCATCTTCACCAAACTTGCATCCTCTAAACCCAAAACGGAGAGAGTGAAGAAGAGGGAGAGTCGGGGGAGGAAGCAAAATGGAGATGGGGTGGGGTCACAAAAAAAGAACGAAAATCCCGAAGTTAGAAACTGGATAAAGGACGATGAGGAAAGAAACAGCCAGAGGGACTGAAGGGGCGGGTGAAAAGAGAAAGAAATGGAGGACGCATACACGTTAGAAGCGCACGCATTTCAACTTCGCCACTCAGGTTTGATCACAGTCCTCTAGATAAGAAGATGATATTCATGTTCACGAGGTCCATCGCTGTCAGTGCCTGGCTTCCACTGAAGAGGCTTCAGGGCTGTCGTCACACACCTCAGCCACACCATGGGACCAGGCCAGTGTTAGAAGGAATCTGTTGGAGGCACTGCACAAGACAGATGGTTAGCACACCCCTAGAATGTTCTGACAGGGGACTGGGGTAAAGAGCAGGGAGGTGGAGAGGCCTGTCACATTCACAAACTCTCACCCATTGCGCCCATAGAATCGCACTAGAAGAAGATAGACGAACTATCCTCTCCTCCAGCACTTCTTTCCGCGGTCCATCAATTAAAAAGACTTTCCAGCATGGCTGTGAAATAAAACATTCAACTTGTAAGGGAGGGACAGAAGAACAAAGAAAAGGGAAATAAAAAGTAGCCAAAAAATGGCACACATGCCTACATACAGAGTACCCACACAAGGGTTGCCACATGCCCAAACATCTCCACTCGACCCACTTCCCTCCCTCCACCACCCTTCCCACCCTCGTTTTCAACACCAATATTAAAAGGAAACACTATGCTCTCACTCATGTACACATACAATTATTATAAGACCAACGTACTTAAGATTTTCTGACAATAACATACTCTGGACCTTAACCCCCCCCCCCCACTTTTTCACGAGTTTTATTGCAGACGTTCAAAAACATACGAAGGTTAAGTTTCGCAGGGTTGTTGAAGATGAAGAAAAATGAACAAATGCGTCATCTTCACGATGTCCGAGTTGCTAAAACTTGCACACAGAGGAAGAGCCCAATTCCCAAGATTATAGGTGACCCACGTCTCCATCTGCATACGTTTGTATGACCTTTCCTAGGGTCATCCTTGCATTCTTTTCCCCCTTTTTCTTCAAGACTGATTACCGGGAATGTTTACAACTACAGGAGCGATAGCGATGTATGTGGAAACTTACATTCGTTTGTTATGGTCATAACTCCATTCCTCATTCGCCACACCTCTGTACGTTTGATTTGTATTTCTGAAGCTTCTTTAAGCCATTCCTCCTTTTCTCTATATTTTTTTCATGCGTTTGTGTATATAATTATTGCTTTTGTCGCATACAAACGGATGAAAGTGTCAGCACACCAAACATTATGCAGAAAAAAACCAGACGCTGTGTATCAAACTCTAAAACATTAAACTTTACATTTGAATGTCCACTGGCAAACAGAACACATAGACCTGCATGGTGAGCAAGTATCGACAGAATTGAAAGGGGATGGGTGGGGGGAGAAGAAGTTGGGAAAAAATAGGTAGATGGAGGCCCCACTTAAAATGGAGAAAACAAACAAACAAACAAACAAACTTGCCACAAAAAGGACGTGGCGAAATAGGAGATTTGAGGCAAAAAAAAGCAACAACAAAAAACAAAAAAACCCTAACAGAGTTGTAGGAGTATAACTTACTGCATCAACTGATGAAAAGAAAAGGTGGTCGTCAGAGACCCTCGACGGCCAGTTCCTGTCCACAAGCCCCACAGAACATACAGATGAAGATGGAGCACCGGATCCTGAAGCTAATTAATAGCTTTCTGCCCTCACGAATGGAGAACTGTGCTGTAAACGGGTAACCTTCCCACCACTGCAGTGAATTTGGCCTGGGTGTAGCTCAGCCAACGAATGCCTCGAACAACAACGGAAGCTCTTCATGGCAGCACTGGACAAACTGCTGAAAGAACAATAATGCACCCGGAGGTGCCGATGGGACTCAGAGAAGTACTGTCCTCAACTGCCGAAGCAACCAGCTGGGAGCAATCCTGCACCACCCTTGGAAGCCTGCACTGTGATCACATAGGGTGCGGGCACATAGGAGTGCTCAGCTTCCTGGACGAGCTGCTGTGTACACTGAAATTTCATTCCTTTTTGTTTGACAACCCCATGCTTCCATCCCTTGACATGGACATGGCCCGAACAGAGGTCGGGTTCTTTCCACGGAGGGAGGGGAAAGCAGGTGGTAAAGTCAGGTAAAAGGGCTGTGACTGGCCAAGAAGGAACTCACGTGGGCTGGTGTTGAAGAATATCGCAAACGCACGCGCTT
Organism: Conus canariensis; assembly: GCA_033310375.1. Taxonomy (NCBI): domain Eukaryota; kingdom Metazoa; phylum Mollusca; class Gastropoda; order Neogastropoda; family Conidae; genus Conus; species Conus canariensis. The sequence goes on along the minus strand of CM065741.1, from coordinate 44,379,467 downwards.
CATGTTGGGTGTAGACCCTTTGAATCACACGTTCTCAAAACAAGCACATACACACAGCCCCCAACCCCCCCCCCCCCATCACCTTCCTTCTACCCCCCCCCCCCCCCCCCCATTCCAATCACTTTGCACAGAACAGTCTGGTTGTACAAAAAACTGCGCCCTCTCTTCTAACCATGCAAAGAGAGACTCACATACCCCCCCCCCCCCCCCCCCCCACACACACACACCACAAAACGTCACGGGTGGATTTGGTCCATGAGAAACGGGTAATGGTGTACGTCTTAATACATTTCAGCTGCCGCTTTCGCAGTTTTTTTAAAATTCGTTTTCTTCAGCTTTGTTGTTACCCCCTTAGGGCTGATTCATCCACTTTGCTGTGGTTTGTCCTCACCACAGTACATTTTATGTTAATACTTAGAATTTCCAGATAAAATTCTATATTTGTTCAATGTGAATGCAACAATGAAAACGGCTGCAAAGAATACCTTGACACTGGCAATGAGCGAAACAACCTTTAGTTTAGAACGCAAATCGGCAAACACAAAAGGATTATAATAATTCCATTCCACATCCTATGATTTCTTTCTTAAACACACTCCAACGCCCATTTCAATGCGAAAAACGTTATTTTCTATGGTAGCCCATACCTGAGAGAATTTTGCCTTGATGGATCTCTCTTCAAAGGGGTTCATTCCAAAACATGTTTGAAGTTATCACAGAACTTTCCAAATGATATTTCAGAATACAACGTTAGCATAATAGAAGCATTAGCATTTGGTGGAAAATCATAATCATGATTTATATCTGCTCATAAAATACCAGTTGATTGACTAGTTAATCACGTGACTAATTGATTGGTGGCAAAACTTAATGTCTGATGGAATGATAATTGTCAGCGCTGACAGGATGATAACTGATGGGTGATTATTGTCCGCCATGCCCACAAACTGATGTCTGCTTTTATTTTTTGAATGACGGTGGCATTGTTCCCAAGTAGCTGTTTCCAGGTATGTACAATTTAGTGTAAATGCAAGTCCAGTTACCAAAACACCCAAACTTCTTATACTGACACAACACAAAAACAACATGTGTAAACTTTACCTGATGGAAGGTGAACAGGAGACGAAATCCTTTATCGCTGTGGAAATTATGGTACAAATACTCAATTCTCACCGGCTCGGGGTAGTAGGGAAAGAAGAAAGGATCAAGAGGATGTTGTCCTTCTTTGAAATAGAAAAACGCTGTCTTCCACGAATCTGAAGACATATAATGCACGGAGGTCCAAGATATTGGAATGTTGTTTGAACGATGTATCGTTACCCAATGATATGAATTAAAGAACAGAAAGCTGTTCATCATGATATGGTTCGGAGGGATGTCGATGGATGCTGTACTATTAATATTGTCATTTGTAATTGGGTAATCCATGTGAGCCTTTGGGTGAAATAATGGTGATTGTAACAGACCTGCGTAAAAGAAAAAAAATTAGCAGGCTTTTAATGCGTTACCACAGTATATTCAACATTCAGTCAGAATTAATCAGTTAACGATCTGTGCGAAAGAACAAAAGAAAAAAGAATGTGCCTTGTAAGAAACTGAAAAAGAAAAGAGAGCGCTTTAAGCTCATACAAGATTTTCATTCAAAACTGTTTACAAAAGAGCAGATGGGAGCAAAGTCTGTGTATTTATTAGAATATACACCGCATTTCAGTTATCAGTTGTCGGTTTAATCACACACACACACACACACACACACACACACACACACACACACACACACACACACACACACACACACACGCATGCACACATGCTCGCACGCACGCTCGCTTGCGCACGCATGCACACACACACACACACACACACACACACACACACACACACACACACACACACAGAGAGAGAGAGAGAGAGAGAGAGAGAGAGAGAGAGAGAGAGAGAGAGAGAGAGAGGAGAGAGAGAGATCAAAATGATGACTATGTTCATCAGATTCAAGAATTATACATTCAGATTCAATCGTTCGCTAACAAAACTGACTTGAAAGACATCCTCATCGTTCAAGGTGACCAGAATACCAAAATTAGTATAAGTACCCGAATGACATGGGGGATTTCTGCAGCCGTTATTGTAATGCGGCAATGCAATAATTAAAGTTTTTTATTGTTGCAATTACAGTTTCATTTGTCATGTTGGCTTACGTGTAAGAAAATGAAACGGACAGTCCTATGAAGATCATGCACCAAAATAAGTCTCTTACAGATACACGCAAAATCAAGAGAAATCTTGGTGTTTCATATGTTTCAACCTCAATGTTGTAACTGTTGCAGCTATATGGACTGGGCAAGTGAGTATGTGTACGGCTTGTAACAAAACTTTCGTTTATAAGCCTAGCTTCCCAATTATGTTGGCTTATCTGTAAGGAAATTAAATGCCGTATGAATTTCATTTTATTATTATTTTTTCAGTTCCAGAAACATTTGTACTTGCATTGAATTGGTAAACTGTACAATGGTGGAGTTCATGAGAACTGGAGATTTATCAATTTATTCTATTTTATTATTTATTTTCTTTAACAGCGTCCTACATCTATTACACCAAGAAGGAAAACGTTTCATATGTTGATGCCAGAAAATTCAGCTGAGACTCCCTCCTCCCCATCCCCTCCCCATGTCCCCCACCCCCCTCCCGCCAGATCTCTTCAGTTTCGTGTATTTGCTAATCTGCCCACCGTTTTTCCAATTCCACTGACCAAGATCACTGAAAGAAAAGAAATAACGTCAACTTTACACGCTACACAAAACTTGTCTGTCATACAAACTAAATAAAGCATGCCAACCATACAAATTAACGAAAATATATCAATTGTATATGCTAAACAACCACATCAACTATACACACTAAACTGAAATCTTAATTGAACAAATGAAGTAACATTTATTTAAACGGTAAGACTAACAAGATGCAAAGCATATAAACGTACTTCCAGTTTATCCTGAATACGCGTGAGATATTCCATAAAGAGGAAAAACCGTCTTGGGCTGGTGTAACCGTTAGTAATGGCTATTCTGGTAAACATCGGCCATCGTCTGTGACCTATAATGAACATACTTACAAATTTTGAGAAAGATCGGCCTAGTGCTTTCTGAGATTTTCCGTGAAGAAGAAAACCATTATGGGCCGTTAGTAACGGCTATAACAGTAAACTTAAATATCGGGCATCATCCGTAACCCATAATGAACATACCTACAAACTGTCAGAAATATCGGCCACGTACATTCTGAGATATTCCATAAAGAAGAAAAACCGTTAAAGGCTGTTACAGCCGTTAGTAACGGTAAACTAAAACATCGGGCATCATTCGTAACCATAATGAACATACCTGGTAATTTTCACAAAGATCGGCCAAGTACTTTCTGAGATATTCCATGGAGAAGAAGAAGCGTTACAGGCCGTTACAGTCGTTAGTAACGTATAACGGTAAACTAAAACATCGGGCATCATCCGTAACCCAGAGTGAACATACCTGCTAATGTTCACAAAGATCAGCCAAGTACTTTCTGAGATATTCCATAAAGAAAAAACAAAACGTTACAGGCCGTTACAGCCGTTCGTAATGGCTATAACGGTAAACTAAAACATCGGGCATCATCCGTGATCCATAATGAACATACCTACAAATTTTCAGAAAGATCGGCCAAGTGCTTTCTGAGATATTCTATAAAGAAGAAAAACCGTTACAGGCCGTTACAGCCGTTAGTAACGGATATAACGGGGTAAACTAAAACATCGGGCATCATCCGTGACCCATAATGAACATACCTGCTAATTTTCACAAAGATCGGTCAAGTACTTTCTGAGATATTCCATGGAGAAGAAAAAGCGTTACAGGCCGTTACAGCCGTTAGTGACGGCTGTAACGGTAAATGAAAACATCGGACATCATCCTTGACCCATAGTGAACATACCTATAAATTTTCAGAAAGATCGGCGAAGTGCTTTCTGAGATATTCTATAAAGAAGAAAAACCGTTACAGGCCGTTACAGCCGTTAGTAACGGCTATAACGGTAAACTAAAACATCAGGCATTATTTTGACCCATAATAAACATACCTACAAATTTTCAGAAAGATATGCCAAGTACTTTTTGAGATATTCTATAATGAAGAAAAACCGTTACAGGCTGTTACAGCCGTTAGTAACGGATATAACAGGGTAAACTCAGACATCAGGCATCATTCGAGACCCATAATTAACATGCCTGTTAATTTTCACAAAGATCGGCCAAGTACTTTCTGAGATATTCCATAAAGAAGAAAAAGCGTTACATGCCGTTACAGCCGTTAGTAACGGCTGTAACGTTAAACTAAACATCGGGCATCATCCGTGATCCATAATGAACATACCTACAAATTTTCAGAAAGATCGGCCAAGTACTTTTTGATATATTGTATAAAGAAGAAAAAGCGTTACAGGCTGTTACAGCCGATAGTAATGGCTATAACGGGGTAAACTGAAACATCGGGCATCATCCGTGACCCATAATGAACATACCTGCTAATTTTCAGAAAGATCGGCCAAGTACTTTCTGAGATATTCCATGGAGAAGAAAAAGCGTTACAGGCCGTTGCAGCCATTAGTAACGGCTGTAATGGGGTAAACTAAAACATCGGGCATCATCCTTTACCCATAATAATATACCTACAAATTTTCAGAAAGATCGGCCCAGTAGTTTGTCTGGAGCGAGTGGAACACATTTTGACCATGGACACACACACAGACACACAGACAGCATTTCTTCGTTCCCATTCTAAAGTACTCCCTGTTCTTTAAGAACTGGGAGTACAAAAAGGGTACGTAATGTGTCATCAATATATATATATATATATATATATATATTTTATATATATATATATATATATATTTCTTTTTGTACTCCCAGTTCTTAAAGAACAGGGAGTACTTTAGAATGGGAACGAAGAAATGCTGTCTGTGTGTCTGTGTGTGTGTCCGTGGTCAAAATGTGTTCCACTCGCTCCAGACAAAACTACTGGGCCGATCTTTCTGAAAATTTGTAGGTATGTTCACTATGGGTCAAGGATGATGCCCGATGTTTGAGTTTACCGTTACAGCCGTTACTAACGGCTTCTCCATGGAATATCTCAGAAAGTACTTGGTTGATCTTTGTGAAAATTAGCAGGTATGTTCATTATGGGTCACGGATGATGCCCGATGTTTTAGTTTACCCCATTACAGCCGTTACTAACGGCTGTAACAGCCTGTAACTGTTTTCTTCTTTATAGAATGTCTCAAAAAGAACTTGGCCGATCTTTCTGAAAATTTGTAGGTATGTTCATTATGGGTCACGGATGATGCCCGATGTTTTAGTTTACCGTTATAGCCGTTTCTAACGGCTGTAACGGCCTGTAACGATTTTTCTTCTTTATAGAATATCTCAAAAAGTACCTGGCCGATCTTTCTGACAATTTGTAAGTATGTTCATTATGGGTCACGGATGATGCCCGATGTTTTAGTTTACCGTTATAGCCGTTACTAACGGCTGTAACGGCATGTAACGTTTTTTCTTCTTTGTAAATATCTGAAAAAGAGCTTGGCCGATCTTTCTGAAAATTTGTAGGTATGTTCATTATGCGTCACGAATAATGTCTGATGTTGTAGTTTACCGTTATAGCCGTTAGTAACGGCTGTAACGGCCTGTAACGGTTTTTCTTCTTTATAGAATATCTCAGAAAGCGCTTGGCTGATCTTTCTGAAAATTTGTAGGTATATTCACTATGGGTCACGGATGATGCCCGATGTTTTAGTTTACCGTTACAGCCGTTACTAACGTCACGAATAATGCCTGATGTTTTAGTTTACCGTTATAGCCGTTAGTAACGGCTGTAACGGCCTGTAACGCTTTTTCTTCTCCATGGAATATCTCAGAAAGTACTTGGCAGATCTTTCTGAAAATTAGCAGGTATGTTCGTTATGGATATCGGATGATGCCTGATGTTTTAGTTTACCCGTTATAGCCGTTACTAACGGCTGTAACGGCCTTTAACGGGTTTTCTTCTTTATGGAATAACTCAGAAAGCACTTGGCCGATCTTTCTGAAAATTTGTAGGTATGTTCACTATGGGTCACAACTAATGCCCGACGTTTTAGTTTACCATATATACGTTACTAACGGCTGTAACGGCCTGTAACTCTTTATCTTCTTCATGGAATATCTCAGAAAGTACTTGGCTGATCTTTGTTAACATTAGCAGATATGTTCATTATGGGTCACGAATAATGCCCGATGTTTTAGTTTACCGTTATAGCCGTTACTAACGGCTGTAACGGCCTGTAACGGTTGTTTTTCTTCATGGAATATCTCAGAAAGTACTTGGCCGATCTTTCTGAAAATTAGCAGGTATGTTCATTATGGGTCACGGATGATGCCCGATGTTTTAGTTACCGTTATAGCCATTTCTAATGGCTGTAGCGGCCTGTAACGTTTTGTTTTTTCTTTATGGAACATCTCAGAAAGTACTTGGCTGATCTTTGTGAACATTAGCAAGTATGTTCATTATGGGTTACGGATGATGCCCGATGTTTTAGTTTACCATTATAGCCGTTACTAACGGCTGTAACGGCCTGTAACGGTTTTTCTTCTTTATGGAATATCTCAGAAAGTACGTGGCCGATATTTCTGAAAATTTGTAGGTATGTTCATTATGGGTCACGGATGATGCTCCATTTGTTTAGTGTACCGTTATAGCCATTACTAACGGCCCATATGGGTTTCTTCTTTATGCGAAATCTTAGAAAGTTCTTGGCCGATCTTCCTGAAAATTTGTAAGTATGTTCATTATAGGTCACAGACGATGGCCGATGTTGACCAGAATAGCCATTACTAACGGTTACACCAGTCAAGACGGTTTTTCCTCTTTATGGAATATCTCACGCGTATTCAGGATAAACTGGGAGTACGTTTATATGCTTTGCATCTTGTTTTTTGTTGTTTCTTTGTTTTGTTTTATTTTCGTTTTTCTCCTCCCTTGTGAATTTTATTTTATAATAGATAAGCCCAATGAGTTAAAGATATCCAAAGTCAGAAAGGGTCATCGTCAAACGCATTCATTTAAATGTGAACGCGATCTCAACATGATGGCTAGTTCTTCGCTTGCGAAGATTAGTGGGAAGTTCCCGCCAGGGATGGGCGGCACGCCCTTTGATGACTAATTAGTCCAATTCGTGATGTACAGGATCTGTGGCATTGTGGGCAGGTGTAGATCTGGCCTGCGTTGTTGGGCTGCGGACCTGGGTCTTTCCTTCTCCTTCTCTTCTCCTGTATGTTATGACGTCTGGTTTCCTCGAAGTGTTGGGTTCCCCTGAGAGTTGAAGCTCTCCAGCTACCTCTGTCTGATGCTGACTGCTCCCAAGTCTTGGGGTTGATGTCCGCTTGGGAAAGGTGCTTCTTCAGTTGGTCCTTGAATCTTTTCTGTGGTGCACCTGTATTGCGTTTGCCTTGGACCAACTCCCCATAGAATACTGCTTTTGGCATGCGAGTGTCAGGCATCTGGGTGATGTGCCCTGCCCAGCGAAGTTGTTTTAGCATGCGCATTGACTCGATGCTTTGCAGTTGAGCTCTTTCCAGGACTTCGATATTCGTTACGTAGTCCTTCAACATACTTTCTCTTTTTAGAATCTTTTATCATCTCTGTTGGCCTAAATACAGTCTACAGTGGCACTGGCATGGACCAGGTGATGGTAGCATTCGCTAAAGTGATGTTGTGTGATCTGAGCCCTGAGCACATTCTTAAGGGTGGCCAAAGGGTCAGGGAACGTAAACCCTGGAAAATCACAAGATCAGTACGACCAGTTAGCAAAATAGCAACCCACACCAAGGCACTGCCACCACAACAACAGCCATTTCCAGCAACAGTACAATCTGAAATTCAGTTCAGTGGTTTTATGTAACACGTCTATATCATGGATAATATTGGAGATAAACGAATAAAAAAGAACTATATCTATTTCCACTCAATACTTCTAAAATACATCCACTTAACTTATACAGACCCTAGCATTCAACTCGTAGCTCCTCTTGAACATCTGCCCACTGCAGATTGAGCAACAATAGCTGTTATATCACTATCGCATGGATCTTACGGAACATAATTTTCCCTTGCGTATTTTTTCCAAGGCTGATACCTCTTTCTTTATAAAGTTCTGTTAGTACCGGACAATCCTATGAAGATCATGCACCAAAATAAGTCTCTTACAGACAGATGCACACAAAGTGAAGAGAAACATTGGTGTTTGATATGTTTTAAACCTTAATGTTGTAATTGTTACAGCTATGTAAACTGGGCAGGTGAGCATGTGTATGACTTTGTAACAAAGCATTTTTTTTAAATAAACGTAGTTTTCCTAACAGGATTTCAGGCACGGAGAACTGCAATGAAAGAACTGCATCATTTTCTTACATTCCTGTGCTCTGAGGTTTGCGAGACTCTCTGTTATTTCAGTCCATTTTAGAGCACGTGATTGTACCCAACAGTCATCTGTCAAAAAAACAAAAACAAAAAAAACTGGAGACATTACACAATGAATTTAATGCATTATTTTTCAGAGTCAATCAATTCTGGTACGACCATCCCAGTTTTGCAAAGAATGCAAAACAGACTTTGAATAAACAAAAAGTTGATTATATCATTATGTAAGCAAAGGCTATGAGGACTCCATACAATTTTGCTGTACAAATTGAAAAAAACCTTTTCCGAGATGAAAACATTTACATCTACTTGAACCTGAAGCAACTAATACTGAACCACCTGATGTATGCATATACCTGGACCACTTGTAATATATTCAAAGGTGGTTAGTGCTGCCACAGAAACATCAGTGGAACAGCGGGAATATCTGGAATAAATTTCATGTCAAAATTAATCCTTTGTTGGCTGGTGGCAAAGCGATAATTAAAGAAGATACAGAGCTAAGAAGACCGATGGGTGGTGCCGAACCTTTCTGTGGGAAGCTGCTCAGTGTTTCTTCAGTGGCCTGCAGGCCATGGCAGAAATTGACAAAGGAGACAGAAGAATTTTTTGTGTGAATGAGAATATTGAAGCATAGATTAGACTCACTTATACATTCTTACTGAATTCAATATCAAAGGTCTTGCATTGAACTCTTTCCCCGTTTAATAATTGTCACCGGCTTTGAATATTCATTGATATATGGTTTGGATTGCTACAGCTCAATATCATGTCCCTGCACAGACGTGTGTGTTCGATATAACAAATTTAGTTGTCCTATGTAGTCTTTATATGCCAGAATAGGTCTGTCACGTCGAAAATAGAGCTAGGGGTTGAGTCTGATTCAGCTCAGGATTCTAGACTGAACGAAATGGGGCTGGGGGTAGACGTCGTCCGACAACTTTTGCCAGACATGGATGCAATTGGCAAAAGCGAATTGAAAAAATTCAAAAGAAAATCAGACACTGAAAATTCAGGCACTGAGGGGACAACCTGTATATATAAAAAAAAAAAAAACAACCCACGAACGGAGCATCATGTCTCTAAGGTCTTTACTAGAGTTAGCAAACCAGAACTACTACACAAGCCACAAGGAGAGCTACAAGATGGGTCACACCAAATGCCGTTTTCAGTTTGACAAGAAACAGAGCGGCAGAATGCAGCCAAGTGGTGTTGTCTGTTCTTGTTGTTGTTAATGTCACACCCTGGCTAAAAGACTCCGGGGATCACCCGAACAGCCGAAGTACTTGAACACTATGGTACAAATGCATCAGCTAGGGATGAGAACATTACGTGTGTGACCGTTTTTGATTACCCTGCCACGTGGGCAGCCATACTCCGATTTCGAGGAATTCTGGGGACTGATGATGTTATGCTAGGAGCTTGTCACGACTGAAGACAATCCCCACATAACTATGCTGAACACAACAATATCTTGATGTAGCCTTGGTGCTCTAGCCTATGTCAGTTGGTCTGACACAGCCTTAAGCCAAGGCGGGTGTTGTCTCAAAGCACAGCATCATCATGATGGGTGTAGCTGTGTTAGGGATATCGGTGTGAGCAGCACGGAAGTAGTGCAACTGGGAGGCTATAGAAGAAGAGTCAACAAAAACAGTCTTCTTTTATGCAGCAGAGATTATTGTTTGTATTGACTGGCAGGTGTGATGTGTTTGGCCATCACTGTAGAATGAAGACAGCTTTCTTTCACATGATAAGCCTGTCCCCTCACTCTCCTTCAGTACCCTCTGTTGTCCCCGCCTTCAGTCCTCCCTGCTTATTTGACTTCTTAAAAAAATTAATGTGACATTGCTAGAGATGAACTTTTTAATTACAGTATATCAATCTAGTAATGCTTTTGTATGCGTTCTTACATTTGAAAAATACTCATTATTACCCATTGTCGGCGACAAATAGCGTAACTGCATTTGTTTGATGAATTTCCGGCCCACTGCATCGATCTTGATTTTGATGGTGAAGGGAAGGTTTGGGTCATTGACCACAATGGCGAAGAGGACAAAGTGTACCCCACTGACCCAGTCCAGCAGCAGAGGGGATCTGAAATCTTCACAGCCGGTCCTTTGGTCCTGGAAATATGACGTGGCACTCTCATGAACGCAAAGATAGAGGAAATTGTCTTGGGAACACGTCTGCTCCAGGAACTGAGCCCTGAAAAAGTATCTACCATTGGTGGACATGTGGAACCAGCAGACGAGCCCTGCCATGGAACCATTAGACATTGCTGGTTCTCTGAGGCCTGTTTGATGCTGAGAATACGCAATGACCACCTCTCTGGCTTTGATTTCAATCGTTCTGTTCTCCCGTGTGCACTTGGCTAGGTGGCCGGCTGTTAGACTCAAGTTATACCTATTGCTGATTAACATCTTTTTCAGCTGATGCTGAAATGTGTCATTCGCGTTTGAAGTTTCTGCACAGAGGTTGGTATTTAGAATAATGATGATAAGGAGAATGATATGCAGGAACACAACGCTTCATCCCCAACAGAGGCCCTAAGCGCTTTGCAAACAAACAAAAACATAACTCGACGTAGGTTATATACATTCACACAGACTGCGACTAAAGTAGGTCAAACTGACTTCTGATGCAATCGTCCCACCCCAATGTTACCATCCAGTGCCACAAACGACCACCACAAAGCACACACCCCACCCTCCACTCCCAGAGCAAATACCCACCTACATCTTTCTACAAATCAAGTCAAAAGCATTGCAGTATTATCAGACTACCAGAAATGCACGGTCCTACGCACACGTGCACACGCCCCGCCCCCTCCGCACTTCCTCTCTCCCACTCTTCGCTGCACACACATACGCACGCATGCGCGCGCGCGCGCGCGCACACACACACCCCACACACACACACACGCACGCACGCACGCACGCACGCACGCACGCACGCACGCACGCACACACACACACACACACACACACACACACACACACACACACACACACACACCTTTCTTTCAGGACAGACGGTGATCACGATAGATCACAAGTTTAAAGATGTTTCGTTTTCTAGCTGATTTAAACGATGCTGAGGCTGTTGAATGTCTAATGTTCATAAAGAGTTTGTTCCAAACAATGCCTAATGCTCATAAAGAGTTTATTCCAAACAGTTGGTCCCTGACAGACAAGAGCACGATGACTGAACGATTTAGTTCTGACTTTAAGGATGCGAAAGAGACAAGCATCGGCACAAAGAGCGGAGCTGGCGGGATAGATGTAGCGTGAAGGATATCTGAAAGATATTTTGGACCAAAGGCACTGACAGATGACAGTCACTAAATGTCAGTCTGTAACCGATTCTACACTGGACAGAAAGCCAGTGAAGAGACTGCAAGAGAGATGAGACCTGGTCTTGTCCGGCAGGCTTCCACACCAACCTGGCAGCGCTGTGTTGGATGGACCTTCTGTGCCTTTTGTAGCAGGTAGTCTGGAGAATCAGCAAAGAGACAATCGCAGTTGTCAAGTCAGTGCCAGTCTTTGCCAACAAAAATACCTACAGAATTACACCAGAGTCACGGTGATGGAGGAATGTCTACAGGATCACAACAAAGTCTGAGTGGTACACTTGACAAGGCTCGATTCGTTTGGTGGTCACCTGGAGATACTTATAAATGGACGTTATTATGTGTCTGTGTCTCTCTTTTACAATGCGCTTGTACAACCATTACTACAGCCATGCAAAGTTTGAGTCTAAGTCCAGGGTCCATTAGTGTGAACATTGCCATTTCACGACGCTGGTAGCAGGGAGTGTCTTTCAACAAACAGGAGTTAATGAAGTCAAAATATTAAAATGATACGACTGTACATAAAGATGACTTAACAGTCTCTGACAGTAATGGAGACCAATGTATACTAGGATCTAGATGAACATCTGCAAACCGGTTTAAGACTCAGTCACAAAAAGCATAAAAGGCAGCGATAGAACATTTCAGACATCTCCCCTCGTACACTCTTTCTTTTTGTCTTTTTTCCCCTTCGAAATTTCTACACTTATGTCAGACATTGTTCCCTAACTGATATTCTCGAACTCCATTCATATGGATTCATTTATAATACACACTTCCATGTATCACAGTCTACAAATTAGTAAAATGGGAACCCCCCAAAGGTGCAGTTCTTCACTGGGAAACAACACTCCCCTATACCTAATAAACCTAGTCTATCCTTACTTCTGGCCTGTAAATATAGCCCACACACCCCTATACCTAATACACCTAGTCTATCCTTACTTCTGGCCTGTAACAATATAACACACACCCCTATACCTAATAAACCTAGTCTATTCTTACTTCTGGCCTGTACAATATAACCACACACCCCTATACCTAATAAACCTAGTCTATCCTTACTTCTGGCCTGTACAATATAACCCACACACCCATATACCTAATAAACCTAGTCTATCCTTACTTCTGGCCTGTACAATATAACTACACACCCTATACCTAATAAACCTAGTCTATCCTTACTTCTGGCCTGTACAATATAACTACACACCCATATACCTAATAAACCTAGTCTATCCTTACTTCTGGCCTGTACAATATAACTACACACCCCTATACCTAATAAACCTAGTCTTCTTACTTCTGGCCTGTATAATAAAACCACACACTCCTATACCTAATAAACCTAGTCTATCCTTACTTCTGGCCTGTACAATATAACTACACACCCCTATACCTAATAAACCTAGTCTATCCTTACTTCTGGTCTGTATAATATAACCACACACCCCTATACCTAATAAACCTAGTCTGTTCTTACTTCTGGCCTGTACAATATAACCACACACCCCTATACCTAATAAACCTAGTCTATCCTTACTTCTGCCTGTATAATATAACCACACACCCCTATACCTAATAAACCTAGTCTATCCTTACTTCTGCCCTGTATAATATCACCACACCCCCTATACCTAATAAACCTAGTCTATCCTTACTTCTGCCCTGTATAATATCACCACACACCCCTATACCTAATAAACCTAGTCTATCGTTACTTCTGCCCTGTATAAGTATCACCACACCCCCCTATATCTAATAAACATAGTGTAACATTACTTCTGGCCTGTATAATATCACCACACTCCCCTATATCTAATAAACCTAGTCAGTCCTTACTTCTGCCCTGTGTAATGTCTGTCAGGAAAGGAGTGCCCAACTGCTCATTGTCTCTGAAAGGTTCCAGACTTGCTTCTTGAAGCTTTCCTGGAAGGACGGCACCTCTTCATGATGACAGTGTTTTTCCCAGTTCTTCAAAGTGTATCTCAAAACTTCTGTTTAGGTCCAGCAACCATCCACTCTTTGAAAGGTTGGTGAGTTTTCTGTAATCCTTTGGGCCCAGCCCCCATCCTCCACCCTGAAGCTTTTGAATTTGTTCACATCTTGTTGTTCTGCTCCTACAGTATGGCATGGTTGAGTTGAAAGACTGAAACATATCGGCAATGTTGAACGAGTTCTTCATGGAAGGAAGTAAATTGGTTCTGTACGTCATGGTTTTACACAGAAATCCACTGAGTGCAATTTTGGTGGTCGAAGGCGAAGAATCCTGGTTCCAGGACTTTGCAGTGACTCAAAATACAGTTTCACAGTTTAAAAGGAATTCTAAGTAACTCCGCCGGTCAACATGGACACACAAATTACAAAACAAAATTTGTTTGGTTGTCCATGTTAATCGGCGGAGTTACTTAAAATTCCTTTACTATTTGCTTAATTTCCGCCTGCAGTCACCTCACCTTGAAACGTATAGTGTCAAGTTTGCCCCACCACGAGATCGGATAAAAGTGAGACAACAGCAGCTCAGAGCTGGGGGTTATATCTCGATACAGAGAAGTGAGGCTCCCGCTGATCATGCCTTGTCTTCAGGCCTCCCCCTTCGTGTTCCGTCTGGGAGTGATCCCTACAATGAAGGCACCTTGCTGCAGCTTTGTTGGGGGGGGGGGGGGGGGGGTCTTTCGTATCCAGCATCTTATGGCAGCTCTGTAACAGCTAGAACGCTTTTCTTCTGGTGGGCCTGTGGTATCCTACTGAGACTTTTCAGAACTTTTTTTTTCATTTTTTTCCGCTTTCATGCTATCCATGTGATGTTCATAACGTATAAAAGAACAAACTAAACACTGATGAATTCCATTTAATCTTAAAGTTCTTACGAATGGTTTACAAGTAAATTGAAATAAAACACAAAGTTTCCACCAATCACTAAAATTTTCAAGGCTGCTACTGCACACTGCATTGAACTTATTTGTTCAAAATGGTCATTTGACTTCATCATTGTATTGTTAAAATGAAGAACTTACAAGAATACACACACTTGTAAATGCAACTTTGAAGTATGTTCAATACATCTATATTAGAGTTGCTACAGTGGAGCTACTGACAACAAAGAATTTGGATTTTAAAATAAACGTAAATTGGATATGGACTAGACTACTCCAATCTGTGATGTGACTGCTACAGAACAAATTGGAAAAAAAACTACAAATTGAAAGGTTTTTAAAACCATCACCCGCACAAACAAATTTATCTGATTAAACATGTGTTCAATAATTCACCCATTGCAGCGTTGGCATGCCTGGCCTGCTATCCTCCGACACCCACACTTAAAGGTAGGATGTTACTCTCACGTGAGTGTGGTAGATTTTGCATAAACAGCAACTACCCCAACCACTCCTCCGCCCCCCCACCCCCCCATCTCTTTCTGTCAGCGTCGCCACCCCTTCCCGCTCCCCGCATATGCTCCAGCCTCCATTGCTAACTTACGCCGAGTAGTTATAAGCTCAAAAAAGTCTCGGAATGTTCTGCACACTTTAAGATTTAATCATGATGTATGCATTCATCATTACTTTTACATGGGAGCAGTTTCAAAGGTGCTGGAAAATAATGCAAACGTATCTCCTGCAACACAACAAGCATAACAAGCAACAGCAACCTTGCTAATAAGGAAAATAAGTACGCAAGTGCGTAACTGAGCAGCTTCATAATATCCCATCAGACGAAACAGCATGGAATCGATCAAATAATGCCACTATTGCTGGATAAACAGGAATTATTCGGTGAAAATGAATCATCAACTACTGGATAATTAGAACTAGTAAGGAAAAGATGAATAAACTAATACTTCCATTGCTGGACATCCAGAAATAGAATGGTAAAAATGAATAAACTTGTGTTACCATTGCTGGATATCCAGGAACAAAACCATAAAGATGAATAAACTTATCCAGCCATTGCTGCATATCTGTATATAGAATGATAAAAATGGATAAACGAACACCATTATTGCTGGACATCCAGAAATAGAATAGTAAACATGAATAAACTTGTACTAGCATTACTAGATATTCAAAAATAGAATAGTAAACATGCATGAACTTGTACCATCATTACTAGATATCCTGAAAAAAAAACCGGTAAAGATAGATAAACTTGTGCCACTATTGCTAGATATTCAAATGTCAAACGGTAAAGATGAATGAACGTATGCCATTATTGTTGGATAACCAGAAATAATATGGAAAAGATGAATAAACTAACGCCTCTATTGATGGATAGCAAGAAACAGTAAAACATTGATGAACAAGCAATTTGAAAAATACGGTTTATAGAAAATTACGTGTTCCTGTTTTTCTTAAACCAAAAGCATTGAACTCGAGCATTATAAAGCGACTCACTGCACATTCATGTATTAGAATTCTTTTTGTTCATTCAATCACACTGTGGAAGGGACGAAACCGTGTATCTTGTGTTCGCGACTTTTGACATCTCCCCGCCTCTTCAACTTTTCAAAAGATCTAGCTGCAAAGTGAGGCGACTGCAGGGGAACTCTAAACAATTTCTTAGAATTATTCACAAGGCTCCACCGAAAAAACGTAGACAAATGAATCAATAGACAAAACACTTCTTGTGATTCATTTGTCTAGGCTTTTCGGCTAGCAAATGTATGAAAACACTGGACTATAGTGACAAAAAGGAGGCGAAGGCTGAGAGAGAGAGAGAAGAGAGAGAGAGAGAGAGAGAGAGAGAGAGAGAGAGAGAGAGAGAATGAAAAGATTTTTTAAAAGTAAACCATGAATAGGTACCCTGATTATAAAGTCAAACAGGATCTTGTTTCAGACACAGTGCATGGTTAGTCCTCAGTAAAACCACACACACACACACACACACACACACACACACACACACACACACACACACACACACAACAAACAAACAAACAAACAAAAAGAATAGGCTTCCGTTAACCTTGGAAAAGCCAATCTCATGTGTAGTCAGATAAATCAATAAATTATCTTATTCCATGTCTTATAGCGCAGGCAACAAACACCACAGAGCCCATTCGGAACTGCCACCACACAGAAAACTAGGACAGACGTTCCGTTCCAGTTTGAAAATAAAAATCAATCAAAGCGGTCAGTGTCACATGAATTCATAATATGGCGAGTGCTGAATCTAAAGAGCGTGTGTACAGTCTCATTGCTAGGTTACAAGATTCAAAAAAAAAAAAAAAAAAGAAGAAACCTGGCATGCCTTAAACTGTATCATTTACAGGAAAAAGTAAAAGACTCTCAAGAATCAAGATATTTAAATGGGCTGCAAATGTACGAAAACACTGGACTATAGTGACCAAAAAGGAGGAGAGAGAGACAGAGACAGAGAGAGACAGAGAGAGAGAGAGAGAGAGAGAGAGAGAGAGAGAGAGAGAGGGAGAGAGAGAGAGAGAGAGAGAGAGAGAGAGAGAGAGAGAGAGAGAGAAACAGACAGACAGACACAGAGAGACACAGACACAGAGAGACAGAGAGAGAACTTCGAGGACTTAGAGATACCATCAACACTAAAACAGTCCTTTGCATTCGCCAATAAGTAAACAAATAACACTCTGTACATGAAACTAACCCTCTGCGGTTGGTAAACTCATCTTTTGCCAAAACTGATCGTGGCATTGAACGGAAAAGAACAATGCGTGTTTAGCCTTCGAAAATAAAGAACTGACTCTGGGTCTTTCGAATTTTTTTTTCCGACTGGTGTCTTAGTTTAAGCTTAATTAATCAAGACATTCGACACAAATTAGTACTTGTCTGCCACTGGCTGGATGATAATTACTTGGCATGCAGTGAATGAGAAACCCCATGAAGAGAGAGAGAGAGAAGAGAGAGAGAGGAGAGAGAGAGAGAGAGAGAGAGAGAGAGAGGAGAAATCCACTAATTAGCATAATGTGGATGAACACCTGGAAAGATGTGGCACTCTTCAGATTTATGTCTTATTTTCCTGTCTTTTAAGATTGAAAAAAGTGGGGGAAAATACAGCACTAAAAAAAAGTGGGGAAAATACAGCACTAAAAAAAGTGGGGAAAATACAGCACTTTACACAGCAAGACGTCACAAAAGTGACCATCATATCAAATGTAATATTGTCTGGGGGGGGGGGGGGGGTACTGAATTTCAAATGATGATATAAAAAATAATGAGTAAATACAAAATATAACACGAAACGTTTTTTTTTTTTTTTTTTTTAAAAATAAAGCATATCACTAAACGATGTTTTAGTGATAAGCGAACTGCTTCTGACTAAAGTATAACTGTCATATGACACATTCAAGGAATTCTCACTAATCGCAGTATTAATACCAAAATTCATGATACAAAACATAACATTATGACTGTCATATGACACATTCAAAGGAAATTATCTACTAAATCACAGTAATAATACCAAAATTCATGATACAAAACATAACATTATGACTGTCATATGACACATTCAAAGGAAATTATCTACTAAATCACAGTAATAATACCCAAATTCATGATACAAAACATAACTAAATCAATACATAGACGTACGATCGCGGTTCAAGGTGTCACAACGGCAATTTCGTTGCAATGGGTTACCAGATCTGGGGAGACTTAAGTTAGGTCTCTTGCTTTATGTCAGGTATTGTCTAGAAACGTGTGGTTTTGAAATTATGGGAGAAGAGACGAACCAATCGACATGATCTACTTAACTCAACAAAGGGT
Source organism: Conus canariensis (assembly GCA_033310375.1). Lineage (NCBI taxonomy): Eukaryota > Metazoa > Mollusca > Gastropoda > Neogastropoda > Conidae > Conus > Conus canariensis. The sequence continues at coordinate 44,360,900 of CM065741.1, read as the reverse complement.
AGAGCAGATGACTTCGACCCCACTCTCCAACCCCACTTCAAGTTTTTGTCTTCGCCAAAACCTTCTCGTCGACTCAGGAACATCGGGTTCGTACTATTATGGCACAGCCCCAGAGTCTATATTGTGTGTACCTATCTAATAATCCGCATAGTCATTGTAAGATGGAGTCTATATTGTGTGTACCTACGACTAATCCGCATAGTCATTGTAAGATAGAGTCTATATTGTGTGTACCTCCTAATAATCCGCACAGTCATTGTAAGATGGAGTCTATGTTGTGTGTACCTACCTAATAATCCGCACAGTCATTGTAAGATGGAGTCTATATTGTGTGTACCTCCTAATAATCCGCACAGTCATTGTAAGATGGAGTCTATGTTGTGTGTACCTACCTAATAATCCGCACGGTCATTGTAAGATGGAGTCTATATTGTGTGTACCTACCTAATAATCCGCATAGTCATTGTAAGATGGAGTCTATGTTGTGTGTACCTCCTAATAATCCGCACAGTCATTGTATGATGGAGTCTATATTGTGTGTACCTACCTAATAATCTGCATAGTCATTGTAAGATGGAGTCTATATTGTGTGTACCTACCTAATAATCCACACAGTCATTGTAAGATGGAGTCTATATTGTGTGTACCTACCTAATAATCCGCATAGTCATTGTAAGATGGAGTCTATGTTGTGTGTACCTACCTAATAATCCGCACATCATTGTAAGATGGAGTCTATATTGTGTGTACCTACCTAATAATCCGCACAGTCATTGTAAGATGGAGTCTATATTGTGTGTACCTACCTAATAATCCGCATAGTCATTGTAAGATGGAGTCTATGTTGTGTGTACCTACTAATAATCCGCACAGTCATTGTAAGATGGAGTCTATGTTGTGTGTACCTACCTAATAATCCGCACAATCATTGTAAGATGGAGTCTATATTGTGTGTACCTCCTAATAATCCGCACAGTCATTGTAAGATGGAGTCTATATTGTGTGTACCTCCTAATAATCTGCATAGTCATTGTAAGATGGAGTCTATATTGTGTGTACCTACCGAATAATCCGCACAGTCATTGTAAGATGGAGTCTATGTTGTGTGTACCTACCTAATAATCCGCATAGTCATGTAAGATGGAGTCTATATTGTGTGTACCTACCTAATAATCCGTACAGTCATTGTAAGATGGAGTCTATATTGTGTGTACCTACCTAATAATCCGCACTGTCATTGTAGATGGAGTCTATATTGTGTGTACCTACTAATAATCCCATAGTCATTGTAAGATGGAGTCTATATTGTGTGTACCTACCTAATAATCGCACAGTCATTGTAAGATGGAGTCTATATTGTGTTGTACCTACCTAATAATCCGCACAGTCACTGTAACATGGAGTCTATATTGTGTGTACCTACCTAATAATCGCACAGTCATTGTAAGATGGAGTCTATATTGTGTTACTACCTAATAATCCGCACGTCATTGTAAGATGCAGTCTATATTGTGTGTACCTACCTAATAATCCGCACGTCATTGTAAGATGGAGTCTATATTGTGTGTACCTACCTAATAATCGCATGGTCTTGTAAGATGGAGTCTATATTGTGTGTACCTCCTAATAATCCGCACAGTCATGTAAGATGGAGTCTATGTTGTGTTACCTACCTAATAATCCGCATAGTCATTGTAAGATGGAGTCTATGTTGTGTGTACTTACCTAATAATCCGGACAGTCATTGTAAGATGGAGTCTATGTTGTGTGTACTACCTAATAATCTGCATGTCATTGTAAGATGGAGTCTATATTGTGTGTACTTACATAATAATCCGCACAGTCTTGTAAGATGGAGTCATGTTTGGGTACTACTAATAATCCGCACAGTCATTGTAAGATGGAGTCTATGTTGCGTGTACCTACCTAATAATCCGCACGTCATTGTAAGATGGAGTCTATATTGTGTGTACCTACCTAATAATCCGCACAGTCATTGTAAGATGGAGTCTATATTGTGTGTACCTTCTAATAATCCGCACAGTCATTGTAAGATGGAGTCTATATTGTATGTACTACCTAATAATCCGCAAGTCATTGTAAGATGGAGTCTATGTTGTGTGTACCTACTAATAATCCGCACAGTCATTGTAAGATGGAGTCTATGTTGTGTGTACCTACCTAATAATCCGCACAGTCATTGTAAGATGGAGTCTATGTTGTGTCTACTTACCTAATAATCCGCACAGTCATTGTAAGATGGAGTCTATGTTGTGTCTACTTACCTAATAATCCGCACAGTCATTGTAAGATGGAGTCTGTTGTGTCTACGTACCTAATATCGCACAGTCATTGTAAGATGGAGTCTATGTTGTGTGTACTTACCTAATAATCCGCACAGTCATGTAAGATGGAGTCTATATTGTGTGTACCTCCTAATAATCCGCACAGTCATTGTAAGATGGAGTCTATATTGTGTGTACCTCCTAATAATCTGCACAGTCATTGTAAGATGGAGTCTATATTGTGTGTACCTCCTAATAATCTGCATAGTCATTGTAAGATGGAGTCTATATTGTGTGTACCTACCTAATAATCCGCACGTCATTGTAAGATGGAGTCTATATTGTGTGTACCTACCTAATAATCCGCACGGTCATTGTAAGATGGAGTCTATATTGTGTGTACCTACCTAATAATCCGCACAGTCATTGTAAGATGGAGTCTATATTGTGTGTACCTACCTAATAGTCCGCACAGTCATTGTAAGATGGAGTCTATATTGTGTGTACCTACCTAATAATCCGCACAGTCATTGTAAGATGGAGTCTATATTGTGTGTACCTACCTAATAATCCGCACAGTCATTGTAAGATGGAGTCTTTGTTGTGTGTACCTACCTAATAATCCGCACAGTCATTGTAAGATGGAGTCTATGTTGTGTGTACCTACCTAATAATCCGCACAGTCATTGTAAGATGGAGTCTATATTGTGTGTACCTACCTAATAATCCGCACAGTCATTGTAAGATGGAGTCTATAGTTGTGTGTACCTACCTAATAATCCGCATAGTCATTGTGAAGAGGGGTCTATATTGTGTGTACCTACTAATAATCCGCACAGTCATTGTAAGATGGAGTCTATATTGTGTGTACCTACCTAATAATCCGCACAGTCATTGTAAGATGGAGTCTGTATTGTGTGTACCTACGAATAATCCGCACAGTCATTGTAAGATGGAGTCTATATTGTGTGTACCTACCTAATAATCCGCACAGTCATTGTAAGATGGAGTCTATATTGTGTGTACCTACGAATAATCCGCACAGTCATTGTAAGATGGAGTCTATATTGTGTGTACCTACGAATAATCCGCACAGTCATTGTAAGATGGAGTCTATATTGTGTGTACCTACATAATAATCCGCATAGTCATTGTAAGATGGAGTCTATATTGTGTGTACCTACGAATAATCCGCACAGTCATTGTAAGATGGAGTCTATATTGTGTGTACCTACCTAATAATCCGCACAGTCATTGTAAGATGGAGTCTATATTGTGTGTACCTACTAATAATCCGCAAGTCATTGTAAGATGGAGTCTATTTGTGTGTACCTACCTAATAATCCGCATAGTCATTGTAAGATGGAGTCTATATTGTGTGTACCTACGAATAATCCGCACAGTCATTGTAAGATGGAGTCTATATTGTGTGTACCTACCTAATAATCCGCTCAGTCATTGTAAGATGGAGTCTATATTGTGTGTACCTACCTAATAATCCGCACAGTCATTGTAAGATGGAGTCTATGTTGTGTGTACCTACCTAATAATCCGCACAGTCATTGTAAGATGGAGTCTGTATTGTGTGTACCTACCTAATAATCCGCACAGTCATTGTAAGATGGAGTCTATATTGTGTGTACCTACCTGATAATCCGCACAGTCATTGTAAGATGGAGCGGAGAACGTGGACTGATCGCACTGAGCAGCCGACTCTTTCGTGCACAACTAGTGACGTCATATACAAGAGCGGTTAAGCAATGCCAAGATTTGGTCGATTACTTCCCTTTTCCCCGATTACCGGTGAAACTGCATACTTTAAATTATCGATCGCGAGATCGGAAGCGATTCAATCCAAGGGTTCGTTTCTACTAGTTGTCAAACACTTGATGTGTACTGTCAAGCTGATCGATTATTGCCAGCTTCGAAAGAAGACTTTTAACATGTATATCTTTGTAGCCTGGACAACATTGAGCGAGTTTTCTTCCTCCGGAGGAAAACGGATGGCCCAATGATTTTTCTGGTGAAAAAATATAACGTGATGGAAGTCCTGAAACGAGAAACGGGGGTCATTGCTTCTGACTTTCTTGATGCCGCACGTCCATAACTGTTGTTCTTGTTGTTGTAAAGTTGTTGTTGTTGTTTGTTGATAATGATAATAATAATGACGACGATCATGATGTTGTTAATGATGACTGATATCATCGTTCTCACTCTCATGATCATCTTGCATATTACTTATTTGTTTGTATATATATATATATATATATATATATATATATATATTTTTTTTTTTTTTTTAAATTAAGTAAATACTTGTATCTGTGTAAAATACATTGTTTTGGGTACTGGAGTCCAATCCAGATTCTCTGAAAAGTTATCATACGGATGATCATAAGATATGTTTAAACAGCCATAGATTAGAAGTTAAAAAAGGATGTGTTACAATATCTTAGACTAAAGCAGTGTCCAATTTATTAATTACAAAGGCACTTTATTAAAAAAAAAAGAAAAAAAAAGACTGACTAGGGCCGAGTTGGATTAAAATGTAATGTTTAATCCTTTCATTCATGATCTCACGGGGTAGCTATCCTGTTAAATAATAACTTTGATAATGTGTGATATTACACGAAAAATAAATCATTGATCAAGTAACAACATCGAACAAAAGCACTCAATACAATCATTAACAAATTAACACGTAGAAAAAAATAAAGTAAGAGCACAATAATGAAAAAAGAAAGTAGGGGAAAAAAACGCCATCTAATTCAGTTAAACGGAACTATATAGCCAGCAGCATTTACAATTCTGGCTAGAGAATGGCTATGGTATGTATAACAAAGTTTATGAATAATTTAGCCTACAACTGATTAGCATTGTGAGGTTTTGTATGTGTTCGCAGTGGCCTCCAAAGCAGAAAGGGAATCTTCTGGCTACAAATGTTTGTCATTATCTGATGTAAGCGTCATGTACGCTGGTTGCAGATAGGCGCTACGAGTCCCTCAGAAGGTCCACCGCCTCTTTTGGCTTTTCGTACCGCTGGAAGACTTGTTAAAGATCTTGGAAAGTAGCAGGTTTAGGCGTCTTTGCTGTATCAGGGAGTAGACCGCATCTGATGGGTTGTGGAGGCGTAGCAGCCTGATCCTGCAATGGAACCGCACAGGTGCGGCCAACACGAAAAGTTGCGTACCACACCTGTGATGACCAGCCTGGTATTACCAACACCAACATGGCACATGAAGGACATGCATTACCACACAAAAAGGTAGTAAAACGTAGACGATTATATTTTTTTTCAAGGAAATACTGCAGGTATGAATTGCAAAAGCAGCTGCTTTAGGTCCATATGAACATATTTCTCCAGCTGCTTGTTGAGTCTGGAAGCAAACAAGCCAGTGTGGGGAAACATGCACAGTAGCTGGAATGCTGCTTTGAGACGACTACTGTCACGTCTGTTTCTGTGTAAATGTGCCCGGATTTTTCATTATCACTATTATTAAAATTTTCTCGGATGTAATCATCACTATGCCATGTCTTGTTGCTAATACACCGTGATCATATTTCAATGAGATATGTCCTTCCATATGTATCTGAGCAAACGCAGCTTTCACATTTTTCTTTTATATCTAAATAGGCAAGGGCCAAACCGCGGCGATTAGGCATAGCATCATAGTCTTAATCCTGACTCCTCCGAATGAATCACACTAATCTGAGCAGTTTCCAGAATTCTGGGCGCGTGACTCTGAAATGGTGAAGATCGCTGACGTCAGCTGATCTCATGTAACGGTCTCACTGAACTCTTTGAGTTAAGGATCGTCCTATTATAACCCATATTTCTTCTTCCTGGTAAAGACTAGTGAAACGATTTCACTTTTGTTTTTCTTTTCAGTTTTTATGAATCAACAAAATACAGAAACAACAACTCTGTCATCGGGTTGTACCGACGCTTGCAGTATAGTTCGGCTGGATTTCATATTTCAAATTATACATCGAAAGACCGGTTGCTGCCTTTTTATTATCTCATTAATCCCTATCAAATGAGACTCAGTTCGAAAGAATTCCTTTTTGTAGAACACGCTTTCTATCTGGAATATGTATTGAAAGGTTGCACAGCAGCTGTTTTTTTGTAACACAATAGCTGGGATTTTGCTGTTGCTGCTTCTGCTGCTACTGTAGCAACATTTATGATTCACAGATTACTCCCGCTGGGGGTTGCAACCTTGCCGTGGTCGGAGGGCTTGCACGGTCCAATGATCCCTTAGGCTTTGCTGACGGGGGCATCAATACTCGACTAATTGGTTAGTTATTGTTGACGGTTCTAGGCCTGTATAGCCAAGTTGCTGACTGACCTAAGCACCACGTAGTAGAAGTTGATGCCCCTGGTAGGGTATCCCATGTCAGACAGGTTAGGGGTGAGGGCCCTGACAAATAGTAACCCGCCTTTTTCCTATCCTATCTTCTGCCTTTCTTAATGGGTCTGATCTCTCTTCATTTCACTCTTCGAGCAGCTTCCCAGACCCTTCCTGTTACTGGGTGATCTGAATGGTCACTCTCCTCTATGGGGAAATGAGATATCTTGATTTGTGTGTCTTAAATGGGAAATCCCCAACTTACTTTCACTCTGCTAATTGCACCACGTCTTGTTTGGATCTTTCTGTTTGTGATCCTTCATTGTTTCTGGATTTTGTTTGGGAGGTTGATGACGACCTACACGGTAGTTACCACTTTCCTGTGTTGCTTCAGTATACAAATGCAGAAAGTGAATCCTTACCATAATGCCTTAGTTTTAACAAAGCAGATTGTGACCTTTTTCCTACTAAATTTCTTAATGTTGTGGAAGAGGACAAGTTTTTGCTGAGTAAAGACCCAGCAGGAAGTCTTTAAGATTTAATACGGAGTTGTGCTAAATCAAATATTCCTACATCCTCTGAGAAGCCCCTAATGCCAAAAGTTCCTTGCTTCAATTCTGAATGTAAGAAAATTAACAAAGCCCGCAAAAGAGCTCAACGTTAGGTCTCCCGCAGACTATCAGTGCCCAACGCCCGAGCACATCATAAACTGAGAGTAGAATCCAGGAACATTTATAGAACCAATAAATGTTTGTCTTGGAAACAATATTGCTCTGGTCTTACATCTAAAACATCGAAGACAAAAGTGTGGGAAAATCATCAAAAAATTAAAGGGAAGAACACCTAACCTACTGTGAAACACCTCAAGTTTTCTGACTCTTTAATAACAGAGTAAAAAGCTGTTGCCAATCTGCTTCCTTCAACTATTGAAACAAATTCCTCTTCTTCTAACAAACCAGCCTGTTTTGTCAAAAATAAAGCCCTCGAAGAAAAATCACCCAGCTATTTTCATCTGACAACATGGAAAAATAAACTCTTCTTTTCACTTTAAATGAATTGAAATCTGCCTTACTTGCAGCGGTTCCTCTCCTGGTATGAATGAAATTCATTACAAACTTTTGAAACATCTTCCGAAAATAGGTCTGAACATCCTGGTACAAGTGTACAACTATGTATGAAATAATGGGTTCTTTCCACCTTCTTGGCGAAAAGCCCTCATCATACCGATTCCTAAACCCGGAAAAGATCTTTCAAACCCGTCCAGTTACCATTCGTGATGGACCGTTTCCCGTCCAGTCACAAATTTTTATGCAACCGGGCTAACCGGAAGGTAGTCGTCCGGAAGCCGGTTGAAAAGTTTACCTGACTGCTGCTCACCTGCGCACTGTTAAAAGCCAGGTGAGCTGAACTGGTTAGGCAGTCTCTGCAATGATTCTGGCAACACAACTATCCAGAAGGCCGAAGAGGGACTCCATCCATTTTTTGTGGCAGTCAGGTATTTATCATTCAATGTTTATGTATTAGCAAACCGAAACCGTATTCCCGTTTAGGAGCGACTGAAACTTCCTCAGCGCGCTGTGAAGGTTTTGTTTGGAAAACAAAAGTATTTGTTGTGTTCTGTTATCCTATGACTTGATAGGGTAGCAAAATGAAATTATTTCGGAAAACATGAATAGATGAAGTGAGTGTAAAAGGAAGTGGTCTTCAGAAAAAAAAAAGATTTTGTTTATTGTGTGACTTAACTAGTTATGAACTTCATGATGAACAAAAAAAAGTTTATTCCAATGTGGTTTGCGAGAAGAGGGAGAGTTTTGATGCTATGGATAATAAGCTCCCAAAGTGTGCGACATAGACTATATTTGCTGTTTTGATTTTTGATGTGGATGAGTATTTAACTCACTCTTGATATGAATATTGAGTAATTGTGTGTTGGTAAACAAGAGTGTTGTGGAAATCTTTCCCTTACATATATTGAAATAGATGAATCGTTTGAAAAAAAAGAAACCTTTTAAAATCTGGTGATTATATGAAATGAAATGAACATTCTTGTCGTGTTACAAGAAAAAGAAATGAACATTTGTGACATGATGAAAGACATTCATAGTTTGATGGAAAGTAATCATTAATTGTGTGTAATGATTGTATTCATGGTTTATTGAAGAGGGTCTAGGTGAAAATCCTTTCCCCAATTTGGAAAACTAGTTTTCTGAAAGGTTTATATCGAAATCCTTTCCTGTGTAGTGTTATGATTCTGGAAAAGGGAATGTTGTAGTGTTATGATTCCGGAACAGAGAATGTTGTAGTGTTGAAGAAAGAATATGCTGATGTTTGTCCCAAGTTCTAGTGGAATATGATGTGGCTAATGAATATGAATGTAGTCGTGATTGTAATGAATAGTAGCCATGATAATCAAGGTAGTTAATCAGTTTCCCCCAGGTAGAAGTGTACCCTGGACTAAGGGGGACTGGCTGCCATTTACTGAGGGTCGGGCCGTAGCTGTGTCTACCCCCTTGTTCTCCGCCTTGTGTCAGCATGGAGAGGCCAGCCTGAGTGCCGACAACCACCCTATCTGCCACTGCGCCCGGGACTGACTACCCGCTGAGCCAGTTGGGCTGGAGACGCCGCTGCTGCCAAGCCAGAGTGCCGCTCCCGAGTTTTTGAACCAGCGACCTGTTGGCTAGGCCGTCGCTGCGTTCTGTGCTTCGTGTGTGAGTCACAGCTCCTGTGTGAGACTGTCGCCTTGTCATCGGCAGAGACGACGTGAGTGTGGAAGTGTTTTTTTTTTAGCCACAGTTCTGAAGTTCTGTAAGTCCTGTGTCAGACTTGACTTGACGCTGTAGTCGTCGTCTTCATCTTCTTCGTCGTCTTCGTCCTCTTCGTCGTCTCGTCGTCTTCATTGTCTCGTCGTCGTCATCGTCTACGTCGTCGTTGAGACCAGCAGCGCCAGTAAATAGATACATATAGATATATTTTGTGTCGTGTGCCCTGTTTGCTGTGCCTGAAGTATATAGTTCTGCGTGTACGCCTTATGGTTGGCGTGCCAACCTATTAATGTTCTTGCATTTATTATATATGTTTGTCTGATGGCTCGGGCAGCATAAAACAGAAAAAGGTGTTGTTCTGTTGCCTGGCTGTCAATGTTCGGTTGAGTGGGTGTGTGTATGTGCATTGGAAAAGTCGTGCATGCATCCATAATTTCTGAGTGAGAGTCAGACAGTCGGACACCTGCAGACACGACCCATTCCATCCGTAACACCGTCCAATAGTTTTGACCAGCTGTATCTGCAAACTGATGGAGAAAATTGTCATTGCTAGATTCATGTGGAAACTCGAAATCGACAGCCTTCTGGCAAAAGAACAGTGTGGTTTCCGCAAACATCTAACTATAGTGGACCATTTGATCCGTCTCGAATCTACACTTCGAAATGCCTTTCTAAGTAAACAACACACACTAGCTATTTTCTTTGACTTGGAGAAGGCCTTCGATACCACCTGGAAATAAGGGATACTTTATGATCTCCATTATCATGGTTTTCAGGGTCATCTTCCGCTATTTATTAAATAAATTTTTTGGCTGAACGAACAGTTTCAGGTTCGGGGTTGGCAACACTCTCTCTGATGTTCACGAGCAGGTGTTGGGTGTTCCACAAAGGAGCATACTGTCTCCTGCCCTCTTTAGCATAAAAATCAACAACATTGTTCATTCAGTTCAACAAGGTTTTGACTGCTCATTGTTTGCAGCCGATTTTGCTCTCTACGCAGCTAGAAGCTTGTACCCAAGTGTTCAGCGCAGGCTCAAGATTTGTGTGGATGTAAATACATCTGTGGGTGGAAGAAAATGGTTTCACTTTTTCTGCTACCAAGACACAGAGCATTCACTTTCACAATTTTCAACAGTTCTTTGCTCATCCTGAAATCCAAATAGGGAAATCTTTCATTCCAGCTGTAGAAGAGGCCAAAGTTTTGGGAGTTATATTCGACCAAAAGCTCAACTTTCTTTGTCACATTGAACACACTTAAACATTTCTTGCCAAAAAGCTGTAAACATTCTGCGAGTTGAGGCACACACTGACTGGAGCGCTCACAGGAAAACTTTGCTGCATCTCTACCGAGCTTTGGCCATTCTGGACTGGTTATGTTGTATATGGCTCTGCAAGACCCTCTTATCTGAAACTCTTGGATCCTATTCATCATCAAGGGCTTTCCGCACCACCCCTGTGTACAGCCTGTATGCAGAGGCAGATGAACCTTATTATCTGACAGGCTGAAACTGTCCTTGAATTACTATCTCAGACTGTTCTCTGCACCGGAAATCCCCGCCTATGACTGTGTGTTTAATCCTCCGTTTCAGAGTAAATTTGAAAAAAAAAATCCCAATTCCTCCATTTGAACTTCGTATTTAGCCTCATGCGCAGAATGCAGGTCTTAATCTAGGAGTTGTGTCTGGCTTCTCCAAGTTTCCAGATAAGCCTCCATCGATATTTTTCACACTAGAAATCCGCTTTGATCTTGCTGCTTTTCGCGAGAATCCACCAGTTCCCAGGCATAAAATGTATTGTTTGCCGATCTGTGTACAAAATTCCCATCCTTTTAGAAAATGTTTACTGATGTTCAAAGTCCAAAGATGCGGTGGCTTGTGCAGCCTATTGCCCAGGTGCTCCTTTTCAAAGATCATCAAAACATATTCCGTCAGATACTTCTGTTTACTCTGCTGAACTTACAGATTTGGTTCTAGCACTGAAGATAATCTCTCAATCTACAAAGAAGGACATTCTGATTTTGTCTGATTTTGTCTGATTCGCTGTCAGTTTTGGAGGCCATAGCTGGTTGTAACCTCCATCATCCTGAACTTCTGAACTTTTTTCAACTTTTAACCTCTTTGAAAGCGAATGGTCACAACATTGCTTGGGTTCCCAGTCATGTGGGCATTAGGGAAATGAAATGGCTGATCGTTTGGCCAAGAAGGCCACAGCGAGGAAACTATCTAATAATCTATCCCCACTCAGATTTTTGAAACCGAAAGTTAATGATTAAGTCAGAGACCTCTGGCAGGAGGACTGGAATACACAGACGGATAAGAAACTTTTCCAGATCCGTCCAAACCTGAAAGAGTTCCTCTAATCTATCTTTGGTGGTCGCAAAAAAGAAACGGTTTTGTGCTGGCTGCACACTGGCTACTCGTTTTTTTTGTAAAACTCATTCGTACCATTTAAAGAATGAAGAAGCTCCGTGGTGCATTCCATGTCAAGTATCACTCACGATGAAACATATTCTTTTGGAGTGTTGGGACTTACATGATGTGAGATATACACATTTTACAGCAGACTCCATGAAAACCTTCCTCAGAGATGTTCCACCTGATGCGATCTTTGAATTTCTGAGGGAGATTAACATTTTTCATCGATTTTATAGTAGAAAGATCTTTAACAAAATTTTGAGTGTGTTTTTGGAGAGCACAGTTTAGAGGGTTGTGTGAATGAACAACTTGTGAGTTGAAATAAACGCGGTGACAGCCCTGATATGGCCCTTTGCGGTCGGCTGGGCTATAAACAACATTACATTACATAACAGATTACTCTGGGATTCGACGTACAGACCAAACGATCGTAGAGAAGATCACTCAGCAACGTCATCCAGACAACTGGATTCCAAAGTCAAGCAATGAAGAGGATAATGGAACACCTGATTTAATTCACGAAATGACAAAGTGCAACACAAACATGAATGTTCTCAAACAAATGAACGAGGTACAAAAAAGTCACAACGACAATAGACCGAAAAGCTGCTAAGTCGAGCAAAGAACGTAGATAAAAGGGAAAGAAAGTAGGCGGAAGATATGTCTAAGGTGATGACGTAGAGATATTTCATGATATTTTCAAAAACATCTCAACGTCATAACTTTTAACAAATGGGAAGATAGTCTAGCTGATAAAAGAAAGGAAATAAATGGAGAGAGAGAGAGAGAGAGAGAGAGAGAGAGAGAGAGAGAGAGAGAGAGAGAGAAGAGAGAGACAGAGAGATATCCAGGTAAAGGCCATTTCATATACTGCTTTCATTCTTTGTCAGCTTGACTGTACTTGATTCATGCTACCATAAGAGCAATTTCTCTCGACACAATTACAGTGTTTAATATTCTTTTTTACTTTTTTTTATGTGTTTTTGTTTTGTTTTGTTTTTGTTTGTTTTTGTTTTTTGTTTTGTTTTGGCACCTTATCTTTCCATTACCCTGTCTTCCTGTTTTCAGCTTTCCATTATGCATGGACTGTGATATTCATACGGTGATGCCAACAACCACAGTCTATCAATTTTCTTTGAGTAACATTTTACTGCCAGGCCCTGTGACAGTATGAACGAGCTTCAAGATCCTAGTAGCTTTGCCGGCCAACCAACTACTTGACAGAGTTCAGTCCCCTGACAGCAGTTGGTGCTTTGAAAGTTTTTATATATATATAATATTCCATTATAAAACAAAGCTTACTCTTATGTCTTAGATTGAAGAAATAGGGGAGATAAGCATTCAATAATATAATAAGTATATAATAATATATAAGTATTCATTATTATTATTATTATTATAGATAAGCATTCATATCTGCAGTGGTAGATTATTCTGCCTAACTAACAGTATGTGCTTGAGGGGGTGAATGGGGAATAATAAATGCTTCTCAAAATGAGCCTTAAAGCAAGCTTATAGTCTTCAAGGGGGAGACAATCTCCAATGGGGAGGAAACTCGCTAGCATATAACTCCTGGTCAGATACCGGTATTTCGAAACCTGATTGTTTCTCCTCAGTGACCACGGAAAGTGGTAACTTGACTCCTCTGCCTTTTCGGTTTTAAGAAGAATGCTATCCCAGAAAAAGGCTGGTGTGCAATACTGCAGTATGTTTGTTGAGTTTTCAAAAAAAAAACAACAACCAAAGGTGCCAGGTAAGAAGCAAAAGAAAATCATGAAACAGCAAACCAAGCTACATTTTCTTGTGAAAAGTAGAAAATATAAAAAGATAACCTCTTAAGACACAAGTGCTGAGGGCCATTTCTTGGAATGAATCTGCAAGGGACTAAATTACGATAAACTAATAAATTCCAAGGATAAGTAACCGATCACCATTCCAGCAGCTTACAGAGCAGCTTGGTGTTGCAATGACTGCAAGAAATATTCATTTATATAAAACAAAGCTTGCTCTTATGTCTTAGATTGAAGAAATAGGGGGAGATAAGCATTCATATCTGCAGTGGTAGATTATTCTGCCTAACTAACAGTATGTGCTTGAGAGGGTGAATGGGGAAAATAAAATAAATGCTTCTCAAAATGAGCCTTCAGCAAGCTTATAATCTCCAAGGGGGAGACAATCTCCAATAGGAAGGAAACTCACTAACATATAACTCCTTGTCAGATACTGGTATTTCGAAACCTGATTGTTTTTCCTCAGTGACCACGGAAAGTGGTAACTTGACTCCTCTGCCTTTTCGGTTTTAAGAAGAATGCTATCCCAGAAAAAGGCTGGTGTGCAATACTGTAGTATGTTTGTTGAGTTTTCAAAAAAACAACCAAAGGTGCCAGGTAAGAAGCAAAAGAAAATCATGAAACAGCAAAACAAGCTATATTTTCTTGTGAAAAGTAGAAAATATAAAAAGATAACCTCTTAAGACACAAGTGCTGAGGGCCATTTCTTGGAATGAATCTGCAAGGGACTAAATTACAATAAACTAATAAATTCCAAGGATAAGTAACCGATCACCATTCCAGCAGCTTACAGAGCAGCTTGGTGTTGCAATGACCGCAAGAAATATTCAATTATAAAACAAAGCTTGCTCTTATGTCTTAGATTGAAGAAAATAGGGGAGATAAGCATTCATATCTGCAGTGGTAGATTATTCTGCCTAACTAACAGTATGTGCTTGAGAGGGTGAATGGGGAAAATAAAATAAATGCTTCTCAAAATGAGCCTTCAGCAAGCTTATAATCTCCAAGGGGGAGACAATCTCCAATAGGAAGGAAACTCACTAACATATAACTCCTTGTCAGATACTGGTATTTCGAAACCTGATTGTTTTTCCTCAGTGACCACGGAAAGTGGTAACTTGACTCCTCTGCCTTTTCGGTTTTAAGAAGAATGCTATCCCAGAAAAAGGCTGGTGTGCAATACTGTAGTATGTTTGTTGAGTTTTCAAAAAAACAACCAAAGGTGCCAGGTAAGAAGCAAAAGAAAATCATGAAACAGCAAAACAAGCTATATTTTCTTGTGAAAAGTAGAAAATATAAAAAGATAACCTCTTAAGACACAAGTGCTGAGGGCCATTTCTTGGAATGAATCTGCAAGGGACTAAATTACAATAAACTAATAAATTCCAAGGATAAGTAACCGATCACCATTCCAGCAGCTTACAGAGCAGCTTGGTGTTGCAATGACCGCAAGAAATATTCAATTATAAAACAAAGCTTGCTCTTATGTCTTAGATTGAAGAAATAGGGGGAGATAAGCATTCATATCTGCAGTGGTAGATTATTCTGCCTAACTAACAGTATGTGCTTGAGGGGGTGAATGGGGATATATATATATATATATATATATATATATATATATATATATATATATATTGTTCAACATTCTCCTCTTGACCGAGCCTTCTGCTACAGACTCTCTCTCTCTCTCTCTCTCTCTCTCTCTCTCTCTCTCTCTCTCTCTCTCTCTCGTGAGAGCTGGAGTGGAAGTCAGCCGGTGAGCAGGCTTTGCGAGCGCGTCTTACGAAGTTAGCTAATTGTAGGCGTTATATGTAATGCTGTTGCTTCACCTGTGGCAGAGATTGTTGTTAGGTGCCATGCCTTCAAAAACATTGGATTTCAGGCAACGATATAGACTCCTTGTTTTTGTTTTCATGGCATTTGTGAAGAAACGCGCAAATTCAAGATTACCAAGACTGGGACTGACATTGAAAACCAAGACTACCGGTGTCGTGTGTGGTTTCCTCCTCTCGTATTTCTTCTGGAGGAGTTTTTGTTGTTTCAATGCGGCGACGTCAAATTAAATCCAGGACACCGTTCTTCCATGAAACAAACAAACAAACAAACACACAAAAAACGCTACTGGGGTCCCAGTCATCACGTTCCCCTCGTGCTAGTGTTGGAGACGCACCATCGGATACGTCATCCCACAACAGAGGTCAGAGCTCCAACGATGTCATGTCTGTGCTCTAACAGCTGAACATGAAGTTTGACGCAGTGAGGGAGGATATTAGATGCCTCAAAGACGGTTTTGATGTGCTGCATACGGAAATGAAGAGCATGAAGGAAGAATGCACCCGTCTACGAGATGAAAATGCCGCACTGAGGGAGAGTAGCGTCCGCCTGGAGAAGAGGATCGAAGAGATGAAGAGGAAGACCGACGATTTCGAATGCAGGTCGAAGCGGAACAATGTCATCATCCACGGACTTTAGAAAGCAGACAACGAGACGGCAGATGACCTGGAGGCTACAGTCATGGAACTCTTCACTGAGAGGCTGGGGCTGGCCAAGGACGTTCGTTTTGACCGCCTGCATCACCTGAACCAGAGGCCCAACTCTCCAATAATCAGGTGCTGTACCTTCTTCAAGGACAAGGTGGACATACTCAGGGCAAGAGAGAACTAAAAGGTACTAGTACTTTTACTGGGGAAGATTTTTCCTTCAGGGTAAGGGAAGTAAGGACAAACTTTTGCCCCATTTGAAGAAAGCCAGAGCAGAACACAAAAAGACGTCTATGGTTTTCGACCATCTTGTAATAGATGGAACTAAATTTTCTGTGGACTCTGAAGGCAACCTAAAAGAAATCAAACAGGATATCGGCCACTCTTCTTGTGGAGGTGGTTCCTCAGATTTTTGTTTTGTAAATAGTTTTTCTTCTGAATTTAATTTAAAGGGAGCAACCAAAAAATTGACACCGGTTAAGGAACCATTTGTGAACAGTTACGTGGCTAACACTGCACGCACCTGTGTGTTCAATGCTCGTGCAGCAGTGCAAAAAAGTTCAGGATCGCATTCTGTATCAGGTCAATTTAATACGCGTATTTTTAGTTAAGAATCTTAGAGTCTTACAATAATGGCCTGCTCCCTAAACTAAGACATGAAGATTTCCTTTCTTATGTTCGTTCCTATGATATCATTTGTTTTGCTGAAACCTTTATAGAAGCATTTGAGTTGGATTTATTTGTTGATTACATGATTTTATGTAAACCTGATATTAAGTTTTCTAAACATGGTCGTTTTCCTGGTGGAGTTGTGTGCCTTATTAAGAGAGTGTATGCCCCATTTGTTCGTTCTGTTGCCGTAGATTACAATAATATTATTGGTTTTCTCGTACACAGAGCTGTATTAGGCACCATGAAAAATATACTGTACATGTGTGTATATGTTCTGCTTGAAGGATCACCATATTATTCTTTTATGGATGTAAAGAATGGCATTGGTCTTTTGGAAGAATGCGTATCAGATTGTTCAGTTGAATTTCATGTTTACTAAGTGTTGTCAGGAGATTTCAATAGTCGTACTGCCGATATGAACATTAATGATTTCTGCAGTGAAAACTTTATTAATTCATTAAAATCAAGTAGTTCGATCAATACAAATAGGAAATCTCAAGACAAAGTGTTGAATAACTATGGTAAACTAATGTTGAACGTGTGTACTACATTTGATTTACGTATTCTGAATGGTGCATGCAATGGCGACCACTATGGTTGCTACACATACATCTCAGATTCAGGCAGTAGTGTTAACAATTAATTTTTTTTAATGCCGAGTGACATGTTTGCCATGTTTGAATGTTTCTGTGAACGTAATATTCATGAAATGTTTCATTCGGATCATATGCCACCTGACTTACATTTAACTTTTTCGGGAGAGCGTGACAGTATGAAATCTCAAGAAGAGAAACAAATATTAAATCGGATAGTTTGGAAGAATAATGCAGCACCGGTGTTTATTGACTCAATGCACTCTGAGGAATCTCGTAGAATGTTAGAGCTAGCTGTAAGTTTAATTGATTATGATATTGACGAAGCTTTGTCCACTTGTAATGATTTCATTAAACGAAGTGCTGAATGCATGAATAGGCAGATCAGAATTGGTGATAATGATAAATCAGATGACTGGTACGATCATGAATGTAAGGCAGCAAAGAAAAATTTAAGGAAGCTTTACAGAATGGCCCGTCGGACAGGATATTCTGAAGACGGAAACGCTTTTTGTATTGGACGTTGAGAATATAAAAAATTGTTAAAACGCAAAGAGATGTATTTCCACAAATCGTTTTTAGATGAACTGTTATCGTCTAGAAACATCAAAAGCAATTTTGGGAAAATGTAAACAAGCTTTCATATAAACGAAGACACATTAGCAATAATATCATTCTGGACAACTGGTTGAACACTTCAAAACTTTACTCGAAAAACAAAGTGAAACAGACGAGGACGAATTGAATATTGATGGTAATGATAATTAGTTCAACCGACCAAATATCAAAGGAAGAAGTTCTGTTAGCAATTAGAAAGATAAAGATTAGAAAAGCTGCTGGGCCAGATGGAATAACTGGAGAGTTGTTAAAAAATGCAGGTGACTGTGTTGCAAATTTCTTTGTCACATTTTTTTAATGCTTTGTTTCAGAAAGGTATATTTCCGGACACTTGGACAGAAAGTATTGTGCTTCCTTTAGACCAAAAAAAGGAGATGTCAACAACCCTAACAATTACTGGGGCATTTCACTATGCAATAATAGTAGTAAAATTTATAGTACAGTTATTAATCATCGTTTACAAGAGTGGGTTGAAGAAAACAACATTACTGGAGAATATCAAGCAGGGTTAAAAAAAACCTATTCAACTATTTTTTCAAACCCACAAACTTACACTAAAAAACTGATAGAACAAACCGAGAAATTTGTGCGCAACATGAGATGGAAGGCGTTCTTCTTCCTAAACCCAAATGCAAAGAATGAAGACAAAAATACATATGGATTCAAATCATGGCGATCACCTCCGACAATAGATGAAATGAAACCTTTTGAAGACAAAATGAAGGGACTGATAGCCAATATTAAATTCAAAAAATCAAATAACAACTTTCAAACATCACTAGCAAATGATATAAAACAAATCCAAAATGATAAAAAGATATTCGTAAAGGCTGACAAAACGAGCAATTTTTACAAAATGGAACCAAATGAATACTCTCAACTCTTAAACAAAAACATCCAGAAAAACTACAAGAAAGCTGATAAAACTACACATAGCAACATTCGCAAAAAAGAAAAAGAGCTTGCACACCGCATGGAGTTAAGTGATAGGGTAGAGGCAACAGCAACAAAAGAAGCCTTCATAACGCTTCAAGACCACAAGCCTAACTTCCAAAACAACCCAACATGTAGACTAATAAACCCATCTAAATCCGAACTGGGCAAAATAAGCAAGAGAATTTTGGAAAAGGCTATAGAAGATATAAAATCAAACACCGAATACAACTTTTGGAAAAACAGCTATGAAGTCATACAATGGTTTAAGAAACTCAACAAACAGAGAAATACAATGTTCATTACATTTGACATAGTAGACTTCTATCCATCCATAGATGAAGAACTACTCAACAAAGCTTTGAAATTTGCCAACAAATACACAAATATAACAGAGTCAGAAATGGAGATTATTTTCCACACCAAAAAAACCTTACTCCATTGCAGAAATGAAACTTGGATTAAAAAAACGAGCAAAAACTCCACATTTGATGTAACCATGGGATCGTATGATGGTGCCGAAACATGTGAACTAGTCGGACTATTCATGCTATCCAACATCCAAAAACAACTTGGAAAACAGGCCGGTTTATACAGAGATGACGGCCTCGCTGCATTAAACAATAATCCAAGAACCATTGAAAACAAGAAAAAAGAATTATGTAAAATCTTTAAAAACCACAACTTAAAAATCACAATAGAAGCAAACAAAAAAGTAGTGAATTACCTAGACATAACATTAGACCTCAATGACCATGTGTACAAACCATACAAAAAACCCAATGACGTAAACATCAAAAGCAACCACCCACCATCTATACTAAAAACAATACCCAATTGTATAAACAAGAGACTATCCAACCTGTCATGCAATGAAAACGCATTCAATGATGCAGCAACAGAATATCAAGAAGCATTACAAAAAAGTGGTTACAATTACAAACTACAATACAGTCCAGACAACAGCACGAACAGAAATAAGAAAAATAGGAAAAGAAAGATCATATGGTACAGCCCACCATACGATGGACAAGTAAAAACAAATGTAGGAAAAGAATTCTTTAAAATCTTGGCAACATCATTCCCAAAAGAACACAAACTGTCCAAAATATTCAACAAAAACACCATTAAACTATCATACTCATGTATGCCCAACCTCAAAAACATGATTGACTCATCTAACAAAATGAAAAGCAACATAAAAGAGAAGGGTGCCGAAAGGACATCTTGCAACTGCACTAAAAAAGAACAGTGCCCCCTAAGCAATAAATGTCTTCACCGCAACATTGTATACCAAGCTACGGTAACATCAGAAAATGAAAAAGAAACATATATAGGGATTACTGAAAACACTTTCAAAACCAGATACGCAAACCACAAACAGTCATTCAAAAATGAAAAATACAAAAATCAAACAGAGCTGAGTAAATACATTTGGAGACTCAAAGATAAAAAAATAGACTACAACATATCATGGAAAATCATAAAAAGAGCAACACCATACAACAATATCTCAAAAAGATGCAATCTATGCTCCACAGAAAAATGGTTAATATTATGCAAACCACACTTAGCAACTCTGAACACAAAAGTAGAAATTGTAAACAATTGCAGGCACAAGTGGAAATCTTTGCTAGCACATTCCATCTGAACAGGCCCCAATAAGAACCACAGGCCGCACGTGCAGCAAATGAGATCCGCCTGCACACACAGAGTTGAAATCAAGTCCCGCACGCCATAAAAGATCGTTGGCGTGCCCCAAAAGACATCCTGAAGATAGCAACGCTAGAAACAAGCTTGTAGATTTTAATACTTCATTTTTAAAAAATTTTTTTAACAAATATATATATATATATATATATATATATATATATATATATATATATATAATGAATATTAAACTTCATTTCATGGAGTAACTGCCAGTTTCCAGATTTCTCTGTTTCTCTGTCTCTGTCTGTCTGTCTGTCTCTCTGTCTCTGGCTCTGTCTCTGTCTCTGTCTCTGTCTCTCTCTCTCTCTCTCTCTCTCTCTCTCTCTCATTTGACTTCGGCTGCCACTGATTCCATTGTGCTTGTGTCAACCATGTACTTCCCCCATATCTTAGAAAGAAAAGCTAGGAAGGAGTTTGACGGCGAAAGATTTTCACAGAGAAAAAGAACCGTGAGGCAGGTGTGTCGGTCCTGAACCCCTTGCCCTCAATGGGTGTCTGGCAACATGCATGAATATATCAAGAGAGAAAGGAGTAAGAGAGAGAGAGAGAGAGGGGGGGGGGGGGGGGAGGGGGAGGGAGGGAGAGAGAGGGGGAAGAGAGAGAGGGGGGAAGAGAGAGGGAGAGAGGAAGGAGAAGGAGAGGAAGAGAGAGAGAGAGAGAGAGAGAGAGAGAGAGAGAGAGAGAGAGAGAGAGAGAGGAACAAAGAGAAGAAGCAGAAGAATAACAAGAACAA
>CM065741.1:44317058-44334558 GCA_033310375.1 Conus canariensis | reverse complement strand
GCATTAACATTTTGACACCACTGTGTTAGATGTGGGTGTGGTCGAGGTGCGTGTGGTTGTACTAGACTGTATTGCATTGACATTAGTGTTACCACTAGAGGGGAAATTTTGTTTTGGAACACACAGCAGAGCATGATGTTTTCCCTTGCATTTAGTACATTTTGCAGAACATTTTCTGTAATTGTGTCCCTTTGCTGTGTTAGACAACGAAAGCATGCACCTACATGCCGTAAAACATCTTTTCGGTCTCCCACTGGTGCCTTGGTAATGCCATAACAACGTCCCAGTGTGTGGCCATGCCGCTGACACAGTTCACAGGTTAGACGAGCAGCCTCAGCTGTGTACAAAGATGCTGCCACAGGAACAAACTTATCAAACACTGAACTGTTCACACCATCTCTCAGAAAGGTTTGAGAACGCTCACTACGTTCTATTTCCCGCTGCAGGAATTCTAACAGAAATTGTAAGTCACTTTCATGTTGAGCACCGTCTCTTGCCCACTCCATGCGCAGCTCAGAAGGCAGGCGAGACAGAATGAGTAGCGTCAAAACAACCCCATACTGCTGTCCTGAAATACCCAATGACTCAAGACTGCGAACATGTGCCTGTAAATGATCAAATATTTTCCACAGAACTGAAACTGAAGGTTGACAAGGTACATTTAGTGTGCAAAAACAATACGTTCAGGACGGCCAAACCGTTTCTCCAAAATATCGCAAGCAGCCTTGTAGTTAACAGCAGTTAAAGACAGCCCTTGTACAGCTGCTTTGGTTTCCCGTTTGAGGAGCAACAAAAGACAGGAACATTTTGTTACGTTAGGTAATTCACTGGCATCTACTACTGCCTGACACTGCTCCCAAAAAGAGGTACAAGTAGTGACATCTCCTGTGAAAATAGGCAATTCTAATTTGGGCAACTTCGCTTCCATATTTGCAGTTGACGCGCCACCAGAACCAGAACCCTTTGATGAATGGGACCCATCACCACAATCACCAGCAGATTTACTGTGACGTGTTGCAAGTAACTTAGCAGCTTTGATACGAGGTAGTCTTGCATTTGCAGGAAAATCAGCTGCTTCCGCAATGTCACTGTTGAGTTCCGAAAGTTCAATTTCAAACTCGACCGCCGACTGTGCTTCAGTAAAATGCTGAGCCTGTTGTCAAATTCTTCAATAGCGTCAGTAAGTTCAACAGTATTCACTTCAATATTTTCACAAATTTTCGGCCAATCTTCTGTTACAACGAGTAACCCAACCACGGGCCGCCACACGTGCTCGGACAGCAGCTTTCAACGGACTGGACGACGACATGTTCGTATCGACGACGACGAACGAAACACAATGGATGAAAAGTTCAATGGAATACTTCCTGGACCGTTAGCCGCATATGCAAAATAGCAGCAGTTAGCAAACACCTTCAGTTCACATTTATCCCGGGTTCCGGCACCAATTATGTTCCGAACACTACGGAACATACACAAACCACACAGGGGGTTCATAAAAGACGCTCGAAGCCATCAACGTCGTTCATAACTCATTTTTTCTGTACTTCTCCATGGGAGAGCTAGAAAAAGACTGGTCACTATATGGAGATGCAAAACATCCAAAACAATTAACGTAATCTTCAACACACATACAGAGATGTACACACAGACACACAGACACACAGACACACAGACACACAACACACACACACACACACACGCGCGCCGGCGCGCGCAGCCGGCGGCGCGCACTCGCACGCACTGACGAGCACAGACGCAAGCGCTTACATACAGGCACACACAGACACAGACACACACACAGTGACACACATGCGTACATACACACGTATACATGCATGCATAGACACAGACATACAAACATACATACACATACAGATAGTATGCTCTGTTCGTCTTGAATATGTGGAGAGAGAGAGAGAGAGAGAGAGAGAGAGAGAGAGAGAGAGAGAGAGAGAGAGAAGAGAGACGAAGAAGAGAGAGAGAGAGAGAGAGAGAGAGAGAGAGAGACAGAGACAGAGAGACAAAAGGACACGAGAGAGGCAGAGAGAGATTTTGTTCTTTTGTCTGTTTGTCCTCAAATTAAAATGATGCGCTCCCACTAAAGGTACATTAAGTGTCATTTTGAAGATCTAGTGATTTTGGCAGTCAGAAACTGGAGCAATTCATAAGCTTCACAATGATATTCTTAGTTTTCTTGCAGGTTTATCAAAACCATAATCATAGCAGTTTATATCCAGCTAGTAGTAAGGCGGCCATTTTGAGAAAATGCCAGTTAAAGTTGGCAGAGCAATCTTGACAAAAAGACCATAGCCACAGGGGTCATTTCTTTTTAACCGAAATCAACTGAACTTGGGAGAAAACAATTATTATTCCTTCCTGCATCAATCAAAGAGATATCTATAATTAATTCTTCTTTTTTTCAAGCGATTTCCTTTTCGAAAAAAAAATTTGCACGAAACTGCAGATTACAGAAAGTGTCTCGCTAATTTGCATTTCATTTACAAACAGGTGTACTGATTCTCTGGATGCCCAATCATCTTGTGTGAAGATTAAAGACATCTTTTGGCAACGTTTTACCCCCAACCTGCAGCAATTGCATAACTTAAAAAAATCTCATTAATTCTCAATAGCCAAAATCTTTCTGATCTTCCGAGAGCGGCGCATTTTAAAAATATGTTTTATAGGTTACCTGGCATCTGGTGAATAGCAGCCCTTTGAAGCATAAAGCTGGAAGAGCAACATCTTAAAAAAAAGAGTAAATTACCTCTTTACCACCATTTACCCTCATACCCCCCCCCCTCAAAAAAAAGACAAAAAGACAAAAAAGACCACCTTTATTAATAACAAGATACAATCATACATGCAAGAATAATTTGTAAAAAAAAAAAACTCACATGACTGAAAATTTGAATAATAAGTCTACTCACATAAACTTTCTGAATCAGGTGAACACACAACTGTAGTATGCACAATACATGATCCGTCCACTCGCCCACACACGATACACAGCACAGGTCTGGAGAAGTTCACATTCTTGGCTCCGGTGTCAGAGTGTCCCTGGCGTCAACCCGCACAAAACTCCGGATATTTTTGAACAGGTAACTTTGCCTCTCGAGAGACAAGCCTGGAGGTGGCATGATGGGTGGTTCATTTGGAAGCTCCCTAAGAACAGCGCCACTCTGTCCTCATCAATAAGACAGAAAGTCGTTTCCTCATCTGCCACAGTTTCCCTATACATCATGCATCCAGGCCTGTCTGCCGAGAAGCGAAAATAGCCTTTTTTTTAATTCCAGACATTGTGCGGAAATGGTTGCCAAAGAAACCCTGCCAGTCAAACATCTCCACCTGTGGTCTGGCATCTTGTGCCTCCCCCTTCACAACCTGAGCCCTGTTGATGTGTTTTACAGGGGTACTGTTCCTGACAACATCACTCAGGTCCAAGACAATGAACTTCAGATCTCCTGAAAGCTCGTTTCAGGAGACCGAAAGCACCAGTCCGGGGCAAACTTGGTGTTCTTGGCGGCATGAAGTAGAGGACAATTGTCGTGCGTTTTCCTGTAATCACCTTCTAGGTGCAGTACCATAAAACAAATTTTTCTTGTTCTGCCCCGAACAGTTATCACAGTTCTTCTCTCCAATTCCATAGTTATCAAAAAATGATACAGATATGACAGCCCTGCATTTGAGCCTCTGCTGGAGGTTGCACCTTCATTAATTAGATAATTAATTTGTTGAGGAAATCCCTCACAGCATACCCCGAAGATGCCAACTTTTCTCGGGTTAAAAATTACAGTGGTCCGGACTGGTACGGGCTGTGCGGCAGATGAACTTGTTGTGCAAAATCAAAAGAATAATGCATGGAACAGTTTCTGCTGTTGTGGGGACTTGCACCAAGTTCCCTGATTTCCAATTCCTGCACCACTGCTTTGCTCACTGCTGTCATTGTCTTCTAGAGGCGCCGCTCTGCTGTGCCATGAGCAGCTCACCCTTCTCCTCGTCGCTGAGGTTGGCACTCCTGTAAATATGGTGCATATTCTTCTGACATATCCAGCACAGATCTGTCAAGGGACGTGCAACCACAATAACTGGAAGAAGGGCTGCCCAGATCTTGTGGAAGGTTGAGGAGGCAACAGGTCTGAATCCTAAAACAAGACACATATACACTGAAGAATGTCGGACAGAAAAAAAAAGATTCAGGAATATTAGAAGTGAACAAATAAATCAAATCATGATGTTTTAAGCCCCACCAACCCCTCAGGCCATCTCAAAGCAATCATTATAAGGGAACTGGCAAGTGAACTTGCCCATTATAAGGGAACAGGCAAGTTAACAGAAAACTGAACTGCTACTGACTACGAAGCAGAATGCTGCATGTCAAAAACATAAAGAAGAAAATTGCATTGGTGGGTTATGGATACATGACAATACTCAGTGTTAAGAATGGTGTGCGGTGCGTGTTTTGCTTTCTGACTCTCTCCTGAAGAAGTTTGGATGCGTGTACGTCTTTTTCTTTACACACACCCACACTACACGAACATAGATAGCCAGACAACAAGTTAACTTTCTTTCTTTTTTTCTTTCGCCGCCTAAACCATCAAATCATAACAAGTGCATATTACATAACAAGAACGAGCAGGAACATCAATTAAATCATGGCACTGTCATCAAGGGCGCGCAACAACACTAAGTACTACTATAACATTTTAAACTTTTTTTTCTTGCGCAGGCCAAGCTGGCACCCACAGCAGTGTCACCACAGACAGTCTATGCACTTGGCCGCGTCCAGCCCGAGTCACAGAGTCTTCACACAGTTCAGAAGCCACTCATGGAAGCAGTTCGTGGGGTCCTTCTAGGGACTCACACACAACAGAAGGGGTTCACTGAACGTGTTTCCGACATAGAACGAAGCCGCCCGCGGAAGCAGTTAGTGGAGTCCTTCCAGGGACTCCCACACAACAGAAGAAGCACACGTCGTCTACTGACCACTCGGTCAGCCTCTCCACATCCCCACGGGGCAGAAACGGCGGCTGGGCTCGGGCTGCACCCCACACCCGGTTGGCAGTGCACACACGTTGTCTACTGACCACTCGATCAGTCTCTCCAAATCCCTGTGGATAGAGATAGCAGCTGGGCACGGGCTGCACCCCACACCCAGACGGCAGTCAGTTTCAGGTCGGACATGGGGCTTCACCGACACCTGGGGATCTGATAGTTACCTTGATTATCTAGCCTACGTCCTACATATTTATCGTTCTTGTTTGTCACTAGCAGTCACTCTTCACATAATATATTCTACTGGAATTGGGGGGAAAATACTCACGATAAAATCTACTAAGTTTCGATATGGTGGACGCATTACAATAGAAACATTTCCTCCACTAACACCATGAGTGCTTCCATTGAAGGAAAAGATTTCCACATGGAACCCTTTTTCAAAGTACCAAGAATACAATTATCATATGTCAAGGAACAATATCTGTTCGTCCCTTTTACCAAGAAAATAATGTTTTTACTTTTCCATATCGTCATTACTAGAAATGTCCAATTACATATCAAGAAAAGAATGTTTTTTTTTCTTTCCACAACAGGAATCAGAATAAATTTTCCAATGATTTATGCTCAATAATTTTCACGGTTCATTTCCGGAGCTCACCAACATTCACATCTTTGTAATATCTATACATTGGTTTAACTAGATTACTTTTCCCCAAACACATATAAGTATACATATCCTTTTTCCCATCCACTCACTCCATTCTTCTGATCCACCTGTCGACTCACACATTCACTAACTACACCTTCCTACTATCACCCTATGTTTCGTCAAATCACAAGATATGTCAAGGGAACAATTAAACAGTTTAGGCCTTTACTAAGAGTTACAAAAAAATCACAATCACCTGTAAGAAAAAAAAAACTTCATTAGTACAAACCCTAACTTTTATCTAAGTATGGGAACATACCTGACCGCCACAAAAATTCACCTTCAGTCTCTCTTCGACTCTCTGGAGATGTTTTTGTGCCGGGAACTCGGAAGAGACTGAAGGGAAATCCTCGCTCACCCGACTAATACAAAATGCAGATGAGTAGCTGTCAGGTAAACAGGTCAACCGGTTTTTCAGGGCTACCTATTCCGGTCCAATGTGTCCCCAAAATTTGTGACCGAACGAAATATGGTCCGTCACACCCAGTGAAAAAAAAGGGAAGAAGTGTACAGCAGTGGTAGGCGTACACCAGAGACACCCTTAGTTTTACACCAAAAACCCTACGATGGGGGACGGGGGATTCAATTGTCGACAGAAACCATGTTTTCTGTTTTGGCAAATGCAGAAAAAAATGGCAGAATTGGTGGAAACATTTGCATTCCTGAATAATTTTAATGAAATGCTATATGATATTTTGATATGGATGTTGAAGCTTTAATCTTATTGCACGCGTTAAAAAGTATGAAAGTGTAGTTTACTTGGCGCACACTTTCAGGGGTTGGAAAAAATGTGCCCATGTGAACCATAGTTTGTGTAAACTGGTAAAACAATATGCAGAAAAACAGTAAGTGTGGTCTCGGAAATAGATTCGTGGAGGAGGGAGGGGGGTGTTCTGGTAATGTGGCTCGTAGAAATGAGCCCTTGGTTAATTTTTTTGTGGTGTTTTGGTCAAACATGGTCATGTCAAGAGGACTCCACTGATCTATGACAGAAAAGCATTTTACCAGCAGCCGCAGCACTGTTAAGGAAGTCTCTGTCAACTTGACTCTTCAGCGTGCTTGATGGCAGCAAGAGGATGTCGTCTTGGTGGAAGCCTGGCACTCTTCCTAGCATTATCCTCTACATAGCTGAGGATGAATCTATACACATTGTTGGTCTCAGCCAACGTCAGAGCTCTGGTGTTGTTCTTTCTCCCCCCTTGCTTGCTCTGCCGCTGACATGGACCTTCCTTTGTGACCAGACAAAAAACGGTCCGTCACAATGATGTGGATTTCAGCTGACTTGACCACAGTTTACTGGCATAACACACACACACACACACACACACACACACACACACACACACACACACACACACACACACACACTCACTCACACACACACACACACACACACACACACACACAAGAGAAAAGAGAGAGAGAGAGAGAGAGAGAGAGAGAGAGAGAGAGAACGTTTCTTGTTAGGTTATTTCCTGTGAGGTTCTCCTCACTTCAAGAGCATAATCAAAGAATGACTTCCCAGTAACGGCTGTTGTATCCTTGTCCAAAACCATCACATTTCTGAACGTATCTCTTGTCATATCTTGCATGTTCAGTTGTGTTGCTGCAACGTCTTCTGTTGTACACTGTGTTGAAGATTACGTTCATTGTTTTAGATGTTTTGCATCTCTGTATAGTGACCAGTCTTCTTTCAAGTTCTCCCATGTAGAAGTACAGAAAATAAAGGAGTTATTAATGACAGTTGATGGCTTCAAGTCTTTTTCTACGATACCCCTGTGTGGTTTGTGATATGTTCCATAGTTTTCTGAACATCATTGGTGCCGGAACCCGGGGAAAATGTTAACTGTAAGGTGTCTGTTAACTGCTGCTATTTTATGTATGCGGCTAATGGTCCCAGGAAGTATCTTATTGTTCTTTTCATTCACGGTATGTTTCGATCGTCGTTGTCGATACGCACATGTCGTCGTCCGATCCGTTGAAGACTGCTGTCCGAGCACGTGTGGCGGCCCGTGGTTGGGTTACTCGGTGCAGCAAAAGATTGGCCAAACTTTGTGAAAATATTGAAGTGAATACTGTTGAACTTACTGACGCTATTGAAGAATTTGACAGCAGGCTTTGCATTTTACATGAAGCACAGTCGGCGGTCGAGTTTGAAATAGAAGTTTCGGAACTCAACAGTGACATTGCAGAAGCAGCTGATTTTCGTGCAAATACAAGAGTACCTCGTATCAAAGCTGCTGAGTTGCAGTACGTAACAGTAAATCTGCTGGTGATTGTGGTGATGGGTCCCATTCATCAAAAGGTTCTGGTTCTGGTGTTGCGTCAACTGTAAATGTGGAGGCAAAGTTGCCCAAATTAGTATTACCTATTTTCACAGATGTCACATCGTGGACCTCTTTTTAGGAGCAGCTTCAGACAGTTGTGGATGCCAGTGAATTACCTGACATAGCAAAATTTTCCTATCTTTTGCGCGCTCCAGCGACTTTCGTTCTGCTCCCTCCTTGAGGCGGCCTCACGCGGCACTGGACCATCGCCGCCTGAGCAAGAAGAAGGCCGCCTAGGGTCCTGACGACAGCCTTTAGTTTGGGGAAAGAAGGCAAAATGCACCGGCGCCCATCTTCGGCCGACCAACAACCGAAATTGAACCGAAGTTCAAGAGGAACAAGAGCTCAGTGAGAGAGAAATACGACGGCATCAGACATGGAAAGTAAAGAAAAACATCGCTAGCTCTTCTCATTTAAAAATGTGTTTCATTCTGATAAATTTCTCAATGTCATAATAGATAAATGGCACAGAATAAATAACGAAAGATTCAGGTTGAGAACTTTAGGTTTTAAAGTGAACAAAAGATAGTCTGAATGTGAAACATCCACAGAATCTCCTTGTCCTGCATGTGGACACATTATTGACAACGAAGAACACTTTCTGTTTCACTGTACTGCTTGTAATGAAGTGCTGACAAATTGTTCATTTTTCCAGTTAGATATAGCGAAAAGACAAAATGTAGCTGTTGTGTTATCATCAGATGATGAACTTGTAATTAAATCAGTTGCGAAATTCATCGTGGAAGCATTGAAAATGGAGAGAGAGAAGAGAGAGAGGAGAGAGAGAGAGAGGAGAGAGAGAGAGAGAGAGAGAGAAGAGAGAGAGAGAGTGTACGTGAGTGAATTATGTCCATTTTCTTTAAGTAAAAAAGTTGACATTCTTTTCATAATGTTTTTCTAAAATGTCAGTACAAATATGAGTTAATCTGAAAATAAAGCGGTTTTAGTCCCAGAGAGAGAGAGAGAGAGAGAGAGAGAGAGAGAGAGAGAGAGAGAGAGAGAGAGAGAGAGGTTTTATGTGTTGTTCTTCAGTTTGACGTCTTCCCACTAAAAGTGATATCAGACGATGTGAGTGTGTGTGAGTGTGCGCGCACGCATGCGTGTGTGTGGTGTGTGTGTGTGTGTGTGTGTGTGTGTGTGTGTGTGTGTGTGTGTGGTGCGCGCGCGCGCGTGCGGGCGCGCGCGCGCGTGTGTGTGAACATGTGCATGCCTGTATGATTCAATTACAATAACAAATATAGCAGCCCCCCCCCCCCTCCCCGCACCTCAGGAAAACATTATTTTAAGTGAAAAAAAATCCAATTACACAATATGTAAAACTATAAGGAGAGCGTCCAAAGGACCACTTTGTCAGTTCTTGAGCACTGTCAATCATATTTGGATAGGTAGTACGATGCAGGTCAGTTAATGTGTAGAAGGACTAACGGTTAACCACTCAGAAAAATTTAAAGATAAATACCAACTGAACTATGTGACAAACGTTTCCAAATTGTGTAAAGATAAAACCAGTCATTTAATACTCTAGATAGAGACGGGAACCGGATCCATCAGATGAAATATCGTCACCAGTTTTGCTAATAACCTCCTTTGCTTTTGGACAATAAATTAATAGATGTTCAACTCCAACTCTTTCTCCACACATACATGTAACATTTTTGCTGAATTTTGTTCGAAGTGAATTCAAACGCATTCTGTGCATTAAGCTTTGTATTTCTCTAGGTATGGAGGCAAGATCCGGTCTTCATGAGGCCAATAGATTTTTTTTTCCAAAATTAGGTTTAATACAGTTGTGGCAATAGTTAATTTCTGAGTTCTCTAATACATTTCTAAATTTTTTACTGGACGCTTCGTTTATCAAAGAATAGCATTCACTTAAATCTAAGGGAATGTCAAGTGGTATTGATCCTTCGACATTTCGGGCTGCCTGATCGACCCTCTCATTTGCTGAAATTCCACAATGAGAAGGTACCCAGCAAAATGTAACTGTAATGCATTTAACTGACAGAAGATGTATGACATGATTTATTTCTGCTATTATCTCAACACGTACTTTTGGATTGGAAGACTGAATAGCGCTAAGGGCCGATTTAGAATCGGTGCATACTAGAATTTGACAAGAGTTAATAGGAAAACTCAAGACGTGGTGTAGAGACATCAAAATGACAACAAGCTCAGCATTGAATATTGAAAAATGTCTACCAAGATGGTACAACTTTTCCACTTTTAAATCAGGTATACAAAATGCTGCTCCTGTATCTAGATTATTTAGCACTGAACCATCCGTACAGATTTTCAAATAGTTTTTGTATGTATTTTCTAAATGAATATCGATGGCATTTTTCAATATATAAGGTGGATCCTTTTTGGACACATTTGCATAATTTGTATCAAAGGTAGCCTTGGCTTGCTTCCATCTTGGAATAGGTAAAAAGGACAGCTTATTAGCAGTTTTTGTTTCGTTTATATTAGAATCTTTCATGAGGTTAGAGGCAAATGACTGGATTGATTTTGTAGAATGCATTCTTCTGGCCCGTTTCACGAAATCTGTTTCTGAATTTAAGGATACTTCATTTGCACAGAAGTTATTCTGTGAAAGACTCTTTAATATGAATTTTGAAGCACATGCTTTTTCGTAATGCATTCAGAGGCAATATTCCGATTTCACTGTATGTTCCTATGTTAGATGCATGTGTGGGAACTCCAAGAGCAAGTTTGTAAGCCTTGCAGTCAATACTCTATAGTTTATTTGATAGATATTGTGGTGCGTTGAAAAAGACTTCTTTGAGCATAGATTAATCGTGAACGCACTGGAGCAGTAGATAATAAAGTTAAAATATGTGTGTGTTGCCCCTACCGTTGTTTGTTTATAATTTTCAAAAAGTTGAAACTTTCCCTTGCTTTATTTAAAATATGTTCAATATGTACATTCCAAGAAAGTTTAGAGGTTCAATATACACCTAGGAATTTTACAGTTCTTACATACTCTAAAGCAGTGCCATCCTAAGTAAATGAAGGGAGTTTCCCCAGGTCATATCCAGAATTGAAGAGCATAATATTTGTTGTTTTTTTTCTACTGAAAATGCAAGCCCATTTTCATTTGAAAAGCTAACAATTTTATTCAGTTCATGTTGGTATTTAATTCGTATATAGTTTAGCCATCTTAAAGGTTTTTTTTTCTTTTCATAGTTACCTTCATCCATAGCCATATATCATCAGCAAACTGTGCTAACACTGTAGAAAGAAACTCGTGGAGAGCGTGGCAGCAGAGAATCCTCAGAAGAGAAGCCCCCTTCAAGCAAGTGTTTCGGCCCTTATCTCCTGACACTCTAGGGGGGTTGGGCCACACCCGGTTCATGACTCCGGATGTCCCTCTGCTGCCCCTTTTTTTTTTTTTTTTTCCCCATCTTGGGACGAGCCATGGCTGGGATTCGAACCCATGGCCTTCTGGACATGCTCATTTTCTACTTAATGACTCGCGCTCTAACCACTGAGCCACAGGGACACCTGATATTTGTAGGGAAGTTAAGCCTTATGAAGTTCACTTTTGTTCCTCCTTGACCAGATCCAGCTTGAACACCTCTCTGCCGCTTCTGCCATTGCTTTCAGGGCTCTGGTTTTTTCCCTCCCTGCAACTGAGAGCTGTTTCATGAGGCTGTATGCAGACATTCACACAAACCCCCTAGCTCCAGTTTCTGCAGTGAGGACTTTGACCTGATAGCCTTCTCTCCTCAGGCTGTTTGCCAGATCAGCATACTTTTCATTCTTGTAGATTTGAGCTGCCTCCATTCTGTTCTCATATGGCACCGTGAGCTCGATCATGATCAGCTGCTTGGTTGACTTAGAGTGGACTACTATGTCTGGTCTCATGCCACTCTTGCTGATGATCACTGGGTGACTCTTCCATTCTGGGAGGTCTGCAGTGCACTCCCAGTCATCTGCCCCGTCCAGCAGACTCTGCCTGCATGTTTCGAGTGGCACTGTTGTTCTTGGCCATGATTTGTTGCCTCCTGCCGTGAAGAATGTTGCGGGTGCTTTTGGAGTCCTGATTTTCCCTTTTGTGGTGTTGGTACTAGCCCCGACTACTTGTACAATCTCTTTGAGCCTTGCTGCCATGACAGAGAAGAAGATTTTCCCTTCGACGTTCAGTAGTGATATTGGCCTGAACTGGCTGATGTCACTTGAGTTCTGCTCTTTGGGGATGTACACACCATCTGCCGTAATCCACTGGCCGCTGATCTTCTGGTTTCCCCAAGGCGATCGCAGCAGCTTGTGGAGCCACTCCAGCACTTTGGGACATTTCTTGTAAAGCTGGTAAGGTGTTCCGTTTGGCCCTGGTGATGATTTGGCTCTGGCTTTGTCGACCACCTTCTTGATTTCCGCCAACGTTGGAGGCTTGCCATTGAACTGTTCCTCAGGGTTGGTTGGCCACACCAGACCTTGAATGTCGAGTGGTGCTTTGCTCTGTGAGTCAGAGTATGTTTTCAGATGCTGCTCAAGAACTCCTTTGTCCACACTTAGGGTCCCAGATTTTGGCTGCTCAAACAGTGTTCTGGCAAACTGGAAGGGGTCTCCGAAGAAGCGCTCTTGTGTCTTCTTCTTTTTGCTCTTCCTCTTCCTCGCAGATTCCGCTTTGCTGAGGACGCTGTGTTTTTCTTTCAGGTCTTTCCAGAGTTTTTCCAAGCCTTGTTTTTCAGCTGGCAGTGCGGTCTTCATTTGCTTCTTGAGGTTTTTCTTTTGGACCCTGATCTTGTCCATCTCTTCTTGGCGTCTGGATTTCTTTGGAGGTGTTTTCTCTTTGGGTAGTTTTGCTCCATAGGCGTCTCTACATGTGGTATACACAATGTCCCCATATGTGGCTAGTTTGTGTTCCAGGGTGCTTTTCCCTATCAGTGCATCGAGTCTTTGGACGATTTTTGCATCCAGTTTCTCCCAATCTTCAGTTTCGTTTGCTCGTGGCAGGATATTCCATTTGGGCCATGTTCATAGTCCATTATCTTTACATCGGCCTTTGGGTAAATCTGCCATTGAAATATTGAATAAAATTGGGGAGAGTACTGATCCTTGCGGAAGACCCATTTGTAATTTTCTTGGATTTAAATATACACGTTCTATTCTTGTTTGAATGGTTCTATTTCCTAAAAATGATTCTACAAAATTATACATGTTACCACTTATTCCAATAGTTTTCAGTTTATACAAGAGTCTTTTATGCCATACTTGCTCGTATGCTTTCCTTATATCAAAAAAGGTTGCAAGGATATTCTTTCGTCGCGCAAATTGTTGTTTGACATGTGTGGTCAGTTTGGCTAAGTGTTCTATTGTTGAACTACCACTTTTAAATCCAGTTTGATTAATAGGTATAATCTGATACTTATTGCAATAATAAACTAATCTTTTTAATACGATTCTTTCCATTAGTTTACAAGTGTGTGATATTAAAGCTATTGGACGATAACTATTAATATTTGAGCGAGGCTTCCCGTGCTTATGAATTGGAACGATAACAGACTGTTTCCATACTGAAGGTATTTTGCCATCATTCCAACATTTTTCAATACAAAAATGAAGTAAATGTATAACATTTGGTGGCAGGTGGCACAACATTTCATTGAAATGCCATCCAGACCTACCAATGTTTTCTTGTTA
The DNA here is from genome assembly GCA_033310375.1 of Conus canariensis. Classification (NCBI taxonomy): domain Eukaryota; kingdom Metazoa; phylum Mollusca; class Gastropoda; order Neogastropoda; family Conidae; genus Conus; species Conus canariensis. The sequence continues at coordinate 44,320,878 of CM065741.1, read as the reverse complement.
CCTAGGTTAGAGAGATATTCCTTAACTTCTTGAAGTGTTATGGGGGCGTTTAGACAGTGGTTATGAATAGGGTCTGGTTTGCTATAGATAGCTTCCCCCCTCTTGCTCTCTATGTAATGTGCTTTGTGTTGAAAAACTCTATACAATTGTTTTTAGCAAATAAAGAAACAAATGCTTCTGCTTTTTTATAATTTGATGGAAAATTTGAGATGTCAAGTTTAATGGGGCATTGAGGTAAACGAATTCCATTCTTCATCGTTTTTAATTTTTCCCATACCTTTTGCAAATCTTTATGGTTTGAAGTCTCATTTTTACAAAAGGAAGACCAGTCTTTTGGTTTAACTTGTGCTATTATTCTGTTTTTTGCTTTTTTTCTTCTCTAGGAGTTTTCCAGCGCGCCCAGGCCCTTTACATCGTAAGTACTCTCTCAGTTTTATATTCTTCTCTTTTTTGGCCTCTTCACCAGTCTTGTTCCACCACACATTACCCGTATGCTTTTCTGAGTTCACAGGTTTGGTCTTCGGAGTTGACTGGTTGGCTGCAGACAGTAACGCATTTTGAATCCGATCATACATTTTATCAACATCTTGGGTATTTAAATCATTGGAGTCTATGTAAAATGCCCGTAATAAATGTGTAAATTTATTCCAGTTTGCAAATTTATAGTTATATTTTGGTATTTTTTCCTGAGTCATATACTTAGGGTTTCAAATCTAGTTATTATTGGCATGTGGTCGCTGTTCAGTGTATCATCGAGGGTATTCCAGTCACATAAGGGCGCTAGATCTGGAGTTATTAAGGTCAGGTCTATTGCACTTGGCTGATGCTTTGGATTATCGGGAATGCGTGTTATGTTACCGTCATTGAAAAGATAAAGTGATGAATCAACTATATTCTCAAGAAAAAGATTGCTTGATATTGACTGGCAGTCTTTTTCCCAAAACGGCGAATGAGCGTTAAAATCGCCAGTTTTCACAAATTATTTTCATCTGGCTGCAAGGAACGTAACCATTCAGCATTAATATCGTTAGGTCCTTGTGGTAAGTAAACTGATACAATAGTTAATATTATGTTAGGGTTTACTTGAACTTTAACTGCACATGAATATGAACCTGGGTTGTCTGGTGGAACAGGACTGACACATGGAGTGCATTTCTCGCCTTCAAGAACGTAAATGGCAACATTGATTTTATCAGATGCATCCACTTTTTGGTTGATTGGAGGATAGTAATGATTATTTAGTTTTGGCAACTTGTTCCTTCGTACATTTAGTGACTGCAAGGTTAGTCCATTGTATTTTTTCTTCAGCAAGATGTTGAATTAACTGATCATGACTGGTGGCGATGGATCGACAGTTCCCCTGGAATACCTTGAAAGCTTTGTCCGTCAACATGAATCTTGCAAAACAACTACAATTGGAGTAATTTGAACAGGAAAAGTCAGCATATGTCCGCGAGCGCGCGCGCGCGCGCGTGTGTGTGTGTGTGTTAAATGGTGAAACTGACAATATATAAATCAGAGATGTTGAGTTAGTATGTCAGCAATACTAATTGGCACAAGTGGTGAATGAATAGATATTAGTCTACTGTCAGAACTTTGAGCACTGAATTTATGCAAATCGTTTCCATCACCAGCCATACAATGCGCTAAACATGTTCCTCCAAATGCGAGGATCGTAGCGTGGGTCTTCCAGGAACGGCTGGTACTGGTAGGGGCCGCGTTGCTGGAAACGGTAGCTTCGGGCCACTTTTTTGGGTGTTGTCCAGAACAGGCTCCTGATGTGTCTCCCGATGTTCTTGGCGAGAACACTAGCCCCTCTGTAAATAGGATGGAGGTCGTCCCGGAAGGTTAGCGTGGCTGATGAATGAGATGTTGTCTTCAATCAGCTCTGATACCAGCAAGGCGTTGAAGAGGTCCCCCTTGATGTTAAGCTAGGAGTCTTTAGATTGTGCAATTTAGCTGATGATGATTTTCATTCTAGGTTGTTGTTTTGAAATGTCTCTGATACATTTTATGAATTATTTGCTGCTTTCTATTGGAGATTTTGATTTCAAGTCATTCACGGCACAGTGAACTAAAACGGCGTCAAAGGCTTTGTCAGCAGATTGATGAGACTATTCGAAGGACGGTCGCAAATCCTTGATCGTGGACGCCATGTGAGACACTGCATCGAATCCATAGGACTGGCCCAGTCTTCTGCTATTCACTTTATTTGACACCGAGTCATGAGGAATCAAAACACTCGGGAGATCAGGGTCAGGGTTTCGATCTGCTTTCTCTTGTTCCATAGAACTAGGTCTGGGCCTATTGCGTCTTTCAGCGGGGCTTTGTTTGACGTCATTACAGCCTGCGATTCGATATTTTTCTTCTGATGTTCTTTTTTCAGATTCTTTGGCTTTATTAGTTGTTTCGGGTCCTTTTGTCATCGCATTTTTGCTGGGTGGTATTGTAGGCCTACTGGATTGAGGATACGCGGTGGTGATGTTCCCGAACCAGCAGCTTCAGCATATGTGGGCTTAGCGATACTGTTGGACTGGGTTCCAACGCTGTTGAGCCTTTTTTTTCTTCCTAACCTCATTTGACCGGATTACCTCATTCTGCTGCTGAATAATTTTTTTCTAGATTTGAAATTCGTGTGCAGAGCGCTGCTACCATTTCATGTAGGTCAGACAGACCAACTCTACTCACGCCAGGCCCATCAACGTCGATGTGTTGACTGCTGGTTCCGGGCATTGTAGCGCGGTCCACGCCTTGGGCAACCAAACCGTCTTCGTCGCTCGTATTACTTTTCTTGCGCTTTCCGACTGGGTCGCCCGCCCGCCGACTGTGGGTGCCCAGGATCAGTGTCCTGAGCGCTGATAACCCACCAGTCCATTTACAACAGAAAGGTCAGTCTTGACCTTTTCATACGGTCGCAGTGTCGATGGAACCTGCATAGGCCATCCCTCCTGAATGAACTCAATAACTTTCTGAAGATCTTTATCTTCATCAGTCGCAGCTCGCTGTCAAGGGAAACAACTCCGTAGACGTTTTGTACTTGGGAATAGGAGTTGTCCCCCGTGTATCTAGGAGCGACGAGTAACGTTCTCATCAAGACGAAAGGAGTCTCCGGCTTAACGATAGTTAATCAGAACCGCATACACGCCCGGCCAACCTGATATGGTGTCAGAAGTGGGATACGCCTGGCTGTGTGAAGGCAGTAGGACTTTGCATTCTCCTTCAGTACCAGCTTCACCGGCTCTGTCTTGAGAAGTCCTGTTGAGCCAAATATGTTGTCACTGACTCTAGTTTCTTCAAGACGTTTCACTAGTCCCATGGCTTCTGAGACGGATCTTGCCAGTAAGTTGGCACCCACCGATGTTGGTACCACAGTGACACGACAACAGTGTGTTACACTCTTACGATCCTTATTTCTGTTCACCCTAGCCACAAATTCTCCTACAGTGTCGACTTTCCCACCTGGAGAATTCAAGTATGGAACTGAGGATGCAGACAGGGGCGGTTGTCTTGGCAACTTCTGGAAGTCACATTCTTTCAGGAAAGTCACATCTGCACCTGTGTCAATCTTAAATAATACAGACTTGCCATAAAAAAGGCAGTTCCACTGTCCAAGCACTGCGCTTTTCTTGGACACTGACTGTAGAGCATCCAGGAAATACTCGACATCAGCTTCTGGTTCATCCACCAAATTCACGGTTGACCTCTGGTTCTTGCACATGCGACCAAAATGATCGCGACCTCCACAACATCTGCAGTGCTGGCCCTTGGCTGGACAAGTTTTGTCTCCATGATCATAGCCACACTTCTCACAAAGTTTCTT
>CM065741.1:44237058-44309558 GCA_033310375.1 Conus canariensis | reverse complement strand
TATAAACAAATCTTCAACTGTAGATCCAATATGATTCACATTAACAGAAAGTGCCAGTCATGGATATGTTTTCAACAAAACCTAAGAAACATCCACATTGATTCATAAGTCCTTGAAGGTTTTTAGTGACTGGCTTATTCAATCCGTTTTGACGTGTTCCTTTTCGTTTTAGAAATAATGTTTTAAACTGATTGGTAAATGTGTGCAGTAGGATGGTGAGTGTGACACAGGTAAATGTAACTGGACTGCATGAATGTTGTTTGAGAGTGAAGGCAACAAAGATTGTGAATAATCATAGTCGTCCTCTTTCAAAACATTACGCAATGCTACATTTTAGCGAGAAAAAGGGGGAGGGTGAAGAAGAGCGGAACTGTGGGCAGAGGAAGGCAGAACCAGTATTTAGAGTCAACTGGAGCCCAGACACTGGCTATGCATAAGAGTAAATGTACATAAGATGGGAAAGAAGGGAGGAGAGGTGTGTGCGTGGGGAGGAAACGATACACTCCCCATGGCACTCCACCATATGGGGAGTGTATCGTTTCTGTTGGGCTTTTCACCAATACAAAAAGCGGACCCAGAAACAACTAGTTTGTATGTGTATCGAGGAGGGGAGAGGGGGGGGGGGGGAGTGCGGGTTGGGTTGGGGGGAGAGGTTGGGGAGAAATGAAAAAGGGGGGGTAAAAAGGAAGGGGATAGTGAAGGCGACTTTAAGATCATTTTACGGTAAAATTCTTTCTCTTATAAACCATTGCACCTATTAGAAACAAATTGTCCAAAGTTTTCAACTGGCGTGAATGGAAAGGCAGAACTAAAATATAAAATCCAGCAGAGCCTAAATACTGACTATGCATAAAAAAGAAAATACACACAAAATGGGGAACAGGGGATTGAGGAAAGGGGGGGGGGGGGGGGGGGGGGGTGGTGGTGGTTATGGTGGGATGTTAGGGGAAAGACTGATCGTTTTCGAAGGGCATTTCACCAGTATAAGAGCCTGCCCGGAAACATCTAGTAATTTACAAGTGTGTGTGTGTGTTGGTGTGTGTGTGTGTGTGTGTGTGTGTGTGCCTAGCACGTGCACGCGCGCGCGCGAGTGTGTGTGTGTGTGTGTGTGTGTGTGTGTGTGTGTGTGTGTGTGTGTGTGTGTGTGGTCTTCAATTTAGCGTCTATCCACATAGTGATATTAGACGGGGGGAGGGGAGGGGGGAGGGAGGGGATCGGGAGGAGGAGGAGGGGAGGGGGACCGTATCGTGTGTGTATGTATTTATTATCTTGGCTAAGGAAAAATAAAAGAGCATTAACAACAATAACAGTCAACTAGTCTATAACAAATGTTCTATAGGACTATGAAGTAAACATTTCGCAATATTAAACAAACTAGAAGCATTTTTGAAAACGCCTTCAATACAATTTTCAGAAATCACTGGTAAGATAGGTCTTAACCTCTGACATTAAAAAATGATGTGTTTGCTAGAAATTTGTTCACCACATAAACATCTAACATTTTTGCTGTATTTTGTGATGAACGCATTAAGTTTTATCCTGTAAGATAGCGAACTAATCTGTCTGAATTTGATTACGTCAGTATGATTCAAATATAATTTGTTATCCAAACCACGAGAATCAATATACATATTCTTGGAGAGTCTATCTTTTCTCTGGGTATAGCCTTTAACTCTGCTCCATACTGCTTGTTCCAGCAAGTGATAACCCTCCTGAATGAATAAAGGAACATGAATTTCAGTGGATTCTGTGCCTTGCCTTGCGCCCTTTTTTGCTACTTTGTCAGCCCACTCATTTGAAGAAAATCCAAGATGTGAAGGAACCCAGCAGAAGGAAACGTTGGTCCCTTTTAAAGTTAAGACATGAATTAATTGACTGATTTCTAACATAATTTTGGTCTTTTTTTCTTGTAATCTGATTATCTTAAAGCATAGAGTACCGATTGAGAATCTACACAAAATAAGATTTGAAAAAAATGTAATGGAAAATCAACTATGTAATTGAGAGCCATAAGAACAGCAATAAGTTCAGCAGTAAAGATGGATCGATTTTTGGCAATGTAGTATGACTTTTCCTTTTTTAACGCTGGTATTACAAAAGCTGAACCTGCCCGATGATCTTCTAGGAGTGAACCATCTGTATATATCTTTAAATGATTTGGATAAGTGTTCTGTATATGTAATTGGGCTTCAGTTTTCATAATGTTTGGATTCTCATTTTTCTTTGTGTCAGTATAATTAATATCAAACTGCGCTTTATTCATCTCCCAAGCAGGACAAGGGGAGGCCGCTTGATTTGTGTAAATATTACTTGGATTTATATCAGACCTTTTAAGTAGATCTGATACGTAAGTGGCAATTGGTTTCAATGATGATATCTGCTTAGCTCGTTTAGGAAAAGAATTTTCAGATGTAATTTTCAGTTCCTAAGATGCAAAGTTGATACTTGTCGAACTTCTAAGAAAGTATTTAGCGCACGCAAGACTTCGGTATTCGTCCAAAGGCAATTCTCCAATTTCTTTATAAGTTCCAAGCGTTGATGCGTGAAAAAGCACACCAAGAGCAAGCCTATAACCCTTGCAATCTATGCTTTGAAGTTTCTTAAGTAAATAATTAGGGGCGCTAAAAAAAATACCTCTTGTCCATAGGACAATTTTGATCTAATCAGCGACGTAGAGAGATGTTTGAAAACTTTGCAATCTTGTCCCCAGGCTTGTTTGCTTATAATCTTTAATAGATTCAAACATTTCCTTGCCTTAGTAACGATGTAGTTGATATGAGTGTTCCAGGGCAACTTTGGTGTAAGATAGATACCTATGAATTTCACGATATCTTTATACTGAACAGTCGTAATTTTAAAACACGGCAGCTCTGATGGATTGCTGCCATTATTAAAGAGAATCATATGTGTTTTCTCTGTAGATAATGTCAGACCATTTTCGTCCATATAAGTAGATATATGATTGAGCTCTCTTTGATAGATCTTCTTGATGTAGTTCAATACCCTTTTTGATGTTTTTCTTTTCATTGTAACATTCATCCAGACGCATAGATCATCAGCATATGTACTAATACAACATGCTTTGATAAGAGCGAGGGCAAATCATACATTAAGATGTTAAATAACATAGGGGCGATAACAGAACTTGTGGCAATCCCATATGTAAAGATCTAGAACTGGAGTATGCATTCCCTACTCGAACACGTATGTTTCTTTTATTCAATAAGCATTTAATGTAGTGATATAAATTCCCCAAATCCCGATTTGTTTCAATTTATAAGGAGCTTGGCATGCCAGACTTGGTCATAGGCTTTCTTGATATCAAAAAAGGTCGCTAGAACATTTCTTCTTCTTGCAAATTGTTATTTTACATTTGTTGTGAGTTTCACTAAATTGTCAATAGCAGACCTGTCGTTTTGGAAGCCTGCTTGATTAACTGGAATAACTTTTTTTTTTGACAATACTGCGACAATCTTCTCAAAACTATTCTCTCTAATAGTTTACAGGTATGTGAGGTTAATGCTATTGGTCTGTAACTATGCATATCTGTTGGAGGTTTGCCTTGCTTTAAAACTGGTACAATGATAGACTGTTTCCATTGTTCTGGCATTACGCCATCAAACCAACATTTTTGAAACAATTTCTGCAGTAATAAGACAAAATTTTCAGGCAGGTGTTTAAGCATATCATTGGAGACTTTATCTAGTCCCACGGAAGTTTTCTTACTAGGAAGAGATAGAATTGCATCTTTCACTTCATCAAGAGTAACTGGAGCATTGATGAAATGACTATTATCATCAACTGGATCTATGTAATCGTCTTTATTTTCTTCTACTGTTCTGGAAGTTGATCTTTAAAGGATAGACCTTCCAAACGCATAGATTCGGAAAACATATCGGCGAATGATTCTGTTTTTTCTGAATTAGAAGGAAATTCTTTGTTCTTCAGCTTGACAGGACAAGATGGCAAGTTTAAACCCCTTTTCATTTCATGAAACTTTTTCCAAACTTTTTGTAAATCTTTATGATTCAAAATCTCATTAGAGCAGAAAGAGGACCAATATTGCCTTTTAGCTTGAGCTATTACCATGTTACTTTAGTGATTCGCTCTGTCCTTGGCTATTAGATTCTCTGGTGTTTTGTCTTTTAAATATATTTTAAACAAACATTTTTTTGTTATTAACGGCTGAGTCACAAGCAGGTGTCCACAAGATATTTCCTGAGTGTTCGTTTGACTTAACTGGGCGAAATTTTGGAATGGCTACATCTGCAGCACTAAGGATAGCATCAGTAAAATACGAATATAACTGATCAATGCTATCAATATTAATATCAACAGTGTTGTATGTGCTAGTTTGTTTTAGAAAGTTTCCCAGTCAGCTGATTTATAATCATATTTTGGGATTATGTCTTCTTGAAATTCACAAGAATCAGTTATTTTATTAAAAGTTACAATTATTGGGAGGTGGTCGCTTCCTAGAGTACCGTCAAAGGTAGACCAACTACATTCAGAGGCTAATGCAGGAGATATCAAGGATAAATCTAATGCTGATGCCCTATGAGTTGGAATATCTGGAATTCTGGTTATGCTGCCATCATAAAGCAGATATAAACATGAATCAACAATATTTTCTACAAATCGGTTACTAGTTACTGATATGCAATCCTTGTCCCAAAACGGCGAATAGGCGTTAAAGTCTCCTGCTATTAACCATTTTTCGTTGTCTGGTAGAGTGTGTAACCATTCTGTATTAAATTCATTTGGTCCTTTGGGAAGATATGTAGAGACTATGTTTATCATAAAATATTCCCTTAATTTAATTCGAGCCGCACACGAATGTAAAGTTGGAATATTGTTTGGAGCAGGGGACGGGTATACTTTATAATCTGTTCCTTCTTTAATATATATAGCTGTATTGATTTTAGTAACATCATCTACTTGTTCATGAACTGGTGGGTAATAATAGCCTGATAATTTAGGCAATTTGTTTCTTTTCACATTCAAAGATTGTAAAATAAGAGCTTGGTAGGAGTTATTCGCAAGATGTTGAACTAAATAAGGCAAGTTTGTGGAAACAGACCTAATGTTCCACTGCATAAACTTCATAAATTGAAGATGTTTAGATGGCATCATGTAAAGGGTGGGAAAACGCAATGTAAGTAAATAAAAACAATAATATAACGAAAGGAAATCTTAAACACACTCTAATGATACAAAGATTGTCAGAACAATGCTAAAACAATACGCCTGCGTTAGTTTGTCAGAAAATATGACAAAAATAAAAACAGACGATTAGTCCTATATAGGCATACAAGGGTTACTTAAAATATTTCACTCGTCTACAACTGATTAACAGAATCTACAATATTCTGAATTACGATGTTGAACAGTCATTAATGGCGAAGTGAACGTGGATTACTCAGCAGTCCTAAGTTTGCAGGGGAACAAAAATTGACGTCGGTAGAAAAGGTCCCAGTCGCTCAGGGCAAGGTAAGGATTGAACCAGTCACGATGTGAAGGTCCGGAGTAGATCTGGGGGTGGTAGAACCTTGCAGAGCGTGATGGCTTCCTCGGTGTTTCCCAGAGGAGGTTGCAAAGATGACGCCCGATGTTACTGGCGAGGATGCTGGTCCCTCTGGAGTTGGGGTGGATGGCGTCCCTCAGGTTGTACCGCTTGATGTTGTCATTCCTGACGAAGGAGATGTTGGGCACTTCGTGTAGCTCTGAGGTGACCATTGCGTTGTACAGCTGCCTCTTCACTTCTAGACTGGAATCTTTTACGGCAGTGGAGCTACTAACAACAAACTTAATTGTAGGGTGTCTTTTGGCCATGCCTTTCACAGCAGAGGTAAGGTTATTGCATGCTTCTTTGGCGTCTTTGGCTTTAAGATCATTGATGCCACAGTGGATAACAACAGCATCTGGCTTGTCAAGAGAAGAGCATGCAGTTTTCAGTGTGTTTTGGGTGTCTGACAGAGTGTAGGTTCTTTCTTTGCAGGCTTTGAAATCATAGGATTTACCTAGTCTGTTTGGCTGAACGTGATTCAGCACAGAGTCATGCAGAATGAGCACTTTTGGTAGATCTGATTCCTCGCTTTCTTTCTTGTTCTTCTTGGAATACGCCGAGTACGACTTTTTGCGATCTGCGTCATCCGAAGTAATTTCGTCATGCGAAGCCGGCGACTGTGTGTGCACGTGTGTGCGTGTGTGTGTGTGTGCGGGTGAGTGCGTGCGCGCATGTACATCAGGACAGCGGGGGGGGGGGGGGGGGGGGGGGGGGGGGGGGGGGGTACTCGCCTCCCGCGGGCGCGCATGTACCTGAGGACGGGGGAGGGGGGGGGGGGGATAAAAAGTTGGTGTTACAAGGAAAGGGATTGTGAAGGCCACTTTAAGATGCATTTTCTGGTAATACTCCTTCTCTTGTAAGACAACGCTCCTATGAGATAAAAAACTGCTGTACGATCTCAGAGAGCCCAAGGAAGAAACAAAACTGGGTACAAGGGTAAGTTATCATCTCTTCAAAAATCACACACACACACACACACACACACACACACACACACACACACACACACACTACACACACACACACACACACATCTCTCTCTCTCTCTCTCTCTCTCTGGCTGCCATAAATATACATGTTCGATTAAAACAATATTTGAAAACTGACCGACCGGGTACACATCACATCACACACACACATATATATATATTTGATATCACAAATGTTTCTTGGCAGCTTTTTTTTTTTTTTTTTTTTTTTTTTTTTTTTTAAATCAGTTTGTGTATTCAGCCCATTGAAAACTGATCCTATGTCACAAATCCAATGCTGTTTACGACAGAGTAATTTGTCTTTCTCTTGAACTGATTCAGTTGGGATAATTTTAAAAGATCTGGGTCATCAAGGTGGACTTTTTTTTTTTACCACATGGTCAGCAACACTACATTTGTTTACTTTTTTAATTTGGTATCTTATTTGTGGTTTCTCCAACGGGCCCCATGTACCACATATTGTCAAGTTCTCAAATTAAAACAGACAACGTTTGGGGTGTCACATGTCAAGTGTTTTATTTTCCATTTTCTGCCATCCCATCGAGACAATAGTATGTATTTTTGTTTCCATAGAATGGCGAGATGTGTCACATTTTTTGTTACATAGAATAAATCCTGTTTTTTTGGCTGACCAATAGATAACATACCGTTTAGGAACTGTAGGCTTGTAAATTTGGGTTAGATTTGGTCTTTTTCTATCAGCGGATATGATACATTTCCGGGGAAAGATTTCCTTATTCACTCTATTGGCGTATAACAGATTATGTTTTTTTTTTTGTTTTTGTTTTTTAAATAATGGCAGATTTCGAAGGGACTTGGGGATCAACCGTAGTCACCCATGCAATTTTTTTTTCTAGTTGCAAAGTGAGACGACTGCAGGCGGAAATCTAAACAAATCTTAAATAAATGTTAGCGAACCACCAAAAAAAACGTTGACAAACGAATCACAAGACAAAACACGACGCGTTTCGACCTCTAAGGTCTTCTTCTGGCAAAACAATGCAAAACAATCAGGACAACGAAAATGAACGAGCAATCACTTTCTTCAATCATTCTCTTCAATCACTTCTCTTCATCACTTCTCTTTAATCACTTATCTTCAATCACTTCAGCGCCAGATAGGCGTTGAATGAAAACGAGGCTGTCAGAAGGGAGATAATGTGTGAGTCAAGGTAGTAATGATGATAATTATATTACAAATAGGAATACTACTAATGGTAATGATGATGATCAAAATATTGAAAGGATAGGCAAAGACAGGATTACTACCACTTTTGGTGATAATATGGCAATAGCAGTTGTAGTATGGGAGAAAGGAGAGTGGGTTAGAGGATTCTTAAACAGCATGCTTGCCGTGGCAACAGTCTTAGTGGCGATGGTGATGGTTATGTTAATGGTCGTGATGGTAATATCAATACTAACAATCGTATTAATGATGATAACGCTAACAACTATAGTGAAGGTAATGGTACTAATGGTACTGATAATAAAAGCATGATACAAAAATATATTTAATATATATATATATATATATTTTTTTTTTAAATTTCAATCTTTGCCAAGTCATTACTATAACGACTGAAGAATTGTTAACCTGCACTTGTTTTCCCCACTATTAATTGTTCAGCATTATATATATATATATATATATATATATATATATATAATGATAAGTATATTTTGAAAAGCTAATAATAATAATGATGAATAAATAAAATGAAAAACAGAAACAATATTATTAATAGTAATGATATAAAGGTAATAATAGTAATACTAAGGGGAGAAAAACCAAAGAGGGGGGGGGGGGGGGGACAGGAAGAACAAAAAGGAGATGGAAAGTATAAATTATGGAAAGGGTGGAATCTAATAGGTATATGAATAATCATGATATTATATCAATAGTTTTGATAATAATTGTGATTGTAACCATATAGTAATGATAGTGAAGCTACAGGAGGCGGGAAAAGTGGTAAGCTGGAAAGTCAGAAATATTGTAAAGAATAATAATTATAGTAATGATAGTATTAGTTGTAAATAGAACAATTGTAACAGTTATGAAGGTGGGTTTTTTTGGTTTTATTTTATCTTATTTCATTTCATTTATTTATTTGATTTTTGTTAATGAAGGCGATGATGATAGTGCTGATAATGATGATGTGATGACAGTGCTACTGAGAGCAATAATAGTAAAAGTGATATTAGTACCGGTAATAGTAGGTGGAAAGGAATGGAGATGGTCAATGAGTAAAAGTGAATAGTGATACTGGAGCAGGGAGAAGGTGGTGAGGATAAATATTGTAATGTTGATAATATTAACAATAGGTGAAAAGGAATAGGAATGGTCAAAGAATGAAAAGTTAACAGTAGTACTGGAGCAGAGGAGAGGGAGAGGGTTAGGGTGGGGGGGGGGGAGAGAAAGGAAGTGTGTGTGTGTGTGCGTGCGTGCGTGCGTGCGTGTGTGTGTGTGTGTGTGTGTGTGTGTGTGTGTGTGTGTGTGTGTGTGTGCGTGTGCGTGCGTGGTGCGTGCGTGTGTGTGTGTGTGTGTGTGTGTGTGTGTGTGTGTGTGTGTGTGTGTCTCCGCATAGCTACAAACACATACACACATATGCACAGGAAAGAGGGGAGGGGTAGAGAAGCTCTTGTAGAGGAAATAGTATATGAAATTAAAAGAAAACCAGAAGAAGAAATGGGAGTGGACAAGTATCTGAATAAACAATAGACTGATGTGACAAATAGAGAGAGTGTAGTGAGAGGGGAAAGGAAGATAGCTGTAAGTTGTGTGTGAGATAAATAATGGGAGAAGTGATGGTATGATTATGTATGCTGGTGAAGGATATTGTGGGCTAATATTGCAGTGGTGGATAGGTGCATACTACTTTAGGGTGTTAATGCTATGAGGATGGAGGGGATGGGTTTATATTATACTAACTGGGGGGTGGGGGTGGGAGGGGCAACATACAAACACCTAAACACAGTATTACAATCTCGCCAATGGTTTGAATGAACTAGTCGTTTGCGCGGGACTTTGCCGAGTCGAACGATAGGTCATATGCATGGGTTGCCTGTAGGGTTGTGTAGTAACAAAGCCACGAAGTCGACCAAAATTTCGATGTTTTTGTGTTGATTTTTGTTAATATAACATACAAAAGGGTAAAATAAGTAACTTTATAGGTCGAATTGAGCTATAAGACTTTACAATATGAATTTTAAGGGTTTAAAGTTGCCAAACATGCGAAAAACCCAAAATCGATAAAAGTAGGTCACACCACCCTTTCAGGCCTGTGGGCCAAATCGCTCCCAGCGACATAGTGAACCCTTCGTAGGAGCGCGTCTTATTAATTTGTTGAGCTTCTGTAATTTTGTAAAATTTACCTTTGTCTTAAGATGGGACACGAAGCATAGACAAAGAAAGGAAGGAAAGGTACTGCTTGAAAGCATGCATCGGTTACCGCACCCCTCCCTTCCAGCTTTTAAAGAGTGAAGAAGCTCATGTCATGTTCCAATCACAATGAAAAATATTCTTTAGAGTGTTGGGACTTGCAAGACGTGAGAAATAAACATTTAACAGCAGATTCCATAAAAACCTAGTTCAGAGATGTTCTACCTGATGTGATCTTTGAACGTTTAAACAAATCTTAAATAAATGTTAGCGAACCGCCAAGAGAATCGTGGACAAACGAGTCACAAGACAAAACACAACGCGTTTCGACCTTTTAGGTCTTCTTCAGGCAAGACATAAACAAATAATACAACGAAAGTGAACGAATTTGGTACTCAGCTTCGATCTCTTCACTCTTCAGCGCAAGGATGCCAGGCGTTGAATCCTTGCGCTGAAGAGTGAAGAGATCAAAGCTGAGTACCAAATTCGTTCATTTTCGTTGTATTATTTGTTTATGTCTTGCCTGAAGAAGACCTAAAAGGTCGAAACGCGTTGTGTTTTGTCTTGTGACTCGTTTGTCCACGATTCTCTTGGCGGTTCGCTAACATTTATTTAAGATTTGTTTAGATTTCCGCCTGAAGTCGTCTCACTTTGCAGCTAGATCTGCTTTGAACGTTTAATATGAGATTTTACGGTGGAAAGATTTTGAACAAAATTTCGGGCGTGTTTTTTTTAGAAGATGTATTTTAAAGAGTTGTGTAAATGAATGACTTGTGAGTTGACTTCAACGCGGTGACAGCCCTGATATGGCCCTTAGCGGTCGGCTGGGCCGTTCCAGCTTTCTATCTTCCTCCACACACCCCTCACCCCACCCCCACCACCAAAAATGGGAAAAAAAACCCTAGTTATGTAATGGGTGTTTATCTTTATATATGATCCTTTCTTGTCCTGACTGGGAATCGTGTTCAAACATTGTTGGTTTGTTTTCTCTTTGCGTGTGGTGTGTTGGCAGACTTGATCCTAACATTGTTGGTTTGCTTTCTCTTTGCGTGTGGTGTGTTGGCAGACTTGATCCTAACATTGTTGGTTTGCTTTCTCTTTGCGTGTGGTGTGTTGGCAGACTTGATCCTAACATTGTTGGTTTGCTTTCTCTTTGCGTGTGGTGTGTTGGCAGACTTGATCCTAACATTGCAGTGACCGTCCGACTGCTTTCCTCCGTCTTCCACCCTTTGTTCCCAGGTTCCTCACCCAGTCCTCACCGGTGCCTACGATGCAGACTGTTCAGTCTGTGACCCGCTGCTGTCTGCTGGTGCTGCTGCTCTCTGCACTCTGCGTCAGTCCTCATCCCCTCGGGATCAGCCAGCCATTGCCGCAGCAGTTGAACATTGAACGTGGAATCCCCAGGAATTGTGATAGTGGTTGTCTATACCCCATTCCGCTAGCTGGTTGCAGTTGCCAAAAAACACCGGACGTGACCGAGATTCGGCGCAAAAGAATCGAAGTATCCATGGCTCCATGATCAACGTGACTTTTGGTAAGTGTCTACGTGACAGTGAAAAAGGAAAAGACAGTATGGGGGTATTGGGGTTGGGTGGAGTGGAGAAGGGTGGGGGTGGGGAGCGAAAGACAGAAAGACGAATATGTGTGTGTGTGTGTGTGTGTGTGTGTGTGTGTGTGTGTGTGTGTGTGTGTGTGTGGTCGTATAAGGGTTGAACAGGATCGCATCCCCCCGCCTCCCTTGTCCTCCCCTTTCCCAGGCACCCTACCTGTCCATCACATCTCCACCTCTCCTGTCTCCACCCCCCCCCCTCCCCCCTTTAACCCCTACCCATTTGCTTTAGTACCGCTGTGAATCCCTCCAAGGAAAACAAAGACGGACAGAAAGAAAAACAGAGTCGGAACCCGGGACTAAAACTGGGACTTTCAGATCTTCGGTCTAACGCTACCCTACAGAGCTGTTCTGGCTGACAAGAAGTTCAGTGTTTTTTTTCTTATTTGTATAAACTCGACTGGCAAGGCGTGCTTTGATCTGCTTCTAATGCTGACATAGCGACAACTGGGACCTTCTAACACAAAAGTGATTCTCTCTTGATGTGTCCAGTATTCTGATGCTTCACCATGCCAAATTTGGAGATCAGACAAAAACTGCGGATTTGTATGACCAACAACAGAGACAGACCGTATTGGACCTACACTCGCACTCCCACCCACAAAGAGAACGCGCTTTAAGTATGTTTCCCCCTGTCCCCATCTCCACCCTCTCGCACCCTGTCCTCCCTCCTCCCTCCCCATTTCCTCTCCCCCATCCCCGTCCTTTCTGACCCCATCCTCCCTGCTCCGTCCCCCTTCCCTCTCCACCCATCCTCCATCCCCTCCTCATTCCCTCTCTCCCTTTGTGCCCCCACCTTCTCCTTCTCGCCCCCCCCCCCCCCCCCACCCTCCTTCTCTTTCGCCGTCTTCCAGTCTCCCAGTCAGGAAAGAAATTAATATCTTCATAACAATTTTCAGTGACAGGAAGAAAAACAATGTTTACATAATAATCCTCATGGTTAGGAAAACGTCATGTCTGCACAACAATGCCTATGGATCTGAATAACAATGTCATCTACAAAACAATCCTCACAGACAATGAACAAAATGATAGCTAGGGAACAATCCTCAAGATTGTGAATAACAATAGCATCTACATAACAATCCTCACAGACAATGAACAAAATGATAGATATGGAACAATCCTCAAGATTGTGAATAACAATAGCATCTACATAACAATCCTCACAGACAATGAACAAAATGATAGCTAGGGAACAATCCTCAAGATTGTGAATAACAATAGTATCTACAAAACAATCCTCACAGACAATGAACAAAATGATAGCTATGGAACAATCCTCAAGATCGTGAATAACAATAGCATCTACATGACAATCCCTATGGACAGGAAAAATTATGACAGCTCCTTAAGAATCATCGTGGGCGTAAAAAATGACATCTATATAACAAATTCGTATGGACAGGAAAATAATGACAACTCCATACGAATCCTCATACACAGGAACAATAATAACATTTCCATAGCAAATGTCATGAACACGGAAAACAGTAACATCTACATAACAACTCTGAGGGATGAGAGAAACAATGAAGTCTCCATAACAATCTACATGGACAGGAAAATCGTGACATCTCAGTAAGAATTCTTACGAACATGAAAAAAAATATAACATCTGCTTAACAATCTTCATGGAGAGAGAGAAAGAGAGAGAGAGAAAACAAAATTATGACAAACTCTGTGAACATGAACAATAATAGCATCTGCATAGCAATCATCATGAACGGGGAAAAAATAGAAGTCAGGACAGAAGAATAATACCGTATCTACACCAATTCACATGAACAGAAAAAAGTTCTTACAACATGACATGGAACAGGAAAAAAAAGTCTTACATACGATCGAGATGGAAGGAAAAAAAGTCTTACAACGATCGACATGGACAGGAAAAAAAAGTCTTCAACGATCGACATGGACAGAAAAAAAAGTCTTAACAACGGACGACGATGGGACAGGAAAAAAAAATGTCTTACAACGTCGCTGGACAGAAAAAAAGTCTTATACAATCGACATGGACAGGAAAAAAAAAGTCTTACAACGATCGACCATGGACAGAAAAAAAAGTCTTACAACGATCGACATGGACAGGAAAAAAAAAAAAACACCATGCATTCAGCAGCAACAGGATATAACACCTGTATGTCAGGTCAACGTGATAACCTGCTGTGACTTTTGGAATAATCCTCCATCCCGGAGAACTGGCAGCATAAATTTATTGTTTCAGTGTGTGTGTGTGTGTGTGTGTGTGTGTGTGTGTGTGTGTGTGTGTGTGTGTGTGTGTGTCGGGGTGCGTGCGTGCGTGCGTATGTGTTGTGTGTGTGTGTGTGTGTGTGTGTGTGTGTGTGTGTGAAGTCAAGTCAAAATTATCTTTCTTGAGGGTTAAAGAATAAGCTTTCCAGCTTTTTTTTACATCCTGCCCTCATAAACAAGAAAGAAACTAATACAACATAATTTTATAACCACAAGCTCAAAAACATTTTTAAAAGCACACAATTTCTATCGTGCAAATACATAACTATCATATCAAATATGAAACAATAATGAAACTATTGTTGGAACAATTATATTAGTGTGTGTGTGTGTGTGTGTGTGTGTGTGTGTGTGTGTGTGTGTGTGTGTGTGTGTGTGTGTCCCCGAAAAAAAAAAGTATTATATTCGAACGATTTATTGTCAAAAACCGTTGGCAGTCTGCTAAGTGTAAGCTTTGATATTATTAATCATGCAATTGTTCAAGTAAGATACTGATAGTTTACCGTCCATTGATCGACTGACTGATCGATTTGTGCAGATTATGCAGACACCCTTCGTTGGAGGATCTAGCCTGTCTTCAGAGATCAGATTTCTCCTGACAACAGCTTTCTGGAACTAGCCCAGGTGTCTGCTATATCATAATACCCCATAATATGTCCTTCATATGCCTGATACCCCATAATATGTCCTTCAGTTTATATCCTGATACTCCCTATGTCCTTCAGCCTATTTCCTGGCACCCAATACCCATAAGATTAAAATTTGAAGACAGCAATGAATTGTCTGTGGGTCTATGTTTTACAGTTACTGGAGTGTGTGTGTGTGTGTGTGTGTGTGTGTGTGTGTGTGTGTGTGTGTGTGTGTGTGTGTGTGAGAGAGAGAGAGAGAGGAGAGAGAGAGAGAGAGAGAGAGAGAGAGAGAATGACGGTATTGAATTGTTTATATGAACTTGCTCCTTATGAAGAGGTGAGTAAGCAAATTTTGTTACGGTCATTTGCACATTCTAAAAACATAAAATGGCGAGGTCACAATTTCTCTAAAACTTCAAATCTTTATTACACAGGAAAAGCAACACATTCTACCGATCACTAGGCACCTACGTCTCGTGGATGACATCAGCTAGCAAGGCTGAGACCTGAATGTCGATGCTTACTTGGAATAAATGTCTACTGAGCGCAGATTTACCGAGGGCAAGGCAGTAGACTCTTCACACTAAGCATACATTAGGTTAGCTTCATTCTGTTCTCTGTATGAATAACAACGCACCAGTAACGCTGTTATTTCCGTCCTCAGTTTTGTGGTCGTGTACTTCAACTGTCTATCTACACCTTTAAGACGAGGGTTTACGTCTTGTATCTTATATATAGTTCTGGAGAGTGAAACGTTTTCCTGTTTCGAAAATGATAAATGGAGCCATTTTTGCCATCTACAATCGATTAGATAATGACAAAAAACACGTGTGAATTTCTTGATGTCACCACCACCCAAGTTCATCATCATCACCCATCATCATCATCGTCGTCGTCGTCGTCGTGTCGTCGCATGCATGCACGCACACATGCACACACGCACGTGCGCACAAACACGAACACACATAAGAATGGTTGACCAAGAGGAAAACAAAAAACAAAAAAAAACCCACCACCAGCACCACCACCATCCCCACAAAATACTTGTGTATAAAAATAGGTTGATTCCACACAATTCATATCACTGATGAATCGCTGTGCTGATAGCTTTTAAATCACTGACTGTTTACTGTACTGACAGCCTTTACACTTTTGACAGATCATTGTGACCTAAATCTTCTACGCCAAGAACTTGATGCCATTGAATTTATTGTTGGAGAGAGTTAAATCCAAAAGAGGATCAGGTTTGTAATATGCTTTATTTACCACAGTTTTAGCCGACAAATCTGAAAACAAACAATTAACAACAAAAACGACAACAACAAAAACCCATATGTGCATATTTAGAACATGGTTTGTAGCACTGGACGCTGATGAAAAAAAAAAAAAAAAAAAAAAAAGAAAAAAACAAAAACAAACAACAAAAAAAAAAGCAAAAAAAACAAAAAAGAAAAGAAAGGGACACTACTCCGACAGATCGACTAAGAAATAATTACAAATTATCTCCCTTTAAACTTTCTTTTTCTTCTTTTCTTTTTCCGTTGCAACTTATGATATTACTGTAAAAAATGAAACAAGATCTCTCTCTCTCTCTCTCTCTCTCTCTCTCTCTCTCTCTCTCTCTCTCTCTTTCACACACACACACACACACACACACACACACACACACACACACACACACACACACACACGCACGCACGCACGCACGCACGTGCGCCCGCACACAAGCACCCAGCAGATATTTCAACACACACACACACACACACACACACACACACACACACACACACACACACACACACACACACACGACATTTCATTAGAAGTTGCATGGCTGGTGTAATACATGCAAGATACAAATGTTGATGAATATAGACATCATCACTTTTCATTTCCACAAAACCCAGTAACTGCCCGCAAACGAGAGCGTAAATGGAATTATTGTGTTTTATCAAATGTTCCAACAACCAAGCATTGACTTGACTTCTTGTTACTCGCAGTTATCCTTGATTTAAGCAGTGTCTACAAACGGCAGGCTGATTAAATCATCGATTAGCCTTCATTAATCAAGTTCAGCGACTCTTCAATCATCGATCAGCCTTCACTTATCAAGTTCAGCGACTCTTCAATCATCGATTAGCCTTCATTAATCAAGTTCAGCGACTCTTCAATCATCGATTAGCCTTCACTAATCAAGTTCAGCGACTCTTCAATCATCGATTAGCCTTTACTAATCAAGTTCAGCGACTCTTCAATCATCGATTAGCTTTCATTAATCAAGTTCAGCAACTCTTCAGTCATCGATCAGCCTTCACTAATCAAGTTCAGCGACTCTTCAATCATCGATCAGCCTTCACTAATCAAGTTCAGCGACTCTTCCTTTGACTCTCCAGACCAATAACACACACACGTGCGGGTACGCACGCCATACAAAAAAAAAAAACAACCTCCCTACACACTGCAAATCACACACCCATCCCCCCCCCCCCCACCACACAACACACACACACACACACACACACACACACACACACACACACAACACACATGCACACGCACGTGCGCGCAAACGAACATACGCGCACACACACGCACACACCTATACACACACTCAATCACACAGACCCCCAACCCCACCCCTCCACACACACAAGCACGCATACATGCACACACACACACACACACACACACACACACACACACACACACACACACACACACACACACACACACACACGAAAGTACGAACACACAAAAGAATGACTGTCTAAGAGGAAAGAAATATAACACCAGACCCACCACCATCTCCACCCAATACTTGTGTTCACGGAGTGACCTAAATCTTCTACGCAAAGGACTTAATGCCATTGAATTTATCATTGGAGGGGGTTAAATCCAAAACAAGATCAAGCTTGTAATATGCTTTATTTATCACGGTTTTACCTGCAAATCTGAAAAAAAAAGTTCCTATTTGGAACCTGGTCCGTAGCACTGAACGATGATGACAGGAAAGTGGCAGAGTGGTTAAGACGTTCGCCTGCCAATCCAACGTGTGAGAAGTGCGTGGGTTCGAGCCCTGCCTTTCTCGCCCTTTCTTTCCCAGTTTGAATGACAAATCGAACTGAACGTCAAGTCCATCGGATGGGGACTATAAGCGAGTCGGACCCGTGTGCCTTCCTGGCCCCTTGCACACGTTAAAGAACCCACGGCAGTTGAAAATCGAAAAGAGCAGGGGAGTTCCCCGCTGCCCTGGCAAAATTGATGTAGATTGAAGATAGCCGCCTGGTATTTCTTACCAAGCCACAAAAATTGTCACTTACTGTTGTCGTGTGCCGTCGTGTACCTGTGGAAATGGAGGACACGTATAAACATCGCATGCATCCTATGTGAGAAACTGGAGGAATAAATGAGATAAATGAAAATGAGTGACTGATATTTGAATGGTACGGGAAACGACTGAATGAGCGCCAGTAGGCAGCTCTTCGGCCGGCTCTACCTGGGTAGGCAGCCCGTTGAGTGAGTGAGGTAGTGTGTTTATTGTAAAGCGCTTAGAGCTTGGTCTGTGACCGAGGATAGGCGCTATATAAATACCCAATATAATAATAATAATAATAATAATAATAATAAATAATGACATAGTAGAAGAGGAAGGGACGCTACTCCGAGAGATCAAATCAAAAGTAAATCACACGTTGTCTCCCTTTAAATTTTTATCCATTGCGACTAATATTATTTTAATAAACGAAACAAGATTGAACTCACACACACACACACACACACACGCACACACACACACACACACACACACACACACACACACACACACACACACACACGCACGCACGCACACACGCACGCACGAGCATGTACACACACACACACACACACACACACACACACACACACACACACACACACACGCACGCACGCACGCACCCACGCACGCACACACGCACACACACGTATACGCACGCACGCACGCACGCACGGAAACACACGCACGCACGGAAACACACACACACGCACACACAAGCACACACAAGCACACACCAGATATTTCCACACACACACACACACACACACACACACACACACACACACACACACGCACACGCACGCACGCACGCACGCACGCACGCACGCACGCACACACGCACACACACACACACACGCTCGCTCGCACACACACACGCACGCACGCACGCTCGCACGCATGGAGACACACGCGCGCGCGCACACACAGGCACGCACGCACGCACGCATGGATGGAGACACACACGCCCCCCCCCCCCCACACACACTCAGACCCCTTCCCCCCACACACACACACACACACACACACACACACACACACAACACATACAAACACACACACTCAGAGTTCAGTCACTCTTATTTTGACCTTCCAAATCAAGAAAACACACACACTGCAAATCAGACACGCACAGAGACACAGACACAACACACACACACACACACACACACACACACACGCACGCACGCACGCACGCACGCACGCACGCACGCACGCGCGCGCGCGGGCGCGCGCACTCATGCACGCACAAACAGAAGTAACAATGGTTGACTAGGAGAAAAAACAAAAACAACCCCCCCCCCCCCAAAAAACACACACACACACACACACACACACACACACACACACCACACACACCACACGCACACACACAACACACACACACACACACACACACACACACACACACACACGCACGCACGCACGCACGCACGCACACACACACACACACACACACACACACATACACACACACACACACACACACACACACACATCACCACCAGCACCAGCATCACCATCCCCACCAAATACTTGCTGAAAAAAGCAGACTGACTTCACACAGTTCACATCAGCGAGAAATGACTGTACAGACAGGTTTTATAAATGACTGACTGTGCACTGTACAGACACAGTCTTTACATCACCGACAAGTAAATGTACACAGTCTTGACGGCACTGACAATTCAAACAGACAGACGATTCACGTCACGAACGTTTCACTGTATTGACAGCCTTTACACTATTTGCAGTTCATTATAAAGACAGACTTTACATCACTGATTATTCACTGTAGCGACGTTCTTTACATCAGTGCAAGTTTGTTGTAAAGACATCTTTTACATCCCTGACAGTTTTACTGTACAGACAGGTTTTTAACATAAGTGTTCGTTCACTGTACAGATAGCCTCTACATCACTGACTAACTCACTGTACGTCACAGGTAGTCAAGTGTAAAGACAGCATTTACATGACATTTCTCTGTACAAACTTGACACATTTCACTGTCTAGACAGCCCTAACATCACAGACACATTCATTGCACGGACAGCTTTTACGTCACCAGTAGTTTACTGTACAGACAGTCTTTACGTCACTGCTAGTTCACTGTGCAGATAGACGTTACGTCACTGCCAGTTCCCTGTCCAGATAATCTTTACGTCACTGCTAGTTCATTGTACAGACAGTCTTACGTCACTGACACTTCATTGTGCAGTTTTTAAATTAAGTGACAGTTCACTGTGCAGACAGTCATTATGCCACTGACAGTTCACTGTACAGACAGTCTTTACGTCACTGCTAGTTCACTGTACAGACAGTCTTTACGTCACTGCTAGTTCACTGTACAGACAGTCTTTACGTCACTGCTTGTTCACTGTACAGACAGTCTTTACGTCACTGACAGTTCACTTTACAGTCTTTACGTCACTGACAGTTCACTGTACAGACAGTCTTTACGTCACTGCTAATTCACTGTACAGACAGTCTTTACGTCACTGACAGTTCATTGTACAGACAGTCTTTACGTCACTGCAGTTCACTGTACAGACAGTCTTTTACGTCACTAGACAGTTTTACGTCTCACATGTACAGACAGTCTTTACGTCACTGTAGTTCACTGTACAGACAGTCTTTACGTCACTGCTTTCACTGTACAGACAGTCTTTACGTCACTGCATTCACTGTACAGACAGTCTTTACGTCACTGCTAGTTCACTGTACAGACAGTCTTTACGTCACTGCTAGTTCACTGTACAGACAGTCTTTACGTCACTGCTAGTTCACTGTACAGACAGTCTTTACGTCACTGCTGTTCATTGTACAGACAGTACTTTACATCACTGACAGATTTCACTTGTACAGACAGTCTTTACGTCACTGCTAGTTCATTGTACAGACAGTCTTTACGTCACTGACAGTTCATTGTACAGACAGTCTTTACGTCACTGCTAGTTCACTGTACAGACAGTCTTTACGTCACTGACAGTTCATTGTACAGACAGTCTTTACATCACTGACAGTTCATTGTACAGACAGTCTTTACGTCACTGCTAGTTCACTGTACAGACAGTCTTTACGTCACTGACAGTTCATGTACAGACAGTCTTTACATCATGACAGTTCATGTACAGACAGTCTTTACATCACTGACAGTTCACTGTACAGACAGTCTTTCACGACGTCATTGTACAACAGTCTTTACGCACTGCAGTTCACTGTACAGACAGTCTTTACGTCACTGACAGTTCACTGTACAGACAGTCTTTACATCATTCTGAAAGTTACATGAGTACAGACAGTCTTTACATCACTGACAGTTCATGTACAGACAGTCTTTACTCACTGACAGTTTCATTGTACAGACAGTCTTTACGATCACTGCTAGTTCACTGTACAGACAGTCTTTACGTCATGACAGTTCATTGTACAGACAGTCTTTACATCACTGACAGTTCACTGTACAGACAGTCTTTACGTCACTGCTAGTTCACTGTACAGACAGTCTTTACATCACTGACAGTTCATTGTACAGACAGTCTTTACGTCACTGCTAGTTCACTGTACAGACAGTCTTTACGTCACTGCTAGTTCATTGTACAGACAGTTTTACTCACTGCAGTTCACTGTACAGACAGTCTTTACGTCACTGCTAGTTCACTGTACAGACAGTCTTTACGTCACTGACAGTTCACTGTACAGACAGTCTTTACATCACTGACAGTTCACTGTACAGACAGTCTTTACTCACTGACAGTTCACTTGTACAGACAGTCTTTACATCACTGACAGTTCATTGTACAGACAGTCTTTACGTCACTGCTAGTTCACTGTACAGACAGTCTTTACGTCACTGACAGTTCACTGTGCAGACAGTCTTTACGTCACTGCTAGTTCATTGTACAGACAGTCTTTACGTCACTGCTAGTTCATTGTACAGACAGTCTTTACGTCACTGCTAATTCACTGTACAGACAGTCTTTACGTCACTGCTAATTCACTGTACAGACCTTCTTTACGTCACTGCTAGTTCACTGTACAGACAGTCTTTACGTCACTGCTATTCACTGTACAGACAGTCTTTACGTCACTGACAGTTCACTGTACAGACAGTCTTTACATCACTGACAGTTCATTGTACAGACAGTCTTTACATCACTGACAGTTCACTGTACAGACAGTCTTTACATCACTGACAGTTCATTGTACAGACAGTCTTTACATCACTGACAGTTCACTGTACTGACAGTCTTTACGTCACTGACAGTTCATTGTACAGACAGTCTTTACATCACTGACAGTTCACTGTACAGACAGTCTTTACGTCACTGACAGTTCACTGTACAGACAGTCTTTACATCACTGACAGTTCATTGTACAGACAGTCTTTACGTCACTGCTAGTTCACTGTACAGACAGTCTTTACGTCACTGCTAGTTCACTGTACAGACAGTCTTTACGTCACTGCTAGTTCACTGTACAGACAGTCTTTACGTCACTGCTAGTTCATTGTACAGACAGTCTTTACATCACTGACAGTTCACTGTACAGACAGTCTTTACGTCACTGCTAGTTCACTGTACAGACAGTCTTTACATCACTGACAGTTCATTGTACAGACAGTCTTTACGTCACTGCTAGTTCACTGTACAGACAGTCTTTACGTCACTGCTAGTTCATTGTACAGACAGTCTTTACATCACTGACAGTTCATTGTACAGACAGTCTTTACGTCACTGCTAGTTCACTGTACAGACAGTCTTTACGTCACTGACAGTTCACTGTACAGACAGTCTTTACATCACTGACAGTTCATTGTACAGACAGTCTTTACATCACTGACAGTTCATTGTACAGACAGTCTTTACGTCACTGACAGTTCACTGTACAGACAGTCTTTACGTCACTGCTAGTTCATTGTACAGACAGTCTTTACGTCACTGCTAGTTCATTGTACAGACAGTCTTTACGTCACTGCTAGTTCACTGTACAGACAGTCTTTACGTCACTGCTAATTCACTGTACAGACAGTCTTTACATCACTGACAGTTCATTGTACAGACAGTCTTTACGTCACTGCTAGTTCACTGTACAGACAGTCTTTACGTCACTGACAGTTCACTGTACAGACAGTCTTTACATCACTGACAGTTCATTGTACAGACAGTCTTTACATCACTGACAGTTCACTGTACAGACAGTCTTTACATCACTGACAGTTCATTGTACAGACAGTCTTTACGTCACTGCTAGTTCACTGTACAGACAGTCTTTACATCACTGACAGTTCACTGTACAGACAGTCTTTACATCACTGACAGTTCACTGTACAGACAGTCTTTACATCACTGACAGTTCATTGTACAGACAGTCTTTACATCACTGACAGTTCATTGTACAGACAGTCTTTACATCACTGACAGTTCATTGTACAGACAGTCTTTACGTCACTGCTAGTTCACTGTACAGACAGTCTTTACGTCACTGACAGTTCACTGTGCAGACAGTCTTTACGTCACTGCTAGTTCATTGTACAGACAGTCTTTACGTCACTGCTAGTTCATTGTACAGACAGTCTTTACGTCACTGCTAATTCACTGTACAGACAGTCTTTACGTCACTGCTAATTCACTGTACAGACCTTCTTTACGTCACTGCTAGTTCACTGTACAGACAGTCTTTATGTCACTGCTAGTTCATTTTACAAATAATCTTTCTGTCACTGTTAGGTCACTGGACAGACAACCTTTATGTGACTGCTAGTTCATTGTACAGAAAATCTTTATGTTAGTGCTAGTTCACTGTACAGACAGTCTTTAGGTCATTGCTAGTTCGCTGTACAGACAGTCTTTATGTCACTGCTAGTTCATTGTACAGATAATCTTTATGTCACTGACAGTTCACTGTACAGACAATCTCTATGTCACTGCTAGTTCATTGTACAGTGTTTATATGACTGACAGTATCACGTTCATAGCCTTGCAATGCTAACCTATGCGAAGAGCTTTCACATTACCAGTGGATCACTGTACAGACAGCATTTACATTTCTGACAGTTCACTTTACAGACAGCATTTACATCTCTGATAGTTCACTGTGCAAACAGCATTTACATCGCTGACAGTTCACTGTGCAAACAGCATTTACATCGCTGACAGTTCACTGTACAGATAGTCTTTTTTAAATCAATGACAGTTCAATGTATAGACAGTCTTTTCATCACTGATAGTTCACTGCATAGGGAGTCTTTTTATCACTGACAATTCACTATATAGGCAGTCTTTTTATCACTGACAGTTCACTGTACAGAGAGTCTTTTTAAGTCAATGACAGTTCAATGTATAGACAGTCTTTTCACCACTGATGGTTCACTGCATAGGCAGTGTTTTTATCACTGACAATTCACTATATAGGCAGTCTTTTTATCACTGACAGTTCACTCTACAGACAGTCTTTTTATCACTGAGAATTCACTGTACAGACAGTCTTTTTATCACTGAGAATTCACTGTACAGACAGTCTTTTTATCACTGAGAAATTACTGTACAGTCTTTTTATCACTGACAGTTCACTGTATAGGCAGTCTTTTTATCACTGACAGTTCACAATGCATACAGTCTTTACGTCGCTAGTAGTTAAATCTACAGATGACAAAAAAAATGGCTTTGTAGACAGCCTTGACCTCGCTGACAGTTCATCATACAAACAGTCTTTACATTACTGACAGCTCACTTTAAAGACAGCCTTAACATCACTGGCAGTGTACAGTACAACCGCCTTGACATCACTGACAATTAGCTGTGCAGACTTCACGTGACTGACATCCTCTCAATACAGACATCCTTTACATTAACGACAGTTCACTATACTGGCAGTGTCTATGTCTCTGACGTTTCGCCGGACAATCTTTACATTACTGTCAAGTTCACAAGGCAGAAAGCCTCTACATAACTGGCAGTTCACTACACAGATAGCTTCCCCAAAGATGGAGTATGGCTGCCTTAATGGCGGGATTAAAAAAAACGGTCATACACACAAAACTCCACTGCCTGTCTATACAGGCAGTGTCCGCAGGAGTATCAGCCTGCGTACGCAGAAAGAAAGAAAGAAAGAAACTACACAGATAGCCATTACACCACAGATAATTTACTGAAGAGAGAGCCGCAACATTACTGACAGTATAGGCAGCCTGTACATTACTGGCAGTTCACTGCACAGACAGCCTTTACATTACTGTCAGTTCAGCACACAGACAGCCTTTACATGACTGACACTTCACTGTACAGACAGCCTTTATATTACTGTCAGTTCAGCACACAGACAGCCTTTACATTACTGACAGTTCACTGTCAGGACAGGCTTTACATTACTGACAGTTCACGGTGTACAGACAGCCTTTACATTACTGTCAGTTCAGTGTACAGACAGCCTTTACATTAATGACACTTCACTGTCCAGAGAGCCTTTACATTAATGACACTTCACTGTACAGACAGCCTTTACATAACTGTCAGTTCACTGTACATACCAGCCTTTACATTACTGACAGTTCACTGTACAGACAGCCTTTACATCACTATCAGTTCACTGTACAGACACCCTTTACATTACTGGCAGTTTACGGTACAGACAGCCTTGACATCACTGACAGTTCACGGTGCAGTATCTGCATTCGGGTGTACTTACGTCAGCAACAATTTCATGTACAGATAACCTTAACATCATTCACAGTTTGCCGTGTAGACAGCCTTTATATCCTGGACAGTTCTGCTGTACAAACAGCCTCTACATCACTGACAGTTCTCTGTAGAGACAGCCTTTACATCACTGACAGTTCACTGTATAGACAACGTTTACTTCACTGGCCCTAAACTGCACAAACGGTCTTTACATCACTAGCAGTTAAAGGCACACAACCTGTTCATCACCAACAGTTTAGTGTACACCGATTGGCGCCTCTGATAATCTATTATGTGCACTCTTTTAATCACAATCAGTTCACTACGCACAACCCTCACACCACTGTCAGTTTAATATACACAACCTTAACATTACTGACAGTTTAAGGCGCACATACACTTTTACGTCAGTAACAATTCAGTGTACAACCACAAATCAGTGACAGTTTCATAATATACACAGCCTGTACATCACTGACACTTTAATGTACAGACAGCCTTTCCATCCCTATCAGTTCGCTGTGTCAAACACCCTTTATATTGGTAAAGATTCACTGTACAAATTTAGACTTTATATCACTATCATTTGGCTGTAAAGACAGAAATGTACATATCTAACCTTTCAGTGTAAAGACGGCCTTTACATCACTAAAATTAGCTATAAAGACAGATTTTACATGACTGATATTTGGCTGTAAAGACAGCCATTACATCACCACCATTTGGCTTTACAGACGTACTTTACATCACTTCCATTTAGCTATAAAGACAACCTTTACATCAGTAACATTTGGCTATAAAGACATACTTTACATAACTAAGATCTAGCTTTAAAGACAGACTTTACATCATTACTATTTGGCTGTAAAGACAGCCTTTACAACATTAACATTCGGCTGTAAAGACAGACTTTACATCAGTAATATTTGGCTGTAAAGACACACTTTACATCACTAACATATAGCTGTAAAGATAGCCTCTACATCATTAACATTTGGCTGGAAAGACAGACTTTACATCACAAGACAGACTTTACATCCCTAAAATACAGCTGTAGAGATAGCCTTCACATCACTGACAGTTCACCAGGGAGACACATCCTACACATTATCAGCTGGCACACAACTATGAGTCGCCCTACCACCTCCATCTTTCCCACCCTCCATCACTCGACCCGACGGCGTCACCTCCGCCGACGACGTCAGCATATTATAGGCAGGCACCAGCTGGCCCTGCACTATGACGTAGCACACAGGGACCTGCGACATGTTAGGCATCACTGAAACGGCCGACGTCACTGGCAAAGGAGCAGCAGACTCAACCTTCCATGCGGGCTGAGAATCAGACGGTGTAGTAGGAACAGCTGCAGCATACATTTGGGGAAGGCATCAGGGTAAAGGTGAAGGTCGGATACTACCGCGCCCTGCACGTGACGCTCGGTCGCAAGGCGTGCGCTAGGCAGCACTCCCCGCTCAACCAAGACCTGATTGGTCGAGGCCGCGTGGCGCACGCGACTGACAGCCAGCAGGGGAACGGACGCGAGAGCCAGAACGCTGCCAAGGGTGGTCAGCCAGAATCCCCAGCTGAGGTCTTCGCTGTTCTGGCGATGTGGAGGCCGCTCCTCTATCGAGCTCTTCCCTACGGTGCCGAAGACGATGACTCCGGCAACACCAAGCACACCTGTTGATCAGTCAATACCACATCAGTCAACAACGTACAATGTTTTCCTTTTTATCAATCAGGTGTGTGAGCAGACATTTCGGGGCTCAAACAACTAGTCAGTCAGTAAAACTATCTATTAGTCAAAGTATCTTTGCTGCATGTATTCTCGCCTTTCCTTTTTCACAGGTTCCAGTTTTCAAAGTTATTGTGTTATAGTTTGTTAGGGGATGTTGTAATCGCTGTGCTTTTGAACTGCCAACTTAAAACATCAACAAAGTCTGAACAAGAAATACCCTGCCGGAGACCAGTTTGAAAAAAAAACAAACCCCAGTCTATCTTGTATAACGTTGGCATTATCATCATTTACTTTACAATTCCAAGCAAAGTTTGTTCAAAAAGCACTGCGAACTTTCCACCAATACATTTCACAGTTCTTCATCCTTTAAAGGAAGAAAACCTTTCCTTTTCTTTTTTAATCCTTTGTCTCTTCTTCCTTTTTCGTTTGTCTCCCCCCCTACCCCCACCCCCATCTCTTGTTTTCTTCTCCTTTTATGTCATACAATCATAGGATCTTTTTTAACGGTCAGAAAGGAAAGTGACCTATGACTATCTAGCTTTGTTGTGGTTCTAATGATATTACTGGTTCATGAAACCAGTAACTGACAGGTGTTTGGTTTGTTCTCGTTCTTGTGTCTATGGGTTCTTAAATACGAATCCCTAAAAGTGTCAGGTTTGTTGATGCTTTAATGTCTATGGGTCCATTGAATGTCATATTTTACAGGTGTTTGACTTGCTGTTGCTCTGATGTGTATAGCTTTATTAAACGCAAGTGTCTATGGACGTTTGGTTTTGTCGTTGCTCTGCTGCAAGAAGGTTTAGTAACCTTTAGGTGTCTTATTTGTTGTTCTGTACTGTGTATGGGTTTGTTCAACGTTACGAATGACAGATATCTGGTTTGTTGTTGCCGTGTTTGTTGAATAAAAATGATTTTAAGCGTTCTAAGCGCGCTCCTATTGTCTCTGTGATTATGTACGAGACTTCTGGTCTCAATTCTTTGTCTAAATTCAGAAAGCGTCAATATACGTATGTCGACGTTTCTATATAGGACTATCGGTCGTTCAAGTCAGATCATCATTATAAAACATCTCGATCAATGAAAGCAGTCCTGGAATGTTAGAATATTACGTATAACGCAACGCAACACAATACAACACAACACAACACAACACAACACAACACAACACAACACAACACAACACAACACAACAACACAGCACAGCACAGCACAGCACAGCACAATGCAGCACAACACAACACAAACGCAACAAGACACAGCACAGCACAGCACAGCACAGTATAGCACAGCACAGCACAGCACAACACAGCACAGCAGAGCACAACACAGCACAGCAGAGCACAGCACAGCACAGCACAGCATAACACAACACAGCACAGCACAACACAACACAACACAGCACAGCACAGCACAGCACAGCACAGCACAAAAACAACAACATGAACAACAGAAGTTAAGTTCACCTACCACCCGCTAGAGCCAGAATTTCCACAGCCTTGTTGTCTTGTGGAGGAGGGGACCTAAGGAAATCCTGGTAGAGCTCCACCCCCAAGGAACTCAAGAAGCACATCAAGGCCAGAACCTCTAGGATCCTCACGCCTCGAACCACCCTGAGAGTACAGAGAAGGTGGGGATGACGACTTAGGACCAGTTAGTTTCAAAATAAGGTGCTCTAGGCAGAAATTGAAACAAATCTTAAGAATAATTCTTAGAGAGTCCGCCATAAACGAGGACAAAATTACAAGACAAAACACGAATCGTTTTGACCTCTTAAGATCTTCTTCAGGCAAGGCAAACAACGTTCAGGACAATAGAAATCGAAGAACGAGCAATTACGTATGTTAGGACCAGTGATTTAGTACATGTTCAGCAAGTACCTGAATGTGTGTTCATCATCTGAAGGTCCCTGTCACTCCATGGTTTGTTCATCATCTGAAGGTCCCTGTCACTCCATGTTCACCATCTGAAGGTCCCTGTCACTCCATGGTCTGTTCACCATCTGAAGGTCCCTGTCACTCCATGTTCACCATCTGAAGGTCCCTGACACTCCATGTTCATCATCTGAAGGTCCCTGACACTCCATGTTCATCATCTGAAGGTCCCTGTCACTCCATGGCCTGTTCACCATCTGAAGGTCCCTGTCACTCCATGGCCTGTTCACCATCTGAAGGTCCCTGTCACTCCATGTTCATCATCTGAAGGTCCCTGTCACTCCATGGCCTGTTCACCATCTGAAGGTCCCTGTCACTCCATGGGCCTATTCACCATCTGAAGGTCCCTGTCACTCCATGTTCACCATCTGAAGGTCCCTGTCACTCCATGGCCTGTTCACCATCTGAAGGTCCCTGTCACTCCATGGCCTGTTCACCATCTGAAGGTCCCTGTCACTCCATGGCCTGTTCATCTGAAGGTCCCTGTCACTCCATGTTCATCATCTGAAGGTCCCTATCACTCCATGGCCTGTTCACCATCTGAAGGTCCCTGTCACTCCATGTTCATCATCTGAAGGTCCCTGTCACTCCATGTTCATAATCTGAAGGTCCCTGTCACTCCATGGCCTGTTCACTATCTGAAGGTCCCTGTCACTCCATGTTCATCATCTGAAGGTCCCTATCACGCCATGGTCTCTTCACCATCTGAAGGTCCCTGTCACTCCATGGCCTGTTCACCATCTGAAGGTCCCTGTCACTCCATGTTCATCATCTGAAGGTCCCTGTCACTCCATGGCCTGTTCACCATCTGAAGGTCCCTGTCACTCCATGGGCCTGTTCACCATCTGAAGGTCCCTGTCACTCCATGTTCACCATCTGAAGGTCCCTGTCACTCCATGGCCTGTTCACCATCTGAAGGTCCCTGTCACTCCATGGCCTGTTCACCATCTGAAGGTCCCTGTCACTCCATGGCCTGTTCACCATCTGAAGGTCCCTGTCACTCCCATGGCCTGTTCCATCTGAAGGTCCCTGTCACTCCATGCCTGTTCACCATCTGAAGGTCCCTGTCACTCCATGGCCTTTTTACCATCTGAAGGTCCCTGTCACTCCATGTTCACCATCTGAAGTCCCTGTCACTCCATGGCCTGTTCATCTGAAGGTCCCTGTCACTCCATGTTCACCATCTGAAGGTCCCTGTCACTCCATGGCCTTTCACCATCTGAAGGTCCCTGTCACTCCATGTTCATCATCTGAAGGTCCCTGTCACTCCATGTTCATCATCTGAAGGTCCCTGTCACTCCATGCTTTCACATCTGAAGGTCCCTGTCACTCCATGGCCTGTTCACCATCTGAAGGTCCCTGTCACTCCATGGCCTGTTCACCTCTGAAGGTCCCTGTCACTCCATGGCCTGTTCACCATCTGAAGGTCCCTGTCACTCATGCCTGTTCACCATCTGAAGGTTCCCTGTCACTCCATGGCCTGTTTACCATCTGAAGGTCCCTGTCACTCCATGCCTGTTCACCATCTGAAGGTCCCTGTCACTCCATGGCCTGTTCACCATCTGAAGGTCCCTGTCACTCCATGGCCTGTTACCATCTGAAGGTCCCTGTCACTCATCCATGTTCACCATCTGAAGTCCCTGTCACTCCATGGCCTTCACCATCTGAAGGTCCCTGTCACTCCATGTCATTCACTCGAAGTCCCCTGTCACTCCATGTCCTTTCATCTGAAGGTCCCTGTCACTCCATGTTTCACCATCTGAAGGTCCCTGTCACCATGTCATCATCTGAAGGTCCCTGTCACTCCATGTCATCATCTGAAGGTCCCTGTCACTCCATGTTCATCATCTGAAGGTCCCTGTCACTCCATGTGTCACCATCTGAAGGTCCCTGTCACTCCATGGCCTGTTCACCATCTGAAGGTCCCTGTCACTCCATGGCCTGTTCACATCTGAAGGTCCCTGTCACTCCATGTTCACCATCTGAAGGTCCCTGTCACTCCATGGCCTGTTACCATCTGAAGGTCCCTGTCACTCCATGGCCTGTTCACCATCTGAAGGTCCCTGTCACTCCATGGCCTGATTCATCTGAAGGTCCCTGTCACTCCAGTGTTCACTCTCTGAAGTCCCTGTCACTCCATGGCCTGTTCACATCTGAAGGTCCCTGTCACTCCATGTTCACCATCTGAGGTCCCTGTCACACTCCATGTTCACCATCTGAAGGTCCCTGTCACTCCATGGCCTGTTCACCATCTGAAGGTCCCTGTCACTCCATGGCCTTTCACATCTGAAGGTCCCTGTCACTCCATGGCCTTATATCGAAGTCCCTGTCACTCCATGGCACATTGAAGGTCCCTGTCACTCCATGTCACATCTGAAGGTCCCTGTCACTCCATGGCTTAT
Organism: Conus canariensis; assembly: GCA_033310375.1. NCBI lineage: Eukaryota > Metazoa > Mollusca > Gastropoda > Neogastropoda > Conidae > Conus > Conus canariensis. Next base: position 44,278,070 of record CM065741.1, on the reverse strand, counting down.
CTGAAGTCCCTGTCACTCCATGTCATCATCTGAAGGTCCTGTCACTCATGTTCACATCTGAAGTCCCTGTCACTCCATGTTCACCATCTGAAGGTCCCTGTCACTCCATGTTCACATCTGAAGGTCCCTGTCACTCCATGTTCCATCTGAAGGTCCATGTCACTCCTGTCACCATCTGAAGGTCCCTGTCACTCCATGGCTGTTCACCATCTGAAGGTCCCTGTCACTCCATGCTGTTCATCTGAAGGTCCCTGTCACTCCATGTTCACATCTGAAGTCCCTGTCACTCCAGCCTTCCATCATCTGAAGGTCCCTGTCACTCCATGGTTCACATCTGAAGGTCCTGTCACTCCTGTTCACCATCTGAAGGTCCTGTCACTCCATGTTCACCATCTGAAGTCCCTGTCACTCCATGGCTTTCATCTGAAGGTCCCTGTCACTCCATGTTCACATCTGAAGGTCCTGTCACTCCATGGCATTATCTGAAGGTCCCTGTCACTCCATGTTCATCATCTGAAGGTCCCTGTCACTCCATGTTCCACTGAAGGTCCCTGTCACTCCGTTCATCATCTGAAGGTCCCTGTCACTCCATGGTTCACATCTGAAGGTCCCTGTCACTCCATGTCACCATCTGAAGGTCCCTGTCACTCCATGGTCACATCTGAAGGTCCTGTCACTCCATGTTCCCATCTGAAGGTCCCTGTCACTCCATGCTGTACATCTGAAGTCCCTGTCATCATGCTCACATTGAAGGTCCCTGTCACTCCATGGCACTGTCATCTGAAGGTCCCTGTCACTCCATGGTTTTACATCTGAAGGTCCCTGTCACTCCATGTTCATCATCTGAAGGTCCCTGTCACTCACCTGTCACCATCTGAAGGTCCCTGTCACTCCATGGCCTCTTCACCTCTGAAGGTCCCTGTCACTCCATGGTCGTTCATCATCTGAAGGTCCCTGTCCTCCATGGTCACCAATCTGAAGGTCCCTGTCACTCCATGGTCATCATCTGAAGGTTCCTGTCACTCCATGGTCATTTATCTGAAGGTCCCTGTCACTCCATGTTCATCATCTGAAGGTCCCTGTCACTCATGTTCACATCTGAAGGTCCCTGTCACTCCATGTTCACCATCTGAAGGTCCCTGTCACTCCATGGTCATCTATCTGAAGGTCCCTGTCACTCCATGGTTCCCATCTGAAGGTCCATGTCACTCCATGTCACATCTGAAGGTCCCTGTCACTCCATGTTGTTCACCATCTGAAGGTCCCTGTCACTCCATGGCTGTTCATCTGAAGGTCCCTGTCACTCCATGTGCATCATCTGAAGGTCCCTGTCACTCCATGTGCATCATCTGAAGGTCCATGTCACTCCATGGCCTGTTCATCTGAAGGTCCCTGTCACTCCATGTTCATTATCTGAAGGTCCCTGTCACTCCATGGTCACCATCTGAAGGTCCCTGTCACTCCATGTGCATCATCTGAAGGTCCCTGTCACTCCATGGTGTGTTCCCCATCTGAAGGTCCCTGTTACTCCATGTGCATCATCTGAAGGTCCCTGTCACTCCATGTGCATCATCTGAAGGTCCCTGTCACTCCATGGTGTGTTCCCCATCTGAAGGTCCCTGTCACTCCATGTGCATCATCTGAAGGTCCCTGTCACTCCATGTTCACCATCTGAAGGTCCCTGTCACTCCATGGTCACCATCTGAAGGTCCCTGTCACTCCATGGTCACCATCTGAAGGTCCCAGTCACTCCATGTTCACCATCTGAACATCTCTCTGTTGCCTGCTACCGGTTCATCATTGGGCGTCTCAATGGACAGGACACAGAACATGAGATAAGTAAAATAACAGCTTCTGCTGGACTCAGACAGGTTTCCCTGTCACTGAATCTGAACATACTAGGCCTTAATCGATATCTTGTCGACTGCACTTTGGACGATGTCATCTGTGACTGTGTAAGTCATGCACATGATTTGCACTTAGGAGCTAAAACATGTCTCTGTTCTGTCCAGGATGTTATCCCAAACACTGGCATTGGAGATGCGTTGATATTTCCCTTTCATCATAGGTTAAATGGTTATACTTGGTATGACAATGTGTGTCATAGATAGATAGAAATAGATAGATAGATAGATAGATAGATAGATAGATAGAAGATAGATAGACTTTTTCTCCTGAAATCGTTGAATTTACGGTCTACTTATGCATAATTTATCTTAAGGACTGTAGAATTAACGAAATTAGCTCTAATATTTTGTTACATCTCTATGTTCCCGCTTGAACCATTTTCAGTTTCAACCTCAGTTGTCTTCTTCTAAATCAAGCCAGAACATTCAAGTGCCGTTTCATTTCATTAAGAGTTTTTTTTTTATCTGGCAGAGAGAGAGAGAGAGAGAGAGAGAGAGAGAGAGAGAGAGAGAGAGAGAGAGAGAGAGAGACACCAGACAGAGAGACACAAGGAACCAACATAATAGCCGAACACATGCACAGACAGACCAGAAAGAAAGACAGTCTGGCCTATCACAAGCGACAACAAGCACAAAGGACTGACCAATAACCACGCGGTCTCCCATACGTCGGCAGAAGTCCTTTCCGCAAGCCATCCACAAGCCTGCATGCCCGTACCACGCTGGCGCAGCGAAGCCCAGAGTAAAGAGAACGACGGCGAAAACCAAGCTTGCAATTCCTGCCTTGAACAGCAGGGGCCGCACGGAAATGCGAAGAACTTTGGGCCGAGAAATAGCTGCCGTTGTTGCAAGCACAGGCTGCTGAGCTTGTTGTTGTTGCTGCTGCTGCTGCTGCTGTCGTTGTTGTGATGGCGGTTGTTTTTGTTGCAGACTGGGGTTGATGAGAGGCTGCTCTTTGGGTTGCGTCAGGGGATACTGCTGCTGCTTCATGGTTGTTTCTTCCATCTATAAACAAGAAGAAGAAGAAGAGAAGGAGGAAAAGGAGGAGAAGGAGAAGCAGGAGGTGGAGGAGAAAGAGGATGGGGAGGTGGAGGAGGAGGAGGAGAAGGATAAGGAGGAGCAGAGGAGGAGGAGAAGGATAAGGAGGAGCAGGAGGAGCGGAGGATGAGAGGATGAGGAGAAGGATGAGGTGGAGAAGGACGAAAGAAGAAGAAGAAGAAGAAGAAAGAAGAAAGGGGAGGAAGAGGAGAAGGAGCAGGAGGAGGAGGAGAAGCGAACACCTTATCATCTATGTTCTTCTGAAGAAACTAGCATTTACAGGGTGTCTTCCTTGATGACATTTTCGTAATCATGTCCAACGTCATTTCTGCTATCACGCTACCTCCGTCCATAACCAGCAGCCTTAGTCTATCCATCAGGTCAACTTGATCACATGCTCTAAAACGCTCCTCAAACCATTTTTCTTTCAAGATGCGCTCTGACCTCCAACTCCCGTCCTTTTATTTCATTCGTTATCTCTGTGAGTTTCATCCATATGTGTGTGGTGAGAGAGAGAGAGAGAGAGAGAGAGAGAGAGAGAGACAGACAGACAGGCAGAGAGAGAGAGAGAGAGAGAGAGAGAGAGACAAAGAGTTACCCTTTGAATTGCGCGTGCTTAGGACTCTTGTTTAATTTTGCTTGAATAATATTCTTTACTGTTATCATTGTAGTAGTCGTCTTCATCAACATCATCATCAGCAGCAGCAGCATTATTATTATTATTACATCAATCAAACCAATGACGATAGTTAAAATGATGATGATGATACTACTATTACACACACACACACACACACACATATATATATATATATATATAATATATTTATATATTCAATTATAAGCAAAGCTTACTCTTATGTCTTAGATTGAAGAAATAGGGGGAGATAAGCATTCATACCTGCAGTGGTAGATAATTCTGCCTAACTAACAGTATGCCTTTTCGGTTTTAAGAAGAATGCAATAAAAAGAAAAAAAAAGGCTGGTGTGCAATACCGTAGTATGTTTGCTGAGTTTTCAAAAAACCAACCAAAGGTGCCACCTAAGAAGCAAAAGAAAATCATGAAAGAGCAAAACAAGCTACATTTTCTTGTGAAAAAGTAGAAAATATAAAAAGTAACCTCTTAAGTCATGTGCTGAGGGCCAGTTCTTGGAATGAATTTGCAAGGGACCAAATTACAATAAACTAATAAATTCCAAGGATAAGTACCGAGCACCATTCCAGCAACTTACAGAGCAGCTTAGTGTTGCAATGACTGCAAGAAATATTCAATTATAAACAAAGCTTGCTCTTATGTCTTAGATTGAAGAAAAAGGGGGAGATAAGCATTCATACCTGCAGTGGTAGATAATTCTGCCTAACTAACAGTATGTGCTTGAGTGGGTGAATGGGGGAAAATAAAATAAATGCTTCTCAAAATGAGCCCTCAGCAAGCTTATAGTCTCCAAGGGGAGACAGTCTCCAATGGGGAGGAAACTCACTAACATATAACTCCTGGTCAGATACCGATATTTTGAAACATGATTGTTTCTCCTCAGTGACCGCGGAAAGTGGTAATTTGACTCCTCTGCCTTTTTGGTTTTAAGAAGAATGTTATCAAAAAAACAAAAAACAAAAAAAGGCTGGTATGCAATACCGTAGTATGTTTGTTGAGTTTTCAAAAAAACCAACCAAAGGTGCCACCTAAGAAGCAAAAGAAAATCATGAAAGAGCAAAACAAGCTACATTTTCTTGTGAAAAGTAGAAAATATAAAAAGATAACCTCTTAAGACACAAGTGCTGAGGGCCAGTTCTTGGAATGAATTTGCAAGGGACTAAATTACAATAAACTAATAAATTCCAAGGATAACTCACTAACATATAACTCCTGGTCAGATACCGATATTTCGAAACCTGATTGTTTCTCCTCACACCAAGCTGCTCTGTAAGTTGCTGGAATGGTGCTCGGTACTTATCCTTGGACTTTATTAGTTTATTGTAATTTAGTCCCTTGCGGATTCATTCCAAGAACTGGCCCTCAGCTATTAGCTACGTGCGTGTTCTCACGTCTGTGAAACTCGTCACAGGCTTTATATCCGGTAGGAACTCGACAATGTACAAGGTTTTGTGCCTACAATCTCCTTTAGCTTGTGCCAGTTTATTTATTGCACATTGAATCTTTGTATGTATGAAGTTTGTGTGCAAGGCTTTGTGTTTAAATTCTCCTTTTACTTATGCCAGTTTATTTATTGCCCATAAAATCTGTGTATATATGAAGTTTGTGTGCAATGTTTTGTGTTCACAGCCTCATTTAGCTTAATGCCAGTTTATTCATTGACCACACACAATCTCCCTGTTTGAATTCTGTTACTTCGGAGCACAAGCACATCTGAGAGCAACAGCCTTAAGAAAATGACACTTGAGTCATTCTTGAGCAGCTTTTACTCCTTAAAAAAAAATTCGATGACGAGTAGGCCTACCACTCGTAAGTGAGAGGGTGAGAGTCAAATTTAACCAAAATCTTCATCTGATCTCACTGGGAACTCTGTATCTGACTCCTTCCCCCTTGGTGAGTACTTTCCGCCGCTATCATCACACACACACACACACACACACACACACACACACACACACACACACACACACACACACACACGCACGCACACACCACACACACACACACACACACATACACACACACAAACACACACACACACACTTACACACACCACACACACACACACACACACACAACAGAGAAAATATTGTAGACAGTCCATTTCATCTGTTAAACGACGGCAGCGTCACAAGAATTCCAGACAACTCGAAACACAGAGCAACAGCCATAGACCTTTCCCTTATTTCTCCGGAGTTAGTACCTTCATGCTCATGGGAAACACATAAAGATACATTAGGCAGTGACCATCTTCCTATTGTTATAACTCTCTCGAGAGAGCACTTACAGTCAAATGATGGTGTGGAAGATATCATACCAAGATATAATTATAAGGGAGCAGACTGGAATAAATTTTGCAATATTATTGCTACACAAGACTTCCCTAATAATGATGATGAAAATGTTGACGAATTATTTTTAACATTCAAAAAAGCAGTTCTGTTAGCAGCTGACTCGTCTATACCTAAACTAAGAACTTTTAGATGTACTAATCATACCGGCAACGTTTGGTGGAATGATGATTGTGAGAAGGCGGTAAATAATAAAAAAGAAAAATATAAACTCTACGTAAAAGATAAAACTGAAGAAAATCATGCTGCGATGAAGACTGCAAAAAATCATTGTAACAGAGTTGTTAACTGTGCCAAAAGAGAATACTGGCAATCTTTTTGCACTAAACAAGTTACTGGGCATAGAGATTCAAAAAAGGTCTGGAAAAAAATTACGGACATGAAAAATGGAATTAGATTTCCAAGTTATCCAATAAAAATAGGCGACAATGACAAGGTTCCGTCAGATATGGAAAAAGCAGAAACCTTTGTTAGTATGTTTTCAAATAATAGCAGTGTAGAAGGACTATCATCTCACTGTAGAGCCCATAGAGAAAAAGCTAAATTAGATTCGTTGTATGCAGATCCAGTTCCACAAAAGGATCATTATATTAACTCACCTATAACACTGACTGAGATTAAAACTGCAATATGCTCATTAAACAACAAAAAATGTTCAGTTGGTATGGATGTAGTTAGTAATGAAATGTTAAAACACATTCCTGAAAATGGTATTGCTTTTCTTCACAAAATTTTTGAAAAATGCTGGGACAATGGTGTCACTCCACAGCTATGGAAAGATACTATTGTCATACCTATTCTTAAGGCTGGAAAACCTAAAAGTGACAAAAATAGCTATCGCCCCATAGCATTTACTTCACATTCGGGTAAGCTGTTTGAGAAAATTATCCTAAATCGGCTATTACATTACTGTGAAAAGAATAAAATTATACCTGTAAATCAAACTGGTTTTAGGAAAGGAAGATCTGGCGTTGAACATTTAGTTAAACTATCTACAGAAATAAAGCGACAATTTGCTCGTAGAAAGAGCGTATTGGCAACCTTTTTTGATGTCAAAAAAGCATACGATCAGGTTTGGCACAGTCGTCTCATGTACAAACTTAAAACAATTGGACTGTCTGGAAATATCTACAGATATATCAACAATTTTTTTAACAAACAGGTCAATGGTGGCCAGAGTTGGAACAACATACTCTGCCCCTAGGAGTCTAGACATGGGTATCCCACAAGGCTCAGTGATTGCACCTATACTTTTCAACATCATGATACATGACCTGCCAAAGGCGGTATCAAGCAAAGTAACTCTCGTCCAATATGCAGATGATATATGTATGTGGATGGACGTAACCTTAAAAAAGTCGACACCACAAAGAGTCCAAAATTACATAAGAAGATTGTACCAGTTTGACCTTGATAACATTGAAAAATACATGTTTCAAAATGGACTATCTTTATCCCCTGAAAAAACTAATATGATACTATTTAACTCTGCTAGTAATCCAGCAAAATTACCGATCTTAAAACTGCTTGGTGAACCTTTAGAGTATAAACAAAACGTAAGTTCTTGGGATTAATTCTTACATCAAAGCTGACATGGAATATGTATTTTGAGTATATTCTAACAAAGGCAAGACATAGCCTAAATCTTTTAAAGACCATTAGTAGATTACCTTGGGGAATGGACCCTGAAACCTTAGTTCATCTTTCTACAGCACTTGTTAGGTCCAAACTTTCTTATGGACAAGAAATTTATTTTAGTGCTCCAAAATACCTATTACAAAAATTACAAAGTATTGCATGTATAGCCTATAAACTAGCCCTTGGCCTTCTGAGTCATGCGTCAAACAAAGAAACATACAGAGCAGCTGGAATCTTACCGCTTGATGATTATCGTGAACTTGCTACTTCAAAATTTGTGTTGAGAGCAAGTACAAGTGACAATTTCATTGGGGAAGAATTGAAACTAAGAACTGAGTGTGATTTTCCTAAAAGGGCAAACAATATATCGTCGCTAATGACAATAGCAACATATACTTCTAATTTAATTGAAAGTTCAGGAATAAGCATCAAAGACATGCCAATAAGACCATCATTCGCGCCTATACCACCATGGGAAACATTAAAACCGTCATATGATATCAGGTTTTTACAGACGGCTCCGTACTTGACAATGATAATGTTGGTGCGGCCTTTGTCATACTGGCACTGAAAATTGAAAAATGTTTCTACATCGGCAAAAAACTGTCAATTTTTACAGCCGAATTGACAGCTATCATGCTTGCTTTAGAATTCTTGGTGAACTTTCCAATGACAGTATTTAGAACTGTGATATTGGTGGATTCTAAATCGGTTTTATGTTCACTGAACTCCTCCAGTACCGATACACGGCCTGACCTTATGTACGAAATTTATTATTTATTACATTGCTTGTCGGCTAAAGGCACAGTCATTGAGTTCTGTTGGGTGCCTTCGCACTGTAACATAAATGGAAACGAAATGGCCGACAGAGCTGCTAAAAGAGGCGCAAAAGGTTTAGAGAAGACTGTAGACATGACACTTCCTTTGTCACTCCATGAAAATTACAGGCTGCTAGAAACAACAGCATGGAAAAAATTTAGCAGACGTTCTGATAAAAAGACTCTAACACAAAATACAGCTGCAGTTCCGTTGGAAATTGTATCGAGAAAGTTGTTAAATGCACCGTTATATTATTCTAGACTTGTAACTTCCCTTTTTTTCCGCCTAAAAATTAATGCTTTAAAAACAAAATTCTCCAAAAATGTATATTGCCTGTGTGGTGCACAAATCACAGTTAATCACATTTTATTCCATTGTAAAAGTCTCCGATGTTTTCTACCTGATTCAGTCACAGCAAAGAATGTTTCGGAAGAAAACAGAGATGATTTATAATATGACACAAAGGTTTTACTACAAATTGCTGAATCTCTAATTCACACCCCCATCAGGTCATTCCTGTAGATTTTTATTTTTTATTTTTATTTATTTATTTATTTAAAAAAAAAATTGTTTCTTCCAATGTAGATTAGCGGTGAGGGACACATCCACACACCCACGTTTCTGTATTTTGCATTTTGTTTGTTATATGTATCTTTAACATTACCTCTTTACTGTTAATGCAGTGTTCACAGTTTTCATTACCTCACACATTTACACTCTCACACACTCACACACACTCACAGACAGAATGCACTCACTCACGCACACTTTGGTCTAATATCACTTATGGTGAAAAGACGTAAAAACAAAGAACGAACGAACGAACACACACACACACACACACACACACACACACACACACACACACACACACACACACACACACACACACCTTTATTTCTGAGCTATGTGTTTTTCATTTATCAAAAAAAAAGAAATGAGAGAGAGAGAGAGAGAGAGAGAGAGAGAGAGAGAGAGAGAGAGAGACTCAGGCGTGGAATTGTGCATTTACTCAGCTATTGGTGTGTGTGTGTGTGTGTGTGTGTGTGTGTGTGTGTGTGTGTGTGTGTGTGTGTGTGTGAGAGAGAGAGAGAGAGAGAGAGAGAGAGAGAGAGAGAGAGAGAGACTGAGGCGTGGAATTGTGCATTTACTCAGCTATTGGTGTGTGTGTGTATGTGTGTGTGTGTGTGTGTGTGTGTGTGTGTGTGTGTGTGTGTGTGAGAGAGAGAGAGAGAGAGAGAGAGAGAGAGAGTGTATGTGTGTGTGTGTGTGTGTGTGTGTGTGTGTGTGTGTGTGTGTGTATGTGTGTGCGCGCGCGCGCGCGGGTTTGTGTTATCTATCTCTATCTATGTACGTATATATTATATATCTGTACTTAAATGTTTACTTTGTCGAGTCAGCAATCAGAATTTGGAACTTTTCCTTTTAGCAATATGCCCATGTTCTCGAATCCAGTGGGGTTTTTATATTCAAATTAACGATACAATTTCCTCGCTCGGGGCGAGCAAGTGCCAAATTATCTCCGCTTGATTTTCCCCCACGGCGGTCTGTCACGCCTGCTGCCTGACGCGTGCTGAACAGAGGAGAGTGAACCGGTTATGGGCACGCACAATCCTGTTTCTCCTGTACCGTCTCTGCTCATGGTTATGAATGGTCAGGTAAGAGAATTAGTCTTCAGGAGCTTTAGCAAGCCCTTGTTGTCAAGAATTTGGTTTTTTAAACTCTTGGAGTCTCCTCCTTTTTATCGTCTGTAGTTCTGTGTTGTAGTAACTGTACGGAGGAAAATCCACATCATCTTCCAGTCGGCAATGAAGTTGTCAACGTTCGTAGGAAACGAACATGAACAGTGCCGTCTAAAACGGATCGCATGACATGTTTGTGTATGCTTTTGGCCCGTTGGACATGTTTGTGTATGGTTTTGGCCCGTTGGAAAAGGTGAAAGGGTGTACTCAAAAGCTCAAATGTACCATGATGTGACACTGGATTGTTTTTAACGTGTAACTTTGTTACTATTGGTGTTAGCTTTTTGTATTCAGCCTGTAACTGTTCCACTCTACTTTTAGGCTGCATATGACGGCTTATCATCCAGCTTTTGAAGGCCTTAGTTTTCGCACCCACGGCGACTTCACTCGCAATATTCCACCATGGGTTTGATGCTTTCTTTGGATGATTCTTTAATTTGACTTTTGGGATTGCAGAATCTGCAGCCTTAAGTATATGTGACGGACCGTTTTTCATCCGGTCACAAAGTTTCATGTGCGACCGTGCTTACCGGAAGGTAGTTGTCCGGAAGCCGGTTGCAAAATTTAGCTGACTGCTACTCACCGGCGCATTGCTATAAGCCGGGTGAGTTGCACCGGATAGGCAGTCTCTGCAGTGATTCCGGCAACTCAAGTCACAGAAGGCCGAAGAGGGACTCAGCTGTTTGCTGGTAGCAGTCAGGTATTTATCATTGAATGTTTATTTATTAACAAACTAAAGCTGTATTCCCGTTTAGGAGCGACTGAAACTTCCTCAGCGCTCTTGTGAAGGTTTTATTATTAAAAAAGAAAGAAAGTATTGTTCTGTTGTCCTATGACTTGATAGGGTAACAAAACGAAATTGTTTCGGAAAATGTGAATAGATGAAGTGAGTGTTATAAGAAGTGGTCTTCAGAAAAAAGAAATTGTAGAGAACTATAAAATAGGCATTCTGGCTCACCCGGCTCCGCTGTTGCTCCGCCGGCTTACCCAGAATGCCTATTTTATAGTTCTCTAATAGTAAACACTTTACAAACATACATAATGTGTAGGATTATCTGTTTTTAACACTAATTTAGAAAACTTTTGAGACTTAAGTTTTTGCTTAATCCTTCGTTTTTCTTGATCGTTTTCAATAACATCGTTTTCTTTCATACATTCATCAAATGCGTCTCTATCTTTCATATGAAATAAAACCACCGTCTTTAATTGCTCTCTAAAGTCTTTTAAAACTGAATTATATTTTTGACATAAAATCCACACACTTATCCCAGCATGTCTTCCACTGAAAGCCAGTTTTGACAAAGCGTTTCTTTTTTTGACTATATCCTTTTCTGCTGAACAATCATCTATAATAATAATGTCTGAGTTCCTTCAAACTGCCTAAGAAATGTTCTAAACACTCACTCAGTTTATTGCTAGGATCAATCAAATAGATTTCATCATCCGTCCATATAAACCTTCTGTCGTGATATGCTTTGTTCCATTTGAGTGTTGGACAGAAAATTACAATATGATCAAAATTATAACTATAAACTGTTTGTAATAGGTCGAGGACAAATATTGTTTTTCCACAACCAGTCTGTCCACAAATCAATGAACAATGAGGGGTTTTTGTCATAAAGTTTAACATCGGCATTGACACCAAAGTCGTCTGCTCCATAGTTTTAAAACAGAATTTAATCTAATCCAGTTATTGTTTTTATCATACTCTCTGTCAAAACTTGTTCAGTATAATAAAAACCTATAAGGTCCAAATGTGTAAGATTAATCCAGTTCAGTTCTGTAAGATCGTTTCTATTTAGACTAATATCAATTTTGTTGCTTGTTGTCATGACCTTAATATCCTCGCCATTGTAAAGAACAACGACAGTAACTTTAAGTTTGTCAACGTCTAAGTTTTGCCAGCTAATAAGAATTCCTTTCATAAGATTGTCACTGACGCCCAGAGCTCCATTTCTCGCCTCATCTTTTAAGACAGAAATTTTAAATATCATTGTGAACGTGTCTCCTAATTTTGTGCGTGGAATGAACTGTAATTTTGTAGAAGCTTTCTTTAAAACCGATTCTCTTCTGTGGAGGATGTACTGTTTGTCCCCAAACGGCTTTATTTCGATCTCTTTCCGACTGTTGTCCTCTGGCATAAGACTTACATGTAAAGGGCCAGAGTTCAATGCTTTTCTGAAACTTTTTTGACGGTCAAAAAATGTAAATGGGCTTAAGAATTCAAATTTTATGTCCCATTCTAAATATGGTTCTAAGTGCCATTTGTTGTCAGTTTTTCGAACTATTTTATATTCATACTGACCCGCATTATTTGCTTCTACATTGCGTAGTTCTAGTTTAGGAAACCTTTTGTTGTCGTCAACCTCTTTGCGCTTATAATAACCATCTTTAGTGTACTCAAAACCATATAAAGTGCCTATCTCACCGTTTTGTTCAAAGTCCTCAACGTCTGCAAGGTCTTTTAATTCTAAAGTTACACACCTCTCAGGCGCTAATGTAACTCCTGATTCTTCTGGCCCACGAGACATTATTTTTTAGTACACCTTATTATTTTATTTCTAAAACAATGTGCAGGTTATCACATTTCACGACTTTCCCTGTTTTATCTGTGATCTTTATATTAAATGATCTGACCCTCCCACAAGCTAATTTTTTAAACTGTAAATTAGGGAATTGTATAATTTCATAATCGCAATATGCAGCTTTCCCTGATGGAAGAGCTCTTAAAACAGTTGAGGGCCTTCCATCATATAAGTTTTCATCAGTGCTCAGCTCGTCCAAATGAACATAGAGTAATGAATGTAATGCAAGATCGAGCGGATATTCTCCCTCATAAGTAGTTTTGTCTGATGTAACTCTAAAACCATGATTGTCAGTTGCAAAGCCTAACATTTAGCTAGCTCTCCATCAAAAAGGTAATGGTGTACTTCTTCTTCAGGTTTGAATGTCAACATTATTTTCAAATTTGCATTGTTAAGTTTGAGAGTAATGTCGAAGTTACTCATTGCTTCTTTTAGCGAGCAAAACCCGTAATAACCATCAGGTATGGTTAACTGGCTAACTAAGTTTCCTCTATTATCAAATTTTTTAATCTTATTATTCTCCTTGGATTCAGTTATATTAAACCATACGACTTTGTAAAAAATTTCATGGAGTGCGACCCTTTGGGTTCCGCAGTTATTATCAATAGCATATTCTAAAAACGAAGGACTGTCTTGAGTTGTTATTGTTACAAACATTTTTAAAACAAATTTAAAAATGAGTGCATTCAAATATACTAATGCAAAATATTCTGTTGGACCGCACTACAGTCCTAAAGATATAACAACTGATACCCTCGACATTTCTGTGACTCAGACTGACGCCTTTCAAGTAAAGGTTAGTACTCCATTGAACAGATATCTTAACCCTCCTATTAAAAACGACTACATCACGAAAGTGTGGTTCAGTCATCCGATGCAGTTTTATCAGAACCAGTTAAACTTTGCTGTGTTTTGTGCATCAACTGGGTGTGGAGTGTCGTATGCTGATCATTTAAATCATCCTGATCCTTTGGTGAGGTCAGTGTATAGATTTCATTTTTATTACACCTTCAGACGTATTTTATCTGAACTGCAAGCGCCATTACCAAATGACAAAACGTTTAATCCATTCAGCAACAGAATAGATTACAAGGCTTTTGAAAGGATCTGTAACGAATTTGATATTGACCCAAAGACAGACTTTAGACAAAAGTTGGATCTTAATCATGGTTTAGGCACCCTTTATTTTTGGGGCGTGCACAGAAAGTATAACTATGATTGGAATCCTCCTTACACATCTTTCTCTTCAGGCACAACTGTTCACCTCGGGTCCATAGAGCAAGAGCATAAAACAGCATGGACAACATTTATTTTGGATACTTCTAATGGTCTAACTAGAGCGGGAATAGAACGAATAAACGACTCCATTCGTACTTATGTTTGGTGTTTGCTAGGTTCACAAGCACAAGCAAGATCGAACATAACTGATCCTTCTACTGGCTTTGATGCACAAAAACAGTACTTCGCAAATTTAGAGGATTCTATTAATTCTGCAATTGATTTGCCTTCAAGTATTAAAAGGTACCAAAATGTTTTGCAATACGCAAGATCGAAAGTAGACTTTGCTGTTGGCACTGGTTTATACATGCTGCCTTCTGACCTCAGACTTCAGATAGGAACAATAATAAATATAATAATGAAATCCTTGTGGCTGGTAAAGAAGAGAAGGTCGGAAAAAACGACATAAATTCTAAGCCAGCAATAGCAATAAAAAAAGAAGCCCCACCAATCCCCCAGCCCCCCTCTAAACCCCATCCAATCCCTGTGGTCCCAAGAAATAATGACCATGAATATGAAAAGACAGCACTTGTTATTGGATTAACTGCCCTAGGATTACTTGGTCTTTATCTTACTATAAAGTAACCCAACTATTAAGACAACTAATGCCCATAAGTGCTCAGCCATAAAGCCAACTACTTTACTTGCGGCAGACAAAAGCCAGCTAACGATCCCACCTATTATACCAGGCAAAGAGTCTATGGCCTTAGTGGCTAATTTTTTTTAATAAACTTGCAAGATGATCAAGTTGTTTTTTTACCCATGATTTATCTGATGGTGGTCCTGGTGGCACTGCTCCCCCACCACCGCCGCCTGTAATAGCCATCACCAGTGTACTTATTGCAAATCCTAAGGCTGTTATAACACTTGCTAATGTGACACCTTGCTCTCTAAACAGTGTTCTTATTCGTTCTGCTAACGTTGTGTCTTCATATAAAATTCTTTGGATAGTTTCTCTTATTCTGCTCACTTGAGTTCGTAATTGTTCTCGGTTATTAGACAACACTTCTAGTCTTGCTGATCTCTCTTGTTCAAGATCTTTTAGTCTTCGGGTTATTCTTTCTTTAACACCAGACCCTAAGTTGTGGTCATCAGCCTCAACTAGTTTTTCTTTTTCTCTTTTTATATGCTCATCTAGTTCACCCAGTTTTGCTAAATTGTTTGTTAATTCGCCTCTGATGCTTCTCAAAGCATGATCAAGGGCCGTTATTTCTCTCATAGGTAGCGGCGGATCGTGCATAGTTTTTAATACTGTTTCTTCTGAAAAACTGGTTTCTGCTTGTATTATTTCGTCTGCTGTTGGGCTTAAATCTTTAAGGGGTATGTTTTGAATTTGGTTTTCTGTTGGGAGTTTCTGTAGTGTGTTTTGAAGTTTAGCAACTGCTTCCCTATCTAATTTTGGTTTAGTAATGCCAAGGCGATTTTGATCGCGCACACTGAGTCTTTGTCTAATTGTACTCTTAGCTAAAAACTTTAATGGGTCTGGTTTAGCTGTAAGCTGAACAAGTTGCCCTTGGTCGTTTCTCACAGACAAATGGCCATCTTTTAATTCAAAATCAGGGTCTATAAATTCGGGAGGTTCTAGGCCTAAACTTTTGTAAAATGCTTCGGCCCTTTCTTCTGTTAATTCACGCTGCACTGAGCTCGATGGTTGTGTCAAAGGAGTCATTTCACTCATGTCGTCTCCAGGATCAAAAACATCATAATCTTCTTCACCTTCAATGCCTGCCATGTTTTTAAATAATTAACTTTTTATTTTGTTTTATAAAAAAAATGTCACAAGCATATGGCTCGATTCTTGACCCGCATAGAAGACTGAAAGAGCCCTTTGGCGTGAAGGGAAATAAACAGAATATTATTGTTCCAAATAATCCATCTACTATTGATTCAGATCAAATTCTTACTGTTAAATTTCCAGACCTAGGAGCAGATGAAGTGATTGTGCCGGGATCTGCACGGCTTACTTTCAAAATAGAACTTGATTCAGCAACAGACGCAAACAGGACAGTTGTACAGAATCTGGGACGGGCAATCGTTAAGAAAATTTCTATAAAACTTGAGGGGCAAGAAATATTTTCTTTACACAATGCAGACATATTTCTAATCTATTCTGATCTATGGCTAACCGATAATGAAAGGGCCGATCTTGCGTTTCAAGGAATCGAAAATAACGAAGCACTAAAACACAGAATAGACGCCGAAGATGCTAAAGCCGGCAACAAGTATGAAGCTGTAAGTTTTGCTTATGGAAATCGCTTTTCTATACCCTTAGATTTTGAGTTGTTAAAAGCGCATGCGCCATACTTTCAAGGAGCATTAAAAGACAGATTGTCATATGAACTAACTTTTAATGAATACAAACGTGTCATTAAATCTACAGACACTGATTCCAAGTACAGCATTTTCGACATCTCGTTAGAGTTTGACATTGTTAGCAACCCTAACTTAGCAAGGCTGATTGAATAACAATATCAGTCAAAATTAGCAATATATTACGAAAGAGTGATTCATCATTCAAAATATCCTAAAAGCAGAGCAGACACTATATGGAATTTTAGTTTTAGCGCCGCAGCACGATCACTTAAAGGTATTTTATTGCTGTGTGAAGATGATAAAGAACCATACCAAAGACAAAGTGAAAAGTTTATCAATCCTAAAATAACGAAAGTACAATGTTCAATTGAGGGTAGTCCTAACCAAGTCTACGGTAGCGGGCTTAAACCTTATCATCATTTTGATGAAATAAGAAAATTGTTTGGAGGCGGGAGGTCTAGAAGTCCAACAGTAGACCTTGTGTCTAAAGATCTACACCTTCACAGTGTTAGACTTGATGAATATTTAACAACGAAATACGGTTTATGGATTGACCTAAGGTCAACAGAAGATAATCAGTTGCATGGGAGTGGGAGAACAGTTAAAGACGTAATAAACATTCAAATTGATAAAGAAAAAGAGAGTGATAAACCACTTAATGTACATTTGTTTTTAATATATGATGCGCAGCTGAATATTCAAGATAACAGATTAAAAGATATCCAATACTAAATTATTTTTATTTTAAAAAAGCATGTCTGTTCAGGTTTATCCAAAAGTGCCCAAAGAAGAGAACTCTGTTGCTGTAGACATAAAAACTTTCAGATTAACCAACATTACACAAATGCAAACCCAACTAGAGCAGGACCTTTCAAAATACAGTAAAACCAAACGAAGGTATTCTGCTGTCTTTAATGCTGTTACATATGTTAATACTGGAGCATCGATCACTAGTGCTCTATCAGCAGGAACAAGTGTAGGTCTCTTAGCAACAGGCGTAGGTGCACCGGCAGCTTTACCTCTAGGTGGTTTGTCTTTAACTCTTGGCCTGTGTTCATTAGCTGTAAGTGCTGTCAGCAAAAAAATAAAAGCTAAACTCCAAAAGCACACAGCTATGGTTCAACTAATAACAGCTAAACTTAGTTCCTTCAAACTGATAATTGATAAAGCACTTGTCGACTCGAACATCACGGATGAAGAATTTAGTCGCCTACAGGCTGATTTTGAGGACTACAAAAGACAAAAGTTTGATCTTCAAAGAAAGGCAAGGGCAACTTTTTCTCAACAACCAGACACCGACCAGATAAAAAAGGAATGCTTAAAAAAAGTAAACGAGACATTAAACTCTGTTCTAAACAGCTCACATTAACAACCCCAAAGGGCGTTTATACTTTAGTTTATGAGTCCAAGCACAAAAAGACCGTTGATATTGATTCTGATTAAGTATTTTTTTAATTTAAATAAATATGTTGAGTTAGAAAAGAAACTCAGCATGGATAAGATATATGACAGTTTTGACTCTTGGTTAGATGCAATGGAAGAGGAAGAGCGTTTGTCAAAAGCTTTAAATGAGGTCGTTTTAGAAGTTATTGATCCAACAAACGTACAGGCAAGCGTTGTACATGCTATTTCTCAAGTTCCAAGTAAACTAACAATAAACCCTCCAGTTAAAGTAAGGTTAGTTGTTTTAATCGACTATATAACAATAAACGAAGAAAATCTAGAAGTCTGGGTCTCAACTAAACAGCAGACTATTCTTTCTTATAATGACTTAACACCCGGTTGGGCAGATCAACTTCTTACACAGTTTAATGAAGCCTCTGAAGCAGCTAAAATGAGAGGCTCTGGTTGGTCAGAGGGTGAAGTCCTAGACATCAGATTAAGACAGGCTAAGTATGAGCCAATTGTAGGCAAGTCTTACATTCCACTGCCTCCAACATTAGTTGCAAAGAAAGCAGTTCTGAACATAAAGAATTCAGACGACAAATGTTTTATGTGGTGCGTTCTTGCTAGGCTGCATCACGTTGCCAAAAATGCAGAGAGAGTATCTAACTATTTGCAGTGGGCCAATGATCTTAACTTTAACGGCCTTGAATTTCCTATGGCTGTAGACAAAATTGATCAGTTTGAAAAACAAAATCCACCAATAACTGTTAATGTCTACACATGGTCTGAAGAAACCAACCTTCTGCCAATTAGAGTGTCAAAGAACAGTCCAACAATAGGCGAACCAACCAAAACTCATGTAGACTTACTCCTGATGCAAAGCCTTAATGGGTTGCACTACACTCTAATACGCACAATGAGTAGATTACTAGTGCATACTACAAAACAACATAGCAAACAAGAATTTTGTAGAAAATGTTTAACAAGAATTCCATCTGTTCAAGCAGCGAGTGAACATGTAAAACATTGTCTTAGTCCAGTTGACTGCAATACAGAACTAATTATGCCAAGAGAAGGCAGTAAGGTTAGTTTTAAGAATTACAAAAAACTCCAGAGGTCTCCATACGTTGTTTACGCAGACTTCGAATCGCTTATTGTTCCTTATGAAGGACCTGCTCCAAAACATTTACCAAAAACTGTTATAATGAATAACCACCAGATTTGTTCATTTGCCTTCATTGTTGTCAGGTCAGATGGTGAACATTCAAAGCCAGAATTATACAGAGGACCACATGCAGCAAAACATTTCTTAAAACGCATGCAAGAAGTTCGTAATGTCTGTTCTAATAATCTAGTCCTATCCGATCTTAAGATGACCCCTGAAGATCAAGATCGCTATGACTCAGCCACTCACTGTTGGATTTGTGGTTTAGAGCTAACACCTAAAAGTTTAAATCCAACAGTAAGAGACCATGATCACATTAGCGGAAAGTTTAGAGGAGCAGCGCATAACAATTGCAATCTTCAACTAAAGTTTGATCCTAGGACTTGGAGACTTCCTATATTCTTTCATAACTTGCGAGGTTACGACTCTCACCTTATAATGCAAGCAGTAACTAGCGCCTTTAGGGTGTCATGCATTGCGCAGTCATCAGAAAAGTACATGTGTTTCACTTTAAATAATTTATCTTTTTATGACTCTATGCAACACCTGATGGGGAGTTTAGAGTCACTGGCTATGTCCTTAAAGTCCTGCCCAATAACGGAAGAATATTTGACCCAACGCTCGTTAGAAAGGGCGTTTATCCTTATGAGTACATGAACAGTTGGGAAAGGTTTGAAGAGCCAACCCTTCCGCCTAAAGGTGCGTTCTTTTCTAGTCTTAGAGGAAAGGACATCAGTGATTCTGATTATTCTTATGCTCAAGAAGCGTGGCAAAAATTAGACTCTAAAACAATGGGAGACTATCATGATTCCTATTTAATGGCGGATACCTGTTTGTTGGCGGATATCTTTGAAAATTACAGAAAGACCTGCATGAAACATTATAGTCTAGATCCTGTGCATTATATTTCTGCGCCTGGGATGAGTTCGGATGCTTTCTTAAAATATACAGGTGTACAGATTGACCTGTTGTCTGACCTGCCAATGCTTCAGATGATTGAAAACGGATTGCGTGGCGGAATTAGTATGGCGTCTCACCATTACTGTAAAGCAAACAACAAGTATTTAGACAACTATGATCCAAGTAAAACTTCTAACTATCTTATGTATTTAGATGCAAACAATCTGTATGGTTGGGCTATGAGTCAATCACTTCCATTACGTAACTTTAAAATGTACACAGGAGGTGTAAAAGACATTCAAAAGTTTCTAAAATGGCTGCATACTCTAGAAGCTGATCAACAACGGGGCTTTATTCTAGAAGTTGATTTAGAATATCCTCATGAACTCCATGACCTGCATAATGACTATCCATTAGCGGCAGAAACCCTAAAAGTGTCAATGACAGAACCGCCTAAACTTGTGCCTAATCTTCGTGACAAAAAAAATTATGTCTGCCATTACAGACTTCTCCAATTTTATTTATGACATGGTTTAAAGTTAACAGCAGTTCATCGTATAATTGAATTTGATCAAGAACAGTTCATGAAACCATACATCATGAAGAACACTGATCTCAGAACTAAATCCGCAGATGCATCAGAAAAAGACTTTTTCAAGTTGATGAACAACAGCTGTTTTGGAAAGACTATGGAAAATCCGCACAAGCGCAAAGATGTCAGATTGGTCACTAGAGAGAACGAAGCAATTAAGTTGACTTCAAAACCAAATTATCAAGACTTCAGAAGATTTCATGATCAGCTTTTTGGAATAATGATGAAAAAAAAGAAAGTCAAATTGGACAAACCTGTTTTTATTGGGTTTACTGTTTTAGAGCTGTCGAAGCTTTTGATGTTAGAATTTCTTTACGACTACTTTAAAACCCTTGTATCCAGAGTCCAGAGTTCTGTACACAGATACAGATTCCTTTGTAATCGACATCCCTACTGAAGATTTTTACAAAGACATGGAATTAGAAGTAGCAAAAGAGCATGCCGGATGGTACGACACATCTGATTACCCTAAAGATTCACCTTTGCATTCAGTTATTAATAAGAAGGTTTTAGATAAGATGAAGGATGAATTATCTGGAGGTGTGATCAAGGAGTTTATTGGTTTAAGGTCAAAAATGTACAGTCTTGCTAGCCAAACAAAAACTGTTAAAAAAGCAAAGGGAATATCTCGCAGTGTTGTGCAGTCAAACATATCACATGACAACCACAAAGAAGCATTGTTCAATAAAAAGACTTTTCATCATGACAATTACAAACTACGATCTAATCTGCATGAGATTAACACAACTGTTGTAACAAAACGGTCTCTTGACCGCACTAACACAAAAAGAGTATTTGTTAATCCAGAGTATTCATATGCGATTGGTCACTGGAGGACATTTGGTCAAGCGCAATTAGATACTCAGTAATTTCTTTATCCAGTATAGCCGGATTATTTGTGGTTGTTGTTTCAAGATTTTTGATTTTTTCATAAATATTAGGATCTATTGGCAGTTTATTCTTTATCATTGTTTTAATAATAAATTTATACGCAAATAATTTTTTTTGAGCTTCCATTTTAAACTCAAATATATTTACGTAAATTAATTAAGCGGAACTGTGTCTGGCGGGATTATCTGGAGTTCTTCTTTCACAAAAGATCTTTGAGGGGCTGGTCGTTTTGTTGTGTCAGTTTCTCGTAAATAATACACAGGCGGATTCATCTTTACAATTCTTTTATTTCATATGAGTCAACACTCCAAACTGGATCGGTTGCCCTGATGCGGGTGTCCCCTTCTGCTTCTCCCGGTAAATAAAGGTACCTTACTTTCAAACCAAATGGTAATAGTTTGCTTGATGAACTGGCGTCTCCTTCAACAACATTTATTTTTTGTTTTTTGATTGCTTGTACTGGTTTTAGACCTTTAAATTCTTCATTATTCATTGCACGTAGAACTGAGGGCAGTCTTCTAACCCATTCTGTGTTGCGAGAATTGTCAATCAGCTCTCTGTGATACTGGTAGGAAAAAAGCCTTTCAGATAACTGTTTGTTAAAGTTTTCAACCAAACCCTGTGATTTGTGAACTCCTGGAATGCCTCTTTTAATGGTAACTCTATGTTTTAACAATAATTGATTTACTTGACCTTTAAATTCTTTTCCATCATCGACTTGAATCATGCGAGGATAAGTTAAGGGTCCTCGTTGATATATCAGTTGTATAGCGACAGCAACAGCAGAAGCACTCTTTTGTGTTAATGGTTCAGCATCTTTGTATCTTGAAGCTATGTCAATGACTGTAAGTGCGTACTTAAATCTTTTTCGTCTAATCGTATCATGGGGTAAATATAGAAGATCCATTTGATGGGTGTCATTTGGAGTTATATTCACAAAGTGTGGTCTCTGTATTCGTTTAGGCGCTGGTAAATAAATTTGCCAAATCGCTTGTTTAGATAACCATTCCTTTGCTGTTTGTTCACTGACTCCAGCTGCTTGGCTTAGCTTTTTAATTGCTGTTATTCCCTTCCAATATCCTTTTGGCGAATAATAGATCTTGTTCATTTTTTATTCAGCCAATATTATGTGCAACAAAATACACAACGGTCATACCAAAGGCAATAAACAATATTTCTTGCATCTTTTGTTTTTCTGATGGTTGATAAAAATCGCTGAATTTTGGTGGAGGCAATGTCTCGATTGGCTTGCCTGTTACAAGATAATATTCTTTTATTGCTTGATCAGCATCTTTAAATGTGTAAGCTGCATGTCCCTGTTTTTTCAGTTCATCGTTAATAAAATCTAACTGCTTAATTCTCTGCTTTTCATACGCAGCTTGTGCTGCAGCTAGTTGCTCCATAGCTTTGTTATGTCTTTTTCTCTCATCGTTATTTTGTAGTTTACTAAACGCGTAATTACTTCCGCTAAAAGCAAGCGCATTAACCACAGCGCCACCAATCATCATTACGAGTGAAGCCATTTTTATAAATGTATTTTTTTAATTTTACATATTGATACTGTCTGGAATTATTCCTTGCTTAACTAGAAAATCTTTCGTAGCAAATGAAGCTGTAATAACAGCAATCAGCTTTGCTGAGTCTTCAGAGTCTAGTTTGCCAAGATCTGCTGGTTTTATTC
Source organism: Conus canariensis (assembly GCA_033310375.1). Classification (NCBI taxonomy): domain Eukaryota; kingdom Metazoa; phylum Mollusca; class Gastropoda; order Neogastropoda; family Conidae; genus Conus; species Conus canariensis. Next base: position 44,255,128 of record CM065741.1, on the reverse strand, counting down.
TTAACAAGCTTTTACCAAGCATTGTGTATCCTACACTTAGACCTCCAATAACAGCAGAATGGTATACAAGGTTAGTAATAGTTTTTTCGGTGCTCATTTTTTAAAAATAAAATATTTATTATTATTAATAAAACATGAACTGCGATGATTTACTTCCTGAACTTATGATTACAAATGATCAAGTTGATGACCAAGCTATTATGCACCAAAAGGAAAGGCTGTATTCTTTGGCGGCGTGTGGAAAAACAAAACAGTACCTTGGAAATGAATTCAGCATAGAACAGATTCAACAGATGTCGCCGCAAGACATTGTAAAGTATCACAACAGGTATGAAGCGCAACTGGGGTCAAGAATGGTAAAAAGTGTTGGGCAAACGGTTCTTAGTTTGTACACTAAACTAGTTAGTAGATTTGCTCCCATTGATTCTGAACAAGATTTTATGTATGATTTAACGCAGGATCCAGTTTTAACAAAGTCATTAGAGTCTCTAGGATGTGATCTATATTACAGATTTGGAACATTGTTATCGCCATTAATCATGGGATTAATTACTTTTAATCATATAGATTTTGTTTCCCTTCAAAATGACCGAGCCAGAAAATCAGCAGAATCAGAAAACATTGAATCAGGTGGAGAAAGTGACCAGTAAAAAGCCTCCTCATCCTGGGCGCGTTGCAGCAGGAAAAAAATTAGCAGAGTGGAACAAACAAAAAAAATTAATGTTGCAATCACAGAATATAACTCATAATGAAAACATAACACCGCCAACGCCAACAGTTGTTTCAATGCCAGCTGTAAATACACCAGAACAAGTTGATTCAAGGCCTGCAACACCAAAGTCTTTATGGAATATTGAACTTAAAACAATTGTCATTTTTGGCGGCATTGCTGCTGGGGGTGGTTATTACGGTTATAAAATATATAAACAACGCCAGCAAAAACCAAAGCAGTCAAAAAAATCTCAACCACTAAATACAGAAGCCAAACAAAAAAGCATGCCAGAACCGCCAACAACAAAAGATCATTTTGATCCATTTCAGATGGAATAATATTTCAAGAACTTAATAAATAATTATAAATTGACTTGAATAAGAACTTGGTTGTACATAGAGGATGACTTAAGTAAAAACTTAAAGTAACTTAAGTTAAGAACTTGAGGTAACTTGATTAAAAACTTAAGGTAACTTGATTAAGAACTAGATTAAGAACTTGGGGTAACTTGATTAAGAACTTGGGGTGACTTAATTAAGGACTTGGGGTAACTTAATTAAGGACTTGGGGTGACTTAATTAAGAACTTAATTAAGGACTTGGGGTGACTTAATTAAGGACTTGGGGTGACTTAATTAAGGACTTGGGGTGAAAAGTGGAACTGGTAGGACCACTTGTCATTTGATATGTCAGCCACTTGCTTTGTGACTGAACAGGATGTGCGTGGGCGCTGTGCAGTGATTCGTTGTCGGGCTGGCCTGCAACTACTAGTTAAGCGCGATGAAGAACAGAGAAAGAGGCAGCTCACGCTATAGCAAAGAACGTGTTAGCGCACGCCCGCTGTGCGGACAGACCTATTGGATTAATAAACTAAGAACTCTCAAATCTGACAATTTCTATTACACAAGCCATCGCGTTGACGCCAAAGATACATGCTGCTCTAAAAACCCACGCCGGTGTGGCAGCTGACTGGATGTGAAGAAGGTATGTACATTGTCAACTAACTGACTGTGTGCTGTGTTCTGTGTAAACAAAGGCCTCTTGTCTGTGTTAAGTCGTAAACCCCACACACCAACAAACCGACACGCACACTGAAAACAGCGAAGTGGTGGCTTCCCATTCGAGAATGTTCAAGAACATTTGTGACAAAGCGCGCCGCGAGCCCGGTGAGAAAAGAAACGCAGTAGGCGCGCGAGGCGTGTTTTATTGATAGGTAGGCACACAGTTTGTAAACAGGACGCTCGGCCTGCTGACTTACTGCGTCGTTATAATTGTGTTGTCTTGGTCTTGCAAAAAAGCTGACAGTCAACCGACTGGTAGTACAGACTGTTTGGGGGAACGCAGACACTATTTATTATAGATGACTGTTCGGCCGAAACTAGCTTTCAGTGGAAGACATGCTGGGATAAGTGTGTGGATTTTATGTCAAAAATATAACTCAGTTTTAAAAGACTTTAGAGAACAATTAAAGACTGTAGTTTTATTTCATATGAAAGATAGAGACGCATTTGATGAATGTATGCGTGAAAATGATGTTATTGAAAACGATCAAGAAAAACGAAGGATTAAGCAAAAACTTAAGTCACAAAAGTTTTCTAAATTAGTGTTAAAAACAGATAATCCTACACATTATGTATGTTTGTAAAGTGTTTACTATTAGAGAACTATAAAATAGCATTCTGGGTAAGCCGGCGGAGCAACAGCGAAACCGGCTTCAGCCGGTTGGAGCTGGGCGGAGCTGGGTGAGCCAGAATGCCTATTTTATAGTTCTCTATTGTTTATTTTGTAACTTAACTGGCTGTGAACTTCATGATGAAGAAAAAGTGTCTATTCTAATATTGCAAGAAAATGGAGTTTTGATGCTATGGATAATAAGCTCCCAGAGTGAGCGACATAGACTTTTGTTTTTCATTCTGATGTTTGATGTGTTTACATGGGTATCAATATATGTGTTGTTAAACAAAAGTGTGGTGGAAATCTTTCCCTTGCATATATTGCAGCTGATGAACTGAAGTGAAGTGAGCGTTCTTGTGTTACAAGAAAAGAAATGAACATTTCCTGAATTGACAAGACATGGTGATTATATGAAATGAATTGAACATTCTGGTTTACAAGAAAGCAAATGAACAGTGTGTGATTTAACGAAAGACATTTATAGTTTGAAAAAATAATCATCAATTGTGTAATTATTGTGTGTAATGAATTGTATTCATGGTTTATTGAAGAGGATCCAGATGGAAATCCTTTTCCCTAATTTGGAAGACTAGATTATGAAAGGTTTATGTGGAAAACCTTTCCCCAATTTGGAAAACTAGAGTCTGAAAGGTTTATATGGAAATCCTTTCCTGTGCAGTGTCATGATTCCGGAAAAGGGAATGTTGTAGTGTAATGATTCCGGAAAAGGGAATGTAATGTTATGATTCCGGAAAAAAAAGAATAGTGTAATGATGAACAAATATGCTGATGTATGGCTCAAGTTCTAGTGAAATATGATGTGGCTAATGAATATGAACGAATATGCTGATATGTGGCTCAAGTTCTAGTGAGATATGATGTGGCTAATGAATATGAAGATAGTTGTGATTCTAATGAATGGTGACCATGATAATCAAGGTAGTTAATCAGTTTCCCCAGGTTGAGTGTTCCCTGGATTGACGGGGACTGACTGCTACTGAGACAAGGGCCGGGGCCGTAGCTGGTTGACGCCCCGTTCTCCACCTGTTGCTGCGGGTGTGGAGAGGCCGGCCTGAGCGCCGACAATCGCCCTACCTGCCACTGCGCCCGTGACCGGTCAGTGTTGGGCCAGTGAAGAGGAGACATCGCTCCTGCTTCTGTGCCAGCGACCTGTGTTCGGGGCCGTCGCTGCGTGTGCGGTCTGTGTACCACAGCTTTGTGTTGGTGTAGAGCCACAGGTGGTGTGTGTGCCACCACTTCTGATTAGTGTTGAGCCACAGCTTCTAGATGTTTTGAGCCACAGCTCGTAGGTGAGACTGGTCGCCGTGTGCTGGCAGAGACGCCACGATAGTGTTAATTTTTTTTTTCTCTTTCCCCTTCTTCATTGTGAGCCACAACTTTGAAGAGACTCTGTGTCAGACTTGCCTCGTCGCTGCCGTCGTCGTCATCAGCGCTGGACCCGGCAGTTGTTAGTTAAAATTGTATTAATTTGTTGTATATGTACACCTGAGGGTGGGTGTACCAACCTATATTTGATCGTGTGTTTATTTGTATGTTTGTTGATGGCTCGGGCAGCATAAAAGAAAAGTGTTATTTTGTTGCCTGGCTGTCCATGTGCGGATGAGTGGGTGTGTGTATGTGAATTAAGGAAAAAGTCGTGCATGCATCCATAATTACTGAGTGGGAGTCGGATATCCACACACGCACTTCCATCCATAACAGTATGTTTTCTTAATTCAAAATAACAATTTTCCAAACCGTCCTCTAACACTGTATTTTGATTGAAATTTAGAAAAAACGAACCTGCTGTCAAAAATGTGATTGAAAAGCGCTCAGTTAGCCTTATCTTCATATTTAGTACATCCAGAATTGTAGATTGTTTTTTTCAGGGCTCACTAGAAGTTGGATTTCAGTAGGGAGATGATCACTGCCTAACAGTATTTGATGAACCTGTCAAGTACATAAAGGGTCCATGTCTGGGAAACTAAAGACAAATCTCTCGATGAGCAACGTTGATCTGATCGATCATTAATTCTATGGGGAAACTAACAGATACCAAATATACTCTGTAGTTACATGTGTTCGATACTGGTTGAAACTGATAAAAATGAATCATTGTATATTACTGAGGAAATCTTATGGCATGTATTATAGCCTAGATGCTAGGAGAAAGTAAACTGGACTACGAGATTAAGAGTTACATTATATGAACTGGGCTTTAGATATATCTGGTTAAATCAGGGTATAAGAGATGAACCGATTTTTATTGGAATGCTACGTACCAGACTGGTTGTTAGCAGATGGGAAGAATGGAATTCACATATGACAGTACTAGATTTGATCTGTATAGACAATGTACCTCCTTGCGCTGTGTTCCGACTTACTTTTCAACTAAAATGGATAGACATCTAAAATTTACAGTGACAAGATTTAGATTTGGAATATCGGATATCTTACTACATATTTTTCGGTACTGGCAGCATTGTGATTCTGATCTTACTTGTCCATGATGCAAAAACGCATGTGAAAATGAAGTTCATTTTGTATTACAGTGTACTGCCTTGAGTGATCTCAGAGGTGAGTTCATTCCTCCTATATGTTATAGGCAGCCATAGCCATGTGTTCAGACCGGTCTTGCTCATGGCTTGTAGTACAGAGGATGTTGATAAAAAGTTTGCCTGTACTTACACAAAGTTTGCCTGTACTTACACAAAGTTTGCCTGTACTTACACAAAGTTTGTAAACCCTAGAGCATAGCGTGTTCTTGATTGTGTGCTATTTTAATTTTGTTCAACATGTGTACATCATCATTTTTCTTCGTGTTTAATCCACCCTATTCATAAGGGGCCATGGCCTATAATGAATAAATCGTCCGTATCCGTATCCGCATCCGCATCCGTCTCTCTCTCTCTCTCTCTCTCTCTCTCTCTCTCTCTCTCTCTCTCTCTCTCTCTCTCTCTCTCTCTCTTCTTCTTCTTCTCTTCTTCGAAGGACACGAACACACAACTGTCTCCCTCTTTTGTTTGTTTTCCCACCTCATTCTCTGTCGGTCTGTCAGTCTGCCTGACTATTTGTGGACCTGTCTATCTGTCTGTCTGTCTGTCTATCTATCTATCCGTGTCTGAGCTACACGCTCGTGAGTACTATTATTATTATTAGAAATCCTTCCGTACTAGGCCATTAGCATGTGATAATATTTTCTCTCTCTCTCTCTCTCTCTCTGTGTCTCTCTCTGTGCTCTCTTCCTCCCCCCCCCCCCTTCTCTCTGTGTGTCAAGGGTCACACACACCACTTGAAGTAGTATAGTTCAACGTATCTCAGTATGATCTCTCTCTCTCTCTCTCTCTCTCTCTCTCTCTTCTCTCTCTCTCTCTGTGTGGACATGTGTGTGTGCGTGCGTGCGTGCGTGCGTGCGTGCGTGCGTGTGTGTTGTGTGTGTGTGTGTGTGTGGCGCGCGCGCGCGCCCGCGCGTGCGTGTGCGTGCATGAGTGCGTGCGATCGCATGAAAGCTGATGCTTACGTATTTCTCACAGTAATTTTCTCAGCTGTACTGTACAGTAAGAAGGCCACGGTTCGTCACAATTGCAGCGTCCTCCCCCACCCCCACCCCGTCCCCCCACACACCCACACCCACACTCACCCTCCTCCTCTCTCCAGCTCCCTTCCCTCCGATCCCTTTACCACTTCGCTTTCCCTCCCCCTCCTCTCTCTGCCTTGCCACTTTAGAGGCTGAATCAATTTCACAAGTGGATCAGCTCGCTGAGCACACTGACCTACTTTAAGCTGTGGCCTGCGCAGCTCAGACTAACGTTTGCTCGTCTGTTTGTTGATATGTGTGTTTGTTTCCTTCCTTTTTCTCGGTGGTGATATTTTTTTAACTTTAGTTGCAGAAGAGCTGCAGGATTGCCCACGGCTGAGTCTGTGTAGATTGTGTGTGTGTGTGTGTGTGTGTGTGTGTGTGTGTGTGTGTGTTGTATTTGTGTGTGTGTGTGTGTGTGTGCGCGCGCGTGCGCGTGCGCGCGCGCGTGTGTGTGTGTGCGTATGTGTGTGTCTGTGGGTGCGTGCGCGCGCGCACCGTGCGCGTGTGCACACACATATGCTGCCCACAATCACTCAATATTCAGACGCCTGAGGATATAATCATGGTGGTTCTTTGAATTGCTCTGCACGTCTTTGTCGTCGGAAACTGTCAACATCGAGCTGTAGTGGGGGTGGGGTGGGAGGGAGGGAGGGAGGAGGTGGGGGACACACTGCATAATATTGGCCTTCTGCCCAGACCCTCTTTTTCTTTCCTCACTGGGGCAGCCTCATGACATTGTGGGCGGCAGGGTGTCTGTCTGTCTCTCTGCCAGTCTGTCTGCCTGTATACATCTGTCGACACGACGTGGCTTGTGAGCAGGATGTATGCGTTGCGAGGAAGAACAGTGGCGACGCAGTGGTGGTTGCTGCTTTGGAGTGGAGGAAAACCCTGGTGATTTCTTTTCTTTCTTTTTGTATGTGAGCCTGGTGGGTGATTGACTGACTGCCTGACGGTGCAGGGACTCTTGTGGCCAGCTTGTTGGCGACGTGTCGTCTGCTGTCGCTGCTCTGCTCTCTTTGTTGGAGGTTGGGAAGGATTCAGTTCTTCTGGGGATTAGTCAGGTGAGATGTTTTGTCAAGGAATCAATGTTCATGCACAGGTGCGCACGCACTCATGCATCCACGCACACACGTTCGCATGCATGCAAGCACTTACGCGCGCGCGAGCACACACAGACATAGACAGACAGACAGACAGACAGACAGACAGACACACACACACACACACACACACACACACACACACACACACACACACACACACAAGGCATTTGCGTGCTTGCACACATATGGACAACGCATACAGACACATCTGCACAGCAAACACAATCAGACACACAAACATATTCACGCGCGCGCGCACACACTTACACACACACACACACACACACACACACACACACACTGGAAGAGAGAGAGAGAGAGAGAGAGAGAGAGAGAGAGAGAGAGAGCACACACACACACACACACACACACACACACACACACACACACACACAGCATACTTAGTGTTGGAGTGAAACTGAAATGAACGCGGCAATAGAAATAGCTCAGGACGGAAGGAAGTGAACTTAAGGAAATAGGAAAGGCGGAAGAACATGCCAACACAGTCAATAAAACATTTCAATAGTATCAGAGAAACACACACAGTGACACACCCTCCACCTTCATTTCTTTCCATCTACATAACATTATCATCATCATCCTTTATTTCACTATCATAATTATTCCTATTATCAGGTTATCAGTCTATTTCATTACAATCATTAGTAGTGGTAGAAGTAGTAGTAGTAATAGTAGTAGTAGCGGCGGGAATAGTAGTGGTGGTGGTGTTGGTGGTGATCGTAGATTCTTGTTGTTGTTGTCGTTGCTTCTGCAGCTGCTGTTTTTTTGTTGTTGTTGTCTTTTTGCTATTGTCTTTGCCATTGTTGTTGTTTGTCGCTGTTGTTGTTGTTGTTGTTGTTGTTGTTATGGTTATGAGTGTTCACTGTTCATACTTTATGATGAAGGTCACGCCCTTTTGTATTTTCTAAAATGGTATGCATTTGAATATCCCTTAGATTTTATGTTACTGTCTTTCCTATCTTCACGATCATCGTAGTGATCCCTTTTCTTCTTGGTTTTATCATTACTTGGTCATCATTGTCACAGGTAGTATTATAACTAATTATAGAATTCTTACATTTCATTTTACTATCTTCCTTAATTTCTGCTTCTTCTTCATATACATATTTTTTTGTATTTTGTGTGTGTGTGTGTGTGTGTGTGTGTGTGTGTGTGTGTGTAAAACACCAGAACGCTGACTCTGATCTCGAAATCGAACGGTATAAAAAGTCAGGGTGCAGGACAGAATTAAAAAAAAAAAAAAAAAAAAAAACGTGTACCAGAGGAACGGGAGGGAACTACCAAAACGCATGACCGTATTACGCTTTTTAGCTCCCGTTCTCATGTACTCCGCGCACTGCACCGCCCTCTCTTCCCCGCTTTGTGCGTGTGTGTGTGTGTGTGTGTGTGTGTGTGTGTGTGTGTGTGTGCGCGCGCGCGGTGTGTGTATGTGTGTGTGTGTGTGTGTGTTTCCTTCTTGGGTTTCCTGTCTCTCCCTTCTTCCCCCGATCAAGCCTTCCAGTGTCAATTGCTATATGATAGGCCTATACACACAGCAGCTGGGTCATAACAGGCGCCCTGTGCACTATGACACGCTTCAACCTGTCAACAGCACATGCTCCCTAGCGGCCCAGCTATCACACGGTCATAATTATAACCCGCCACACAGCTGCAACCCAATGTGAACATGGTGCATTGGGCGAGTGAGTAAGCGCGAGTAATTTTATCATGCTAACGCTAAGTCGAATGATATTGTGCTTTGAGAATAGTTTTGGACATAATTTTGACAAACATTACGACCATCGAGTAGTGAAAACAACCCACAATCAGTCCTCATGGCGCAATGTTTCGGTTGATTTATAAAACCTGGTTTTTTTTGTTTTTTTTTTGTTTTGTTTTTTTGTTTCCAAACAGAAGTTCAAATGAGAACATGAGGAACAGGCTTTTTTTTTTCTTTCTAAATCTGAAAACTAGCTCTCTCTCTCTCTCTCTGTCTCTCTCTCTCTCTCTCTCTGTCTCTCTCTCTCTCTCTCTCTCTCTCTCTCTCTCTCTCTCTCTCTCATTCAACTGCACGTGGGTTTCTTCTCACCGCTGTCTTGTATTGTAATTCCTAAATCCTTATACATACACATACCAGAGTTAACAACAACAGCAACAACAACAACAACAAAATCATGGTAACAACACACATCATGTGAAACGGAGACCCGAGGTAAGTCATTCGATACACTGGTATAAAAAGGAGGTCAAGCACAGACTGTTGAGAAATAAGCTACTCGACAATTGCTCCTTTCCCGTTCTTCGTCTTGGTCCATAGCTTGTTTTTTTTAAATGCTCTTTTTTTTTCCTTTCAATAAAGTGATAGACCGAAAACTTTGGTGATTTTGAGAGTCAAAAGGTATTCTTGTATATAGCCACGTCACATTTTAAGTGAACAAAGGTATTGTCTACCACTGCATCTCTCTCTCTCTCTCTCTCTCTCTCTCTCTCTCTTTTCACTCCCAAACCCACCCACTCCCTGTCCGTCCCTCCACTCTCTCCTCTCCTCTCTCTCTCTCTCTCTCTCTCTCTCTCTCTCTCTCTGTGCGTGTATGTGTGTGTGTGTGTGTGTGTGTGTGTGTGTGTGAAGGCTATATATGCCCAGTGGAAATGTGCATACCTGTCTTTCTAGTCGGGCAAGAATCTGTAGCGATGGGCATTTTTCAGCCGGCACAATTTGAATGATGGAGAGGGTGAGGGAGAGGGTCCAGTGACGATATAGAGAGTGCCCTCGTCAGACTGGGATGTGTTCTCAGATCTCTCCTAATAGAGAAGATCACGGACAGGGGCGGTAAGCTAACCCGTTTTGTTACAGGTCGACGCTTTGTGTTCATTAATCTCCTTTTAGTACCACTGGACCGGTTTGTAGAGGTGGGTTGTTTCACTGCTCGCCTCTACCGCAAGGAGCAGCCGAAGGTGTCACGGAGCCCTGTGTGCTCTAACTGCCTGCAGTCAGGACACCACCGACACCAGAGTCTGAATCTGGTGACTTGCAGGGACTGCCTGCAAAGTGGCCACAAGCGTGGTGATCCGACCTGTGGCACTTTCCCTGACCCCCAGGTGAGTGGACCTAGCTCTGAAACAGACATGTGCTCAGAGTGAGCATACAGAAGATGTCAGGCTCATGGAGGAGAACCAGCAGTCAGGAGATGAACAGGTAGGGGCAAGTTTGTTTAAGGATAGGGAAGATGTCTTTGAAGACGCTGTGACAGATGTGGTTCCCGAAACTCAAATTGATAAAATTGACACGGGCAAAGATTCGTGCACACCTTCACCATGAAAAAAATATATCCGGCAATACAGTGAACGTGGGAAGGACCAGCGTTCATTCAGCACCGGTGGCAAGCGACAGAGGTCGGGTGACGAGGATTCACCTAGCCAGCGGCGTAACAGGTCAAAGGCTAAAATGCTCACCTGTTCGCAGCCCTCACCTGCTGACCGCTCCGTGTCGAGTGGGCACTTTAAAGGTTGGGGAGATGGTGGGTGAATCTTCACCGAGTTTGCCGGTTTGACCTGACGGAGACGACTTACGCGCGTTACACGGACGTTGTTTACGGGTTTGCGTTTGGAGCTGATAAGGCCTGGGATTACGGACTTTCCTTATGGCTTATGATTCCAGATTGACCGTTTTTTCCATTAAATTCACGGGGTCTGCGCTCGTGTTGGAAAAGAAAATCAATATTTAAACACTTGAAAGAGAAAAAGTACGATGTAATTTGCTTGCAAGAAACACATATCACTGATGATGTTTATGGGCAATGGAAAAAAGAATGGGGCAAAGGTAAATTATCATATAATAGTTATACATCACATACGTTGTGGTCAAGTTGTTAAATTTCGGCACAGTGTGGTTGATAATTATAAGATAGTGTATGATTCAAGACGAATTTTGGCCATTGAAATTGAAATTCAACATAAAAAAGTGGTCGTTGTGAATGTATATGCTCCAAATAATGACAATAAAAAGAATACTTTCTTTGGTGAACTGGGAGATGTTATCTCTAATGTTTAGTCAGAGCACTTGTTAACTAGGGGGGGGGGGGGGGGGGGGGGGATTTCGACTGCGTACTAGATAACGATTCAGATATCACCTCTGGAGAAAAACATCCAGAAGGCACAGTAAAGAAATTTAATGATTTAATGAGAAGCCATGACCTGTATGATACCTGGAGACTGTTTCATCCGGATGAAAAGGAATTTACACGGCGTAAAACTTCTCCTTTTATTGCACGTCGATTGGATTATTTTATATCTGCAGATACTGTGCTTTTTGGAATTCCTAAGCTAGAAAATATTGATAGACATATACTACTGAAAATAAACCATATTGTGATTACTGCAATGATGTGTATAAGCATTTATAAAAAAAAAAAAAAAAAAAAAAAAAAAAAAAACCGGAATCTAAGCTGCCAATCTCAGTCATATTCGAAAACCAATTGCAACTGAGGAAAACATGAAGAGTTCTCATACAAGCATTCACTCTTCACACGCACGCACGCACGCACGCATGCACGCACACACACAACACTACACACACACACACACACACACACACACACACACACACACACACACCGCGCGCGCGCGAAGGCATACGCACACACACATTGATGCTTATTGTCTGGCTAGCAGGGCTTTCCTGTGTCTTCCTTGTAGTCTCCTTTTCTTCATTATAACGATAGCCTTTCAGGGGAATAGGCCGGTTCGCCAGACCAGCTGTACTCTCTCTCTCTCTCTCTCTCTCTCTCTCTCTCTCTCTCTCTCTCTCTCTCTCTCTCTCTCTCTAATGAAAATGATAATGAAAATTCGAGTAGAAAACTTGATATTGCCATAAGTTTAATTGATTCTGATATTAACAATGCTCTAAATATGTTTAACGAATGTTTAATTGAAAGCGCTGAATGTATGAAAAAACGTGTGCACGTTATGAAAGAAAGAGCGTCAAAAGACTGGTGTGACCAAGAATGTCTTGTTGAGAAAAGAAAAACCAGGAAGCTGTTGAGAACTAGTCGCCGTTCGCTGGAAGACGCAGACAGAGCTGCATATGTGATAGCTAGGCGTGAATATAAGCATTTACTAAAGAGAAAAGAGAAAGAGTTCAATAAATCAATAATAGATAAGCTTGTTACATCTATAAAGTCTCAGAAAGAGTTTTGGGATGTTGTCCACAGGATATCACCACAAAGAAAACAGCCTAGAAATAACATTACAATAGATGTGTGGTTTCAGCATTTTCAAGCATTGTTACAATCCAACGATGATATTCAGTTAGATCAAGAGGTGTTCGAAGATGACTCTGATGGTTATATGAATCGCTCCATTAGTGAAGAGGAAGTATTACTAGCAATTAAAAAATTAAAAAACCGCAAGGCAGCCGGACCTGATGGAATCATTGGAGAGCTATTTAAAAATTCTTCTACCCATGTTGTGCAGTTCTGTCTAAAATTATTCAACAAATTATTTAATGATGGTGTGTTCCCAGATAGCTGGACAGAATCAATAATTGTGCCAATTTTTAAAAAAGGTGATGCTAATGATCCAAACAATTACAGGGGTATTTCTCTTAGTAACATTAGTAGTAAAATGTTTGGGATGATAATTAATAACAGACTGCAAGAATGGATTGAGGATAAAAATATTACGGGTGATTATCAAGCTGGGTTTAAAAAGGGTTATTCGACTGTTGACCACATGTTCACCTTGTTGGCTTTAGTTCAAAAACAGTTCTCTTTTAATCGAAAATTATATGTAGCTTTCATCGATTTTGAAAAAGCTTTCGATTCCATTAATAGAAACCTCCTTTGGCCAATTATGAGTAAAAACGGTATTAAAGGTAAACTTTACAAATGTATTAGAAGTATGTACAATGAGGTGAAAGCTAAAGTTCGATGTGGAGCTAAATTCACAGATTATATCAATTGTTCAGCCGGGGTTAAACAGGGCGATGCCTGTAGTCCAGTTTTATTTCCACTGTTCATCAACGAGCTAGCCATTGAGGTAATTAATAACGGGAGACACGGGGGTTTAGTGACTTCTGATGCTTTTGAATTGTTTATTCTGTTACTGGCTGATGACGTGATTTTGATATCAGAAACAATCATTGGTTTACAGACACAACTGAATAGCTTACACCGCTCAGCTTTATCTCTCCAGCTGAAAGTTAATTTATCTAAAAGTAACATTATTGTGTTTCGTAAGGGTGGTTATTTGAGTGCAAGAGAACGATGGCTATATAATAATGCTCCCATGCCTGTTGTGAATGCCTATAGATATTTGGGTATACTTTTCTCTACTCGTCTGAGTTTTGTTAGTGCCTGCAAGGATCTTGCTAGCAAGGCCAGAAATGTTTTGTTTTGTATTATGAAAAAGTTACATGTTTTCAACAATACCTCCTTTCATGTGTTTTGCAACTATTTGATAGTCAAGTGCAGCCAATTGCACAGTATGGATCGGAATTATGGGGATTAGATAACGCTGCAATCCATTGTGAATCTGTGCATCTTTTCGCTTTAAAAAAATTTCTAGGTGTAGATAGGCGGACGCCTAATGATCTTGTGTATGGTGAAACGAATAGGTTTCCTATATATATTGTTTCTGCCATTAAATGCATCCGATACTGGCTTAATTTACTCCATATGGAAGAATACAGAATACCTCGTAAAGCTTATAATATGCTTTATGATCTTGATTCTAGAGGAAAAAATAACTGGGCTAGTAAAGTTCGTATGTGTCTTTTTGAATACGGTTTTGGTTTTGTATGGCTGAATCAGGGTGTTGGAAATGTTAAACAGTTTATAAGTTGCTTTCGTCAACGATTAGTTGACTGCCGTTGGCAAAAATGGTTACATCATGTGCATAATAGTAAAAGGTTTGATTTTTACAGACAGTTTAGTAATTCCCATGATCTGAAACCTTATATAACTTTAGAAATGGATAGGCACTTTAAATACATAATGGCAAAATTTAGACTTGGAATATCGGATTTAGCAATACATAAATTTAGATACAAAACCGATGTTGATGACAATGATATGCTTTGTCCTCTCTGTAAAGTGTCACAAGAAAATGAGATGCATTTTGTTCTTTGTTGTCCAGCCCTCATGGACATTAGAAATGAACTGATTAAGCCGAAATTCTATAGACAGCCTTCGCTATTTAGACTGACCCTATTGATGTCGTCAACGTCAACAATAGATGTTAAAAAATTTTCGTTATTTTTGTATAAGGCATTTAAAATTAGAGAAATGGCTACCTCTTAAAAGTTATAAATAATTTGTCTTAATTTGATATACTTTGTTGCATGTCGCATACATTTGTTTCCAATGTACTATTTCCATACCCCTTCATAAGGGGCCTAGGCCTATGTGAATAAATCATCCGAATCCGAATCTCTCTCTCTCTCTCTCTCTCTCTCTCTCTCTCTCTCTCTCTCTCTCTCTCTCTTCTCCTTTCTCTTACGTTCTTGTTCGCGCACGTCTTGGGATCATCCTTGCATACTTATTTTCGTCTTTCATTCCAAGGATGGTTTCTGGGAGATGTCTGGACGTATGGAGGCCTCACTGAAAAAAAAAAAAAGAGAAAAAAAGAAAAAAAAAAAAAAAAAAAGAAAAAAAGAAAAAGGAAAGAAGAAAAAAAGAAAAGAAAAGAAAATATCGGAAGCTGGAGTACAAAAAAGGAAGTGTGTTGTCTGTGTGTGTGTGTGTGGGGGGGGGGGGGGGGGGGGGGAGGGGGAGCAGCCATTGGCTGGAGGTGTTTTGCAGCCCACAGAAACCTGACAGCAACGACATTTTGTTGTGCCACTTTGAATCAACATCTTAGACCTCAATCTTGTTTCTGCAGCAAGTCAATTGTCATCCAAAGTAATGGCAGAAAAAAAAAGTTCTCTTGAAGCTCTGTAAGTTCCTGATTTTACTGGCAAATCCACGAGAAGAAGATCCCCAAATTCATTAAGACCACAGGGAAAAAAAAGTTTTGCTCTGGGAAAACTGGTTTAAGAGTAATTCTTCACATTCTAACTGACAGTCGTGACACAAACAATGCGAGAACAGATATGATGACTGTGTTGAAAACTTACATTGCTTCGGACACTCCGGTAGCTGTCGTCGCGTGGAGGCGTTTTTCAGCAGTGTGCTGCATGGTGCTTTAAATGTATGGTAGCCGGGTAAGCCTGGTGATATTGGATTTCTGGTTTTTCTTGTGTGTTTGTTTTATGAATTCTCAGTGTTGGCCTTTTTAAAAATCAATATTTCTTCTCCTTTAACTTTCAGAACGTCTGTTCCTAGCAAACCAACTTGCTTGCCAATTTCTGATTGTTTACTGATGTATGTGTGTGTGTGTGTGTGTGTGTGTGTGTGTGTGTGTGCGTATGTGCGTGCGTGCGTGCGTGCGCGCGCGTTTGTGTATGTGTGTGTGTGCGTGTGTGTTCGTATGGTCTGAAAACTGCACAGACCAATCACTAGTGAGAGCAAAGCTAACAATACAGGCCTTTCACTGATGTCGTCTTTCCCACCTTGGCAGCAATGTCAAGCGACTGCCATCGATTGTCTCCCCCTACGCAGGCCTCCTGCCAATATCGTCTTTATCTCAGGCAGACAGCCAGCCCACGGCAGTGGGTTATGTCTGTAAGTTTGTCCCACCAATTGTCGACTCGACGAAGCCATCATGCCGATGTGTATATTCAGAGATGTCAACATACAGAGATGTTTGCTTTGGCTTCGTGGAAAGAAACGATGATTTAGCGAAGTGGCCATGGTTGCTTTGGTGTAGTGGAAAGAAACAGTTAATTTTAACAATGTGAGGGTGGTTGTTTTGGTGTAGTGGCAAAAATAACAGTTGTTTAACAATGCGTTGGTGATTGTTTTGGTATAGTGGAAAGAAACGGTGATTTAGCGACGCCGCAGTAATTGCTTTAGCGTAGTGGAAAGAAACTGTGATTTAGCCATGTGGCAGTGTTTGCTTTGGTGTAGTGGAAAGAAACAGTTATTTCACAATGCAGTGATAGTTACTTTGATATAGTGGAAAGAAACGGTGATTTAGCGATGCGGCGATGGTTGCTTTGATATAGTGGAAAGAAACGGTGATTTAGCGATGCGGCGGTGGTTGCTTTGATGTAGTGGAAAGAAATGGTGATTTAACGAAGTGGGGGTGGTAGCTTTGATCTAGTGGAAAGAAATGGTGATTAATTTAACGAAGTGGCGGGGGCCGGAATAGCTCAGTTGGTAGAGCGCCGGACTCGTGATCCTGGGGTTGCGGGTTCGAATTTCGGTACAGGGGAATTTTTTCCTTCGGAGTTAACATTAGTTCTGACTCCATTCCCATACAGTCCTTCGAATGAGACTATAAACCGAAGTTCCATGTGTGAACGCACGCACAACATCTTGCACACATGTAAAATCCCATCACCATCTTTCGGAAGAGAAGGCCAGTTTGGCCGTTGGTATGGATGACACGTTACACATAGCATGCACCTTCCCCGAAGATGGAGTATGGCTGCCTTAAAGGCGGAATAAAAAAAATGGTCATACACACAAAACTCCACTGCCTGTCTATACAGGCAGTATCCGCAGGAGTATCAGCCAGCATACGCAGAAAGAAAGAAGGAGAAAACGAAGTGGCGATGGCTGCTTTGATGTAGTGAAAAGAAACGGTAATTTAGCAAAGTGGCAGTGGCTGCTTTGATGTCGTGGAAAGAAACGGTGATTTAGCCAAGTGGCAGTGGTTGCTTTGATGTAGTGGAAAGAAACGGTGATTTAGCCAAGTGGCAGTGGTTGCTTTGATGTAGTGGAAAGAAACGGTGATTTAGCCAAGTGGCAGTGGTTGCTTTGATGTAGTGGAAAGAAACGGTGATTTAGCCAAGTGGCAGTGGTTGCTTTGATGTAGTGGAAAGAAACGGTGATTTAGCCAAGTGGCAGTGGTTGCTTTAATGTAGTGGAAAGAAACGGTGATTTAGCAAAGTGGCAGTGGTTGCTTTGATGTCGTGGAAAGAAACGGTGATTTAGCCAAGTGGTGGTGATTGCTTTGATGTAATGGAAAGAAACGGTGATTTAACGTTGCAGCGGTGTTTGCTTTAATGTAGTGGACAGAAACGGTGATCTAGCAAAGTGGCAGTGGTTGCTTTGATGTGGTGGAAAGAAACGGTGATTTAACGGTACTGGGAGCATTGACTTTAGTGTAGTGGAAAGAAACGGTGATTTAATGAGACGGCGACGTTTGCTGTGGTGTTGTGGGGAAAAAAAAAGAAGAAGAAGACAGCGATTTAACAATACGGAAGCATTTATTTTGGTGTTGTGGAAAGAAACGGTGATTTAGTGATCCAGCGATGTTTGCTTTGGTGTAGTGGAAAGAAATGATAATTTAACAATACGGCAGTATTGACTTTGGTGTAGTGAAAAGTAACAGTTATTTTAACTATGCGATAATGGTTGCTTCGGTGCAGTGGAAAGAAACGGTGACCTTTTTTTTTTTTTTTTCTCGTTTGGTGTGTGACTATCAAGTGTATCTCTGGCCTCCTTTTGACCTGCGTTCATTGTTTTGTTTTCTTTGTTGAAGAGTGGGACGGATTCATGTCAAGTAAACTATTCAGGTGAGATCTATGTAAATTATACCAGTACTCATATACACACGCGGTCTATCAAACACCCACGCTCCCGTACGCGTGCACGCACACAATCATAGAAGGGCAGATAGTCAGACAGCAGACAATGAAAAACAAACACGTACGCACACAGACGTACATACACAGACTCTCTCTCTCTCTCTCTCTCTCTCTCTCTCTCTCTCTCTCTCTCTCACACACACACACACACATGTGCGCGCGCGTGCGGGGGGGGGGGATAGAGTATGTGTACATAGACTTACTTTGTTTACACACCTGAGCAAAAAAATAAAGAAGAAAAGAAAAAGGGACGGAGAAATGAGGCTACAGCGATAATTACTGGCATGGAGCAGACTGCAGTACATTGGC
>CM065741.1:44229558-44232058 GCA_033310375.1 Conus canariensis | reverse complement strand
TTGCCTGCTCCTAGGCCTTTCGTCCGCTGGATCGGACTCATCAGGGAGACACGGCTGGTTGTGTCTGTGCTCTTGGTGTCAAATAGAGACACACCACAGTCCATAATTCTGTGATGTTCTCACCACCAAGGGTTCAAAAAAGAATCCAACAGCACCCCCGAAGCAGCCAGCGAAGGGTAGTAAAATGGAACAAAATGAAAGTGTGGAGAGGGAAAAAGTTGCTAAAAAACTAAAAGCATTATTAAATATATATATATATATTATATATATATATATAATATACACACACACATACCTCTACTTTGTAGATTTCGCATGGTTTGGTGTGCTTTATGATATCATTTGACATACTTTTCTTTCTTTTTTTTAAAAAAAAATCAGAGTTCAAACGTTATCTGTAATTATTGACACTCTATTTTTCGAAAATGTCATTGTCAGGAAAATTAATCGGTGAGTTACCCCCGTTACAGCTCCGAGGAATTTTCATGTAAAATATGCACGGAGAGGTTTTGTTAATGTTTATCAAATGTCACCCCAAAATGTTCTGCAGGTGTTTCACACACACACACGCACGCACGCACGCACGCACGCACACACACACACACACACACGCACGCACGTGCGCGCGCGCGCACGCACGCACGCACGCACGCACACTCACTGCCTTTTGTGGTGTGTGTGTGTGTGTGTGTGTGTGTGTGTGTGTGTGTGTGTGTGTGTGTGACCGCCTCCTCCAGTACAAGAACGTCTTTCTGTTGTGGGCGGCGGAGTATCGATCAAAGGGAACAGCAAGCACGGGGAATATTGAGCAGGGGGAACATGGGACGGCGCGACCATCGAGCAGGAGGAGTATTGAGCAGCGACAAATAGGGGGAGTATCGATCGAGCAGGGGGAATATGGAGCTGGAGGAGGACTAACACCTTATCTCAACATCTTGGGAATGATGCAGGAATTTTGTGCAGCTGAAGTCACGCCTCCGGGTGTTTTGCTTTGTTTCTTTGTTTGTTTGTTTGCTTGCTTGTTTTTTTTTTTAATTTTGATTTTTGTTTTTCAATGGAAAGCAGATTGTTTCCATGCAGAATACGAGTCTGATACTAGTACCTTTCTGTACTTAGTGCCCCAGGGCTTAGTTCTTAGACCAGACTCGTTTTTGTTTCAACAACCTTGTTTTTCTCTCTTCTTCTTCTTCTTCTTCTGTTCACCCAGACAGGAACCCCAGAGGCAGTGAGAAAGGCTGCAGTACGGCGGACACCCTCTCAGAGATCATCCTCTGACTGGTATCGATTCGGACCACTGCATTCAACATCACATGCTTGCTGACAATACTGATGAACTGTACAAGACCCGCGGTGTAGTTCGTGCTGGTGCTTTGCTCTGTTTATGACTCTGCAATTCTGTGTCAGTCATGTGATGACTAGGACGCTTAACCAATAAGCGGAACTAAACGAAGATAAAACTGACCCACATTTTGCTGACCCTTTCCATCTTTTCAGGTCTCCCCGTTATCAGTGACTTTTGAACAATGAATTGCCTTTTCATTATCATCATCACATTTTTCTTCTTCTTTTTCTTCTTTGTTTTCTTTTTGGTCCTTTTTTTCATTTTTTTTTGTTGTTGTTGCTGTTGGTCACCCAGCTTCGTGACGTGGCTGATAGTAAGCTTAATGTGAAAGATCAGGGGCAAAAGATTTTCCGGGTGAGCAGCCTATGTTAGTTCACGCCCTCTCTGATCTCCAGAATTGACCGGTGCAGTTAAATTTTCGCTCCCATCCCACGAAACAACGTGGACAAAAATGATAAATATAATGAATGGCACAGAGAGCGTTAAAAGGAAACCACACTATATTGCTCCTTTCTTGACCAGACTGCGCGCATGCTATGTTGAGTTAGGAGTACAAACCACCTCTACAACTTGCTTTGTATTAATTGTTGGTCTGGCGATGTCTGTTGTCATGACCTTTTTAACTTCTTCACTCCATCTGTCTGTTCCCCTCTTCACTCCATCTGTCTGTTCCCCTGTTAATGCTCACATCTTCCACCTCCTTACACACGTGAACAGACCTTCCGAAGCATCATTTTTATTTACATGTACTGAGTTTGTCATGTGGAACGAACTCCTTTTGGATGTCCGCCTCTGTCTTCATTCAAGGGTGCGCATAAAACCCGCTTTTCCTGCGGTGACCATTTATTCTGTTTGTCTGTCTGTCTGTCTGTCTCTCTGAGTGCATGCGTACTTGCGTGCATGCGTTCCCGTGAACATGAGTGTGTGAGTGTGTGTGTGTGTGTGTGTGTGTGTGTGTGTGTGTGGTGTGTGCGCGCGCGCTTGCGTGCGTGCGTGCGTGCGTGCGTGCGTGCGTGCTGTGTGTGTGTGTGTGTGTGTGTGCGTGCGTGCGTGCGTGCGTGCGTGCGTGGTGTGTGTGTGTGTGTGTGTGTGTGTGTGTGTGTGTGTGTGTGATCTTGAAGGTCGTTTTACATACATTTCGGATGTGGGGAGTTGTGT
>CM065741.1:44214558-44219558 GCA_033310375.1 Conus canariensis | reverse complement strand
CCCCTTTACCCCGGCATCTGCTTGTCCTCCCTTTACACCGGCATCTGCCTGTCCCTCCCTTTACACCGGCATCTGCCTGTCCTCCCTTTCACACGGCATCTGCCTGCCTCCCTTACACCGCATCTGCCTGCCCTCCCTTACACCGGCATCTGCCTGTCCTCCCTTACACCGGCATCTGCCTGCCCCCTTTACACGGCATCTGCCTGTCCCCCTTTACACCGGCATCTGCCCTGTTCCCCCTTTACACCAGCATCTGCCTGTCCCCCTTTACACCGGCATCTGCCTGTCCTCCCTTTACACCGGCATCTGCCTGCCCCCCTTTACACCGGCATCTGCCTGTCCTCCCTATACACCGGCATCTGCCTGCCTCCCTTCACACCGGCATCTCCCTGTCCTCCTTTACACCGGCATCTGCCTGTCCTCCCTTTACACCGGCATCTGCTGCCTCCCTTTACACCGGCATCTGCCTGTCCTCCCTTTCACCATCCGGCCTCCCTGTCCCTTTCACACCGGCATCTGCCTGTTCCCTCCCTCTTCACCGGCATCTGCCTGTCCCCCTTTTACACCGCATCTGCCTGTTCCCCTTTACACCGGCATCTGCCTTCCCCCCTTTACACCGGCATCTGCTGTCCTCCCGTTTACACCGGCATCTGCCTGCCTCCCTTTACACCGGCATCTCCTGTCCTCCTTTACACCGGCATCTCCCTGTCCTCCCTTACACCGGCATCTCCTGTCCTCCCTTTACACCGGCATCTCCTGCCTCCCTTTGCACCGGCATCTCCCTGTCCCCCTTTACACCGGCATCTCCTGTCCCCTTCACAACGGCATCTGCTGACCCCCTTTACACCGGCATCTGCCTGTCCCTTCACCACACCGCACTGCCTGTCCTCCCCTTTACACCGGCATCTGCCTCCTCCCTTTACACACCGGCATCTGCCTGTCCTCCTTCACACCGGCATCTGCTGTTCCTCCCTTTACACCGGCATCTGCCTGTCCTCCCTTTACACCGGCATCTGCCTGTCCCCCTTTACACCGGCATCTGCCTGTCCCCCCTTTACACCGGCATCTGCCTGTCCTCCCTTACACCGGCATCTGCCTGTCCCCCTTTACACCGGCATCTTGCCTGCCCTCCCTTTACACCGGCATCTGCCTGTCCTCCCTTTACACCGGCATCTGCCTGTCCTCCCTTTACACCGGCATCTGCCTGTCCCCCCTTTTACACCGGCATCTGCCTGTCCTCCCTTTACACCGGCATCTGCCTGTCCCCTTTCACACCGGCACTGTGCTTGTCCTCCCTTTCACCGGCATCTGCCTGTCCTCCTTTACCGGCATCTGCCTGTCCCCTTTTACACCGGCATCTGCCTGTCCCCTTTACACCGGCATCTGCCTGTCCCCCCTTTTACACCGGCATCTGCCTGTCCTCCCTTTACACTGGCATCTGCCTGCCTCCTTACCCGGCATCTGCCTTGCCTTCCCTTTACACCGGCATCTGCCTGCCTCCCTTTACACCGGCATCTGCCTGTTCCCCCTTACACCGCATCTGCCTGTCCCTCCCTTTACACCGGCATCTGCCTGCCCTCCCTTCACACGGCATCTGCCTGTCCTCCTTTACACCGGCATCTGCCTGTCCCCCCTTTTACACCGGCATCTGCCTGTTCCCCCTTTTACACCGGCATCTGCCTGTTCCCCCTTTACACCGCATTGCTTGTCCTCCCTTTACACCGGCATCTGCCTGTCCTCCCTTTACACTGGCATCTGCCTGTCCCTCCCTTTACACCGGCATCTGCCTGCCCTCCCTTTACACCGGCATCTGCCTGCCTCCCTAGGCCCTTCACACCGGCATCTGCATGCCCTTCCCTTCACACCAGCATCTGCCTGCCTCCTTGTCACGGCATCTGCCTGTCCCCCCTTTTACACCAGCATCTGCCTGTCCCCCTTTACAACCGGCATCTGCCTGTTCCCCTTTACACGGCATCTGCTGTCCCCCTTACACCGGCATCTGCCTGCCTCCCTTTACACGGCATCTGCCTGTCCTCCCTTACACCGGCATCTGCCTGTCCTCCCTTTACACCGGCATCTGCTGTCCTCCTTTACACCGGCATCTGCCTGTCCTCCCTTTACACCGGCATCTGCCTGTCCCCTTTACACCGGCATCTGCCTGTCCCCCTTTCACACCGGCCCTTAAGATCTGCCTGTCCCCCCTTTTACACCGGCATCTGCCTGTCCTCCTTTACACCGGCATCTGCCTGTCCCCTTTACACGGCATCTGCTGTCCCCCTTTACACCGGCATCTGCCTGTCCCCCCCTTACACCGGCATCTGCCTGTCCCCCTTTACACCGGCATCTGCCTGTCCTCCCTTTACACCGGCATCTGCCTGCCCTCCCTTTACAACCGGCATCTGCCTGTCCTCCCTTTACACCGGCATCTGCCTGCCTCCTCTTACACCGGCATCTGCCTGTCCCTCCCTTACACCGCATCTGCCTGCCTCCTTTACACCGGCATCTGCCTGTCCCCCTTTACACCGGCATCTGCCGTTCCTCCTTTACACCGCATCTGCCTGTTCCTCCCCTTTACACCGGCATCTGCCTGCCCCTTACACGGCATCCTTCCCTTTACACCGGCATCTGCCTGTCCTCCCTTTACACCGCATCTGCCTGTCCTCCCTTTACACCGGCATCTGCCTGTCCTCCCTTTACACCGGCATCTGCCTGCCCCCTTTACACCGGCATCTGCCTGCTCCCTTACACCGGCATCTGCCTGTTCAACCTCCTTTACACCGGCATCTGCCTGTCCTCCTTTACACCGGCATCTGCCTGTCCCCCTTTTACAACGGCATCTGCCTGTCCCCCTTTACACCGGCATCTGCCTGTCCCCCTTTACACCGCATTGCCTTGTCCTCCCTTTACACCGGCATCTGCCTGTCCGCCTCCCTTACACCGGATTGCTGCTCTTACACGGATTGCTGTTCCTTTACACCGGCATCTGCTTCCCTTACAACGGCATCTGCTGTCCCCCTTACACGGCATCTGCTGTTCCCTTTACACCGCATTGCTGTCTCCTTTACACCGCATGCCTGTCCTCCTTACACTGGCATCTGCTGCCTCCCTTACCGGCATCTGCTCTCCCTTTACACGGCACTGCCTGCCCCTTACACCGCATCTGCTGCCCCTTACACCGGCTGCTGCCCCTTAACGGCATCTGCTCCCCTTACACGGCATCTGCCTGTCCCCCTTTACACCGGCATCTGCCTGTCCCCCTTTACACCGGCATCTGCTGTCCCCTTTACACCGGCATTGCCTGTCCTCCCTTTACACCGGCATCTGCCTGCCTCCCTTACACCGGCATCTGCCTGTTCCCCCTTTCACCGGCATCTGCCTGTTCCCCCTTTACACCAGCATGTGCCTGTCCTCCTTTACACCGGCATCTGCCTGTCCTCCTTTACACTGGCATCTGGCCTGCCTCCCTTTACCCGGCATCTGCCTGCCCTCCCCTTTACACCGCATCTGCCTGCCCTCCCTAGGCCTTCACACCGGCATCTGCATGCCCTCCCTTCACACCGCATCTGCCTGCCCTCCTTGTCACGGCATCTGCCTGTCCCCCCTTTTACACCGCATCTGCCTGTTCCCCTTTACACCGGCATCTCCTTTCCCCCCCTTTACACCGGCATCTGCCTGTCCTCCGCAGCGCTTACCCCACCGGCATCTGCCTGCCCCCCTTTACCCCGGCATCTGCCTGCCTCCCTTTACACCGGCATCTGCCTGCCCTCCTTCACACCGGCATCTGCCTGTCTCCCTTTACACCGCATTCTGCCACTTTGCACGCTCTCTGTCCTCCCTTTACACCGGCATCTGCCTGTCCTCCCTTTACACGGCATCTGCTGCCTCCCTTTACACCGGCATCTGCCTGCCTCCCTTTACACCGCACTGCCTGCCTCCCTTTACACCGGCATCTGCCTGTCCCTCTTACACCGGCATCTGCCTGTCCCCCTTTACACCGGCATCTGCCTGTCCTCCCTTTACACGGCATCTGCCTGTCCTCCCTTTACACCGGCATGTGCCTTGTCCCCCCTTTACACCGGCATCTGCCTGTCCCTCCCTTTACACCGGCATCTGCCTGCCCTCCCTTTACCCCGGCATCTGCCTGCCCTCCCTTTACACCGGCATCCCCCTTCACGGCTCTGCCTTCCCTATTACACCGGCATCTGCATGCCCTCCCTTCACACCGGCATCTGCCTGCCCTCCTTGTCACTGGCATCTGCCTGTCCTCCCTTTTACACCGCATCTGCCTGTTCCCCCTTCCACCGCATCTGCCTTTCCCCCTTTACACCGGCATCTGCACCGCATCTGCCTGTCCCCCTTTTAACCGGCATCTGCCCCCCTTTTCCCGGCATCTGCCTTCCCCCTTTACACCGGCATTGCCGTCCTCCCTTTACACTGGCTCTTTCCTCCCTTGACCCGGCATCTCTGCCCTCCCTTTACACCGGCATCTGCCTGTCCTCCCTAGCCCTTCACACCGCATCTGCCTGCCTCCCTTTCACACCGGCATCTGCCTCCCCCTTCAACCGGCATCTGCCTGCCTCCCTTCACACCGCACTGCCTGTCCTCCTTTACACCGGCATCTGCCTGTCCCCTTTACACCGGCATTGCCTGTCCCCCCTTTTACACCGCATCTGCCTGTTCCCCCTTTACACCGGCATCTGCCTGTTCCCCCTTTACACCAGCATGTGCTGTCCTCCCTTTACACCGGCATCTGCCTGCCCTCCCTTTACCGCATTGCCTGTGCCTTTCCCTAGGCCCTTCCCCGGCATTCCTGCCGCTCCCTTCACACCTCATCTGCCTGCCCTCCCCTTTACAGGCATGTACCCTGCCTTACCCGCATCTGCCTGCCTCCTTCACACCGCATCTGCCTGCCTCCCTTTACACCGGCATCTGCCTCCTGCCCTTACACGGCATCTGCCTGCCCTCCTTCACACGGCATCTGCCTGCCCTCCCTTCACACG
>CM065741.1:44199467-44214458 GCA_033310375.1 Conus canariensis | reverse complement strand
CATCTGCCGTCCCCCCCCCTTTAAAACCGGCACCCGCCTGCCCCCCTTTTAAACCCCGGGCATTGCCTGCCCCCCTTTTTAAACCCGGGGCATCTGCCTCCCCCCCCTTTTACCCCGGCATCTGCTGCCCCCCCTTTAACCCCACCGGCCCCCCCTTTCCGGGCCTGTTTCCCCCCTTTTTACACCCATTTGCCTTTTCCCCCCCTTTTACCCCCCCTTGGAAACTCCCTGTTTTTCCCCTCGTTTTCCCACCGGCATCTCCCTGTCCTCCTTTCCCAACCCGGTTTCCCCTTTGCAGTCCCCCCTTTACCCGGCACCCTGGCCTTTTCCCCCTTTTTTTACACCGGCTTCCCCTTTTTGTTCCCCCCTTTACCCGCATTCCCTTGTCCTCCTTTAAAACCGGAAATTCCCTTGCCCCCCCCTTTTAAAACACGGTCTGCCTGCTTTTTTTTTAAAACCCCGGGCATCTGCCTTTTCCCTCCCTTTACCCCGGGTTTCGGGCCTGTCCCCCTTTTCCCACCGCATCTCCCTGTCCCCCCTTAAAAACCGGCATCTCCCCTTGCCCCCCCTTTTCCCCGGGCCCCCTTTCCCCCTTTTGGCCTTTCCCCCCTTTTACACCGGTTCTCCCTGCCCCCCCTTACAACGGCATCGCCTTTCCCCCTTTTTGGGGGGCTGTGTTGTTTTTCCCTTTACCCCCGGCATTTTTGCCCCGGGTCCCTCCCCTTTTACAGGCATCCCTGCCCCCCCTACCCTTTACCCCGGAAATCTCCCCTGCCCTCCTTTACACCGGAAATCTGCCTGCCCTCCCTTCACACGGCATCTGCTGCCCTTCCTTTTTACACCGGCATCCCCTGCCCCCCCTTTTTAAAAACAGGCATCTCCCCGTTCCCCTTTACCCCGGGAAATCTCCCTTTTTCCCCCTTTACACCCATGTGCTTGTACCCCTTTCCCGGCTTCTCCCTTCCCTCCCTTTAACATTTGGCATCTGCCTCCCCCCCTTTCCCCCGGCCCATCGCCTCCCTCCTTTAAAACCCCCCGGGGGGGGGGGGGGGGGATTTGGTTTCAAAGGCCACCCTCCCTTGCCCCTCCCTTCAAAACCGGCATTGCCGCCCTCCTTCCCCGGCATCTCCCCTGTCCCCCCTTTTAAAACGGCATCTGCCTGTTCCCCCTTTACCCCGGCATCTGCCTTTCCCCCCCTTTTAACCCATACCCCAAAAGGCTTGCCTCCCCTTTAAACCCGGCTCTGCCCTGCCCCCCCTTTCCCCGGCATCCCCCTGCCCCCTTTACAGGCACCCCCCCTGCCCCCCTTAAACCGGCATCTGCTGCCCCCCTTTCACCGGCATCTCCTGCCCTCCCTTTTACACCGGCATCTGCCTGTCCCCCTTTACACGGCATCTGCCTTTCCTCCCTTTACACCGGCATCTGCCTTCCTCCCTTTTACCCCGGCATCTGCCTGCCTCCCTTTACACGGCATCTGCCTGTCCTCCTTTACACCGCATCTGCCTGTCCTCCCTTTACACCGGCATCTGCCTGTCCTCCTTTACACCGGCATCTGCCTGTCCCCCTTTACACCGGCATTCTGCCTGTCCCCCTTTACACCGGCATCTGCCTGTCCCTCCCTTTACACCGCATCTGCTGCCTCCCTTTACACCGGCATCTGCCTGCCCCAATCCCTTTACAACCGGCATCTGCCTGCCTCCCAGGTTTTCCCTTCACACCGGCATCTGCTGCCCTCCCTTTACACCGCATCTGCCTGTCCCCCTTTACACGGCATCTGCCTGTCCCCCCTTTTACACCGCATCTGCCTGCCTCCCCTTTCCCACCGGCATCTGCCTGCCCCCCTTTACACCGGCATCTGCCTGTCCTCCCTTTACACCGGCATCTGCCTGCCCTCCCTTTACCCGGCATCTGCCCTGTCCTCCTTTTACACCGGCATCTGCCTGTCCTCCTTTTACACCGCATCTGCCTGTCCCCCTTTACACCGGCATCTGCCTGCCCCCTTTACACCGGCATCTGCTGCCCTCCCTTTACACCGGCATCTGCCTGTCCTCCCTTCACACCGGCATCTGCCCTAGGTCCCTCCTTTTACACCGGCATCTGCCTGTCCCCCTTTACACCGGCATCTCCTTTTCCCCTTTACACCGGCATCTGCCTGCCCTCCCCTTGTCACCGGCATCTGCCTGTCCTCCCTTTCACGGCACTGCTGCCTCCTTTACCCCGGCTCTGCCTGCCTCCCTTTACACCGGCATCTGCTGCCCTCCCTTACACCGGCACTGCCTTCCCCCTTTACAACGCATTGCTGCCTCCCTTCACCGGCATCTGCCGTCCTCCCTTACACGGCATCTGCCTGCCTCCTTTTACCCGGCATCTGCCTGCCCCCCTTTACACCGGCATTGCGCCTGCCCTCCTTACCCGATCTGCTGTCCTCCTTTCACCGGCATCTGCTGTCCCCCTTCAACGGCATCTGCCTGTTCCCCCTTTACCGGCATCTGCCGTTCCCCCTTTACACAGCATGTGTTGTCCCCTTCACACCGGCATCTGCCTGCCCTCCTTCACACCGGCATCTGCCTGTCCCCCTTTTACACCAGCATCTGCCTGTTCCCCCTTTACACCGGCATCTGCCTTTCCCCCTTTACACCGGCATCTGCATGTCCTCCTGTTACACCGGCATCTGCCTGTTCCTCCCTTTACACCGGCATCTCCCTGTCCTCCATTTACACCGGCATCTCCCTGTCTTCCCTTAACACCGGCATCTCCTGTCCCCCTTTTACACCGGCACTCTCCTGTCCTTCCTTTTCACCGGCATCTCCCTGTCCTCCCCTTTACACCGGCATCTCCTGTCCTCCCTTCACAACGGCATCTGTCTGACCTCCCTTTACACCGGCATCTGCCTGTCCCTTCACACCCGCACATGTCTGCCCTCCCTTTACACCGGCATCTGCCTACCCTCCCTTCACACCGGCATCTCCTGTCCTCCCTTCACACCGGCATCTGACCTGTCCTCCCTTTACACCGGCATCTGCCTGTCCTCCTTTACACCGGCATCTGCCTGTCCCCCCTTTTACACCGGCATCTGCCTGTCCTACCTTTACACCGGCATCTGCCTGTCCCCCCTTTTACACCGCATCTGCCTGTCCTCCCCTTTACACCGGCATCTGCCTGTCCTCCCTTTACACGGCATCTGCCTGCCCTCCCTTTACCCGGCATTTGCCTGCCCTCCTTTTACACCGGCATCTGCCTGCCCTCCCTTCACACCGGCATCTGCCTGCCCTCCTTACACCGGCATCTGCCTGTCCCCCCTTTTACACCGGGATCTGCCTGTTCCCCCTTTACACCGGCATCTGCCTGTTCCCCCTTTACACCAGCATGTGCTTGTCCTCCCTTTCCACCGGCATCTGCCTGTCCTCCTTTACACCGGCATCTGCCTGTCCTTTTACACCGCTTGCCTGTCCCCTTACCGGCATCTGCCTGTTCCCCCTTTTACACCGGCATCTGCCTGTTCCCCCTTTACACCGGCATCTGCTGTTCCCCCTTTACACCAGCATGTGCCTGTCCCCCCTTTTATACCGGCATCTGCCTGTCCCCCTTTTATACCTGCATCTGCCTGTCCCCCCCCTTTTACACCGGCATCTGCCTGTCCCCCCTTTACACCGGCATCTGCCTGTCCTCCCTTTACACTGGCATCTGCTTGTCCTCCCTTGACACCGGCATCTGCCTGTCCTCCCTTGTACACCGGCATCTGCCTGTCCTCCATAGGCCCTTCACAACCGGCATCTGCCTGCCCTCCCTTCACACCGGCATCTGCCTGCCCTCCCTTCACACCGGCATCTGCTACCCTCCCTTCACACCGGCATCTGCCTCCCTCCCTTCACACCGGCATCTGCCTGTCCTCCTTTACACCGGCATCTGCCTGTCCCCCCTTTTACACCGGCATCTGCCTGTTCCGTACTTTACACCGGCATCTGCCTGTTCCCCTTTTCACCAGCATGTGCTTGTCCTCCCTTTACACCGGCATCTGCCTGTCCTCCATTTACACTGGCATCTGCCTGCCCTCCCTTTACCCGGGCATCTGCCGGTACTCCCTAGGCCCTTCACACCGGCATCTGCCTGCCCTCCCTTCACACAGCATCTGCCTGCCCTCCTTCACACCGGCATCTGCCTACCCTCCCTTCACACCGGCATCTGCCTGTCCTCCTTTACACCGGCATCTGCCTGTCCCCCCTTTTACACCGGCATCTGCCTGTTCCCCCTTTACACCGGCATCTGCCTGTTCCCCCTTTACACCAGCATGTGCTTGTCCTCCCTTTACACCGGCATCTGCCTGTCCTCCCTTTACACTGGCATCTGCCTACCCTCCCTTTACACCGGCATCTGCCTGCCCTCCCTTACACCGGCATCTGCCTGCCCTCCCTTACACCGGCATCTGCCTGTCCTCCTTTACACCGGCATCTGCCTGTCCCCCATTTACAACGGCATCTGCCTGTTCCCCCTTTACACCGGCATCTGCCTGTCCCCCTTACACCAGCATGTGCTTGTCCTCCCTTTACACCGGCATCTGCCTGTCCTCCCTTTACACTGGCATCTGCCTGCCCTCCCTTTACCCCGGCATCTGCCTGCCCTCCCTTTACACCGGCATCTGCCTGCCCTCCCTAGCCCTTCACACCGGCATCTGCATGCCTCCCTTCACACCGCATCTGCCTGCCCTCCTTGTCACTGGCATCTGCCTGTCCCCCCTTTTACACCAGCATCTGCCTGTTCCCCCTTTACACCGGCATCTGCCTTTCCCCCCTTTACACCGGCATCTGCATGTCCTCCCGTTACACCGGCATCTGCCTGCCCTCCCTTTACACCGGCATCTCCTGTCCTCCCTTTACAACGGCATCTCCTGTCCTCCCTTAACACCGGCATCTCCTGTCCTCCCTTTACACCGGCATCTCCCTGTCCTCCCTTTACACCGGCATCTCCCTGCCTCCCTTTGCACCGGCATCTCCCTGTCCTCCCTTTACACCGGCATCTCCCTGTCCTCCCTTCACAACGGCATCTGTCTGACCTCCCTTTACACGGCATCTGCCTGTCCCTTCACACCCGTACCAGTCCTGCCCTCCCTTTACACCGGCATCTGCCTACCCTCCCTTCACACCGGCCATCTCCCTGTCCTCCCTTTACACCGGCATCTGACCTGTCCTCCCTTTACACCGGCATCTGCCTGTCCTCCCTTTACACCGGCATCTGCCTGTACCCCCTTTTACAATGGCATCTGCCTGTCCCCCTTTTACACACGGCATCTGCCTGTCCCCCCTTTTACACCGGCATCTGCCTGTCCTTCCTATACACCGGCATCTGCCTGTCCTCCCTTTACACCGGCATCTGCCTGTCCCTCCTTTTACACCGGCATCTGCCTGTCCTCCTTTACACCGGCATCTGCCTGTCCCCCCTTTTACACCGGCATCTGCCTATCCTCCCTTTACACCGGCATCTGCCTGTCCTCCCTTTACACCGGCATCTGCCTGTCCTCCCTTTACACCGGCATCTGTCTGTCCCCCCTTTTACACCGGCATCTGCCTGCCCTCCCTTCACACCGGCATCTCCCTGTCCTCCCTTCACACGGGCATCTCCCTGTCCTCCCTTCACACCGCCATCTGCCTGTCCCCCCTTTTATACCGGCATCTGCCTGTCCCCCTTTTATACCGGCATCTGCCTGTCCCCCCCTTTTACACCGGCATCTGCCTGTCCCCCCTTTACACCGGCATCTGCCTGTCCTCCCTTCACACCGCCATCTGCCTGTCCCCCCTTTTACAACGGCATCTGCCTGTCCCCCTTTTACACCGGCATCTGCCTGTCCCCCCCTTTTACACCGGCATCTGCCTGTCCCCCCTTTACAACGGCATCTGCCTGTCCTCCCTTTACACCAGCATGTGCTTGTCCTCCCTTTACACCGGCATCTGCCTGCCCTCCCTTTACACCGGCATCTGCCTGCCCTCCGTAGGCCCTTCACACCGGCATCTGCATGCCCTCCCTTCACACCAGCTTCTGCCTGCCCTCCTTGTCACTGGCATCTGCCTGTCCCCCCTTTTACACCAGCATCTGCCTGTTCCCCCTTTACACCGGCATCTGCCTTTCCCCCCTTTACACCGGCATCTGCATGTCCTCCCGTTACAACCGGCATCTGCCTGCCCTCCCTTTACACCGGCATCTGCCTGTCCCCCCTTTACACCGACATCTGCCTGCCCTCCCTTTACACCGGCATCTGCATGCCCTCCCTTTACACCGGCATCTGCCTGCCCTCCCTTTACACCGGCATCTGCCTGCCCTCCCTAGGCCTTTCACACCGGCATCTGCCTGCCCTCCCTTTACACCGGCATCTGCCTGCCCTCCCTTCACACCGGCATCTGCCTGTCCTCCCTTCACACCGGCATCTGCCTGTTCCTCCTTCACACCGGCATCTGCCTGTCCTCCCTTCACACCGGCATCTGCCTGTTCCTCCCTTCACACTGGCATCTGCCTGTTCCTCCTTTACACCGGCATCTGCCTGTCCCCCCTTTTACACCGGCATCTGCCTGTTCCCCCTTTAAACCGGCATCTGCCTGTCCTCCTTTTACACCGTCATCTGCCTGTCCCCCCTTTTACACCGGCATCTGCCTGTTCCCCCTTTACACCGGCATCTGCCTGTTCCCCCTTTAAACCGCATCTGCCTGTCCTCCTTTTACACCGGCATCTGCCTGCCCTCCCTTTACACTGGCATCTGCCTGTCCCCCCTTTACACCGGCATCTGCCTGCCCTCCCTTTACACCGGCATCTGCCTGCCCTCCCTTTACACGGCATCTGCCTGCCCTCCCTTTACACCGGCATGTGCCTGCCCTCCCTTTACACCGGCATCTGCCTGCCCTCCCTTCACACCGGCATCTGCCTGTTCCTCCTTCACACCGGCATCTGCCTGTTCCTCCTTTACACCGGCATCTGCCTGTCCCCCCTTTTACACCGGCATCTGCCTGTTCCCCCTTTACACCGGCATCTGCCTGTTCCCCCTTTAAACTGGCATCTGCCTGTCCTCCTTTTACACCGGCATCTGCCTGTCCTCCCTTTACACCGGCATCTGCCTGTCCTCCCTTTACACCGGCATCTGCTTGTCCTCCCTTTTACAAACTCTCCGTGTGTGTTATCTTTCGGAAAGTTGAAAACTGGGAGTTCCACTACAGACACGAGAATGGCATCTATGGTATGTATGTATGTATGTATGTATGTATGTATGTATGTATCTATCCATTTATCTATCTATATATCTGCTTATATATGTGTGTATGTATACATGTACTTATGTATGGATGTATGTATGTATGTATGTATATATGTATGTAGGCCTATGTATGTATGTATCTACGGACACATGCACGCACACATGCACGCACGCACGTATGTATATATATATATATGTATATATATATATATATATATATATAATATATATATATATATATACATACATACATACATAAACGGCTGGTGTGCAGTACCGTAGTATGTTTGTTGAGTTTTCAAAAAACCAACCAAAGCTTGCTGAAGGCTCATTTTGAGAAGCATTTATTATTCCCCATTCAACCACTCAAGCACATACTGTTAGTTAGGCAGAATTATCTACCACTGCAGATATGAATGTTTATCTCCCCCTATTTCTTCAATCTAAGACATAAGAGCAAGCTTTGTTTATAATTGAATATTTCTTGCAGTCATTGCAATACCAAGCTGCTCTGTAGGTTGCTGGAATGGTGCTCGGTACTTATCCTTGGAATTTATTAGTTTATTGTAATTCAGTCCCTTGTGGATTCATTCGAAGAACTGGCCCTCAGCACTTGTGTCTTAAGGGGTTATCTTTTTATATTTTCTACTTTTCACAAGAAAATGTAGCTTGTTTTGCTCTTTCATGATTTTCTTTTGCTTCTTAGATGGCACCTTTGGTTGTTTATTTTGAAAACTCAACAAACATACAACAGTATTGCACACCAGTCTTTTTCTGGGATAGCATTCTTCTTAAAACCGAAAATGCAGAGGAGTCTAGTTACCGCTTTCCGCGGCCACTGAGGAGAAACAATCAGGTTTCGAAATACCGGTATCTGACCAGGAGTTATATGTTAGTGAGTTTCCTCCCCATTGGAGATTGTCTCCCCCTTGGAGACTATAAGCTTGCTGAAGGCTCGTTTTGAGAAGCATTTATTATTCCCCATTCACCCACTCAAGTACATACTGTTAGTTAGGCTGAATTATCTACCACTGCAGAAATAAATGTTTATCTCCTCTTATTTCGTCAGTCTAAGACATAAGAGCAAGCTTTGTTTATAATTGAATATATATATATATATTATATATATATATATATATATATGTGTGTGTGTGTGCATAATAATGTATATATAAATGTATTTATCAGTCCATTCTTTCATCAGTCTTGCTTTCTCACTTCCCCATTCCTTGCTTCCCTCTCTCTTCTAAGTGTGTGCGTGTGTGTGTTTCATACCTATGGATCACACCAATCGTTCTGTCTTTATGTATCTAGAATTTTTGTCGTTAAATGGCTAGGTAACTGTCTGTGTATTCGTTCGGTTTGTTACTTGTCTTCTCCTTCATTACTTTTGTTCAGTCGTCACTGTAAGACGTGTCCTCCTGTATGTTTCAGAGTGAAGAAAGGAATATCACAGGGCGAAGCAGACGCACCCTGTGAAGTCTTACCGATGGTGACAGACTGTGCCCTCCACGAAGGCTCCACTGCCAAAGAGATTGACCCCATGGAGCCAGTGACCTCATCCAGAACGTCCGTCAACAGATCCTCCAATTTTGAGGAGAGTGACCCAATGGCTTCGACGCTCCTCCCCAATTCCTCTTTTTCCAAAGCCTCCACAGCCAAAGGGATTAACAGTACATGTTCGGAAAAGCCTTCCAGATCCGCATTTTGCAGATCGACCACAAATGGAGAGGTTGATCATTCGTCTTCTTCAGTAAATGCCTCGAGAACCTCGCTGTGCAAAGACTTCACAACCGAAGAGATTTGTCAGATGTCTTCAGTGAGCCTTTCTAGAAAGCATTTCAGTAGAGATTCCACAACTGGCGACACTGACCACATGTTTTTAGCAAGCTCTCCGTGTCTATTAACTACAGGTGATGCTGCAGATGATGAAGTTAGGAATGGGGCATGTACACACGCACACAGTCCTGATCCCGTTCCTGTACGTGGACACGATCCTTTTCAGGGAGGAGACCCTGCTGTAGACACTAACACAAGCTCACTCAAGATGGCAACTTCAGAACAGAATGTTCATGGACATTCCGCAGGTGCAGCGCATCATTCAGACCTGCAGGGCGCACAACATCCCAACGACACCGGGCGTTCTTCAGAGCTGTATTCTCAAGACATGGTGCTTACTTTGGATGTGACTACGAAAGACGTGGAATTTGTTTCAGGAGGTAAAGCTAAAGACATGGTATCTCATTCAGAAGACTTTGGCAAGACTGCAGAACAGAATTCAGGAGATGATGGTAGGGCTACAAAACAGAATTCAGGTGTGTTATATGGAGGCAATGCCACAGATGCAGAGGCAGCAGTGTTGATGATACCAACACGAGGGTTGACAAGGGCAGAGCGCTTGAAGGTCGATGTTGGCGTGTCAGTGAAGACCTTTGTGAACAACATGGTGTCTGTGGTGTCCTGTCCCTCTGTTCTCCTGCTCTGTCTGCAGCTGGTCCTCTCCAGCGCCGGCATTGGCATCATCCTGGTGCACTACATCAACTTCTGTCTCTCCATGGGATCAACATTTAATGACGTGTCGCTGGGATTTTCCGCCAACGGCTTTGCGATGACCGTGGCACGTTTCATGTTGGGCGTTCTGGCACAGGACCGTCACATTGACCCTCTGTGTGTGTATGTGGGCATGGCCTTGATAACGTCATTGGTTTTGATGCTGATGCCTATGGTTGCTGTTACGGCGTCTTTGCAAGTGAGTGAGGAAGGAGAACCAGAGAGAGAGAGAGAGAGAGAGAGAGAGAGAGAGAGAGAGAGAGAGAGAGAGAGAGAGAGGCGATGATCGTTACACCACATCATGTGACTCGACTTCATACCGAGAACATGGCTATTACATCATACCATGACATTACGTCACACAACACTCCACCGTATCATACCACGTCGCCGGACGTATACACTGCCCCAAAACAAAGCACATGAAAACACACCATACGGTGAGAGCATACAACACACCACATCACTTTGAAGCACGTGATAAACTACGTGACAGCTCACAACACAGCACACATCAGTACCTTACGTCACACGACCCCATTTGACAAAACGCCAGACTGCATTTCACACGTGAGAAAACACTCTTCTGGAGTACGCTATGCAACGAGACACTATATATTCCACAACACACTGCATGATACGACACATTACCACAGCATACCACATCACATAAGACAGCACACTACACATCACATCTTATCACATCGTACCGTGTCATATCATGGCACAATATACTCCAGTGAAAAAGATAAACACCATACTACATCATGACACACCATCCCTCACCTCACCACCCCGTACACTGCACCACACCACGACACGAAGCATTACAAGAAAACAAAATTAAACACCACACAACACAGCATCACATGTACCACACCTTTCAATATTCTCTGAAAGAATTAGACATCACACCACATCACACCACACCACACCTTTTAAGATTCTCTGAGAGAAATGAACGCTATACTACACTACACCACACCACACAACACCACAATGCACCACGCCACACCATACCACACCACACCACACTGCACCACACCTTTTAAGATTCGCCAGAAGAATTATACACAACAGCACACCACGTCACAGCACGCCACAGCACAGCACAGCAGAGCACAGCTCGCCACAACACGGCACAGCACAGCACGGCACAGCTCGCCACAGCACGGCACGGCACGGCACGGCACAGCACGGCACAGCACAGCACGGCACAGCACGCCACAGCACAGCACAGCACGGCACGACACAGCACAGCACAGCATGCCACAGCACAGCACAGCACAGCACGCCACAGCACGGCACAGCACAGCACGGCACAGTACAGCACGGCACAGCCCGCCACAGCCACAGCACAGCACAGCACAGCACAGCACAGCACAGCATGCCACGAACAGCACAGCACAGCACAGCACGCCACAGCACAGCACAGCACAGCATGGCACAGAACAGCACAGCACGGCACAGCACGCCACAGCACAGCACAGCACGGCACGGCACAGCACAGCACAGCACAGCACAGCACGCCACAGCACAGCATGGCACAGCACAGCATGCTACAGCACAGCACAGCATGCTACAGCACAACACGGCACAGCACGCCACAGCACAGCACAGCACAGCATGCTACAGCACAGCACAGCACAGCATGCCACAGCACAGCACAGCACAGCATAACAGAGCATGCCACAGCACAGCACAGCATAACACAGCATGCCACAGCACAGCACAGCACAGCATGCTACAGGACGGCACAGCACAGCACAGCACAGCATGCCACAGCACGGCACAGCACAGCACGGCACAGCACAGCACAGCATAACAGCATGCCACAGCACAGCACAGCACAGCACAGCATGCCACAGCACAGCACAGCACAGCATGCCACAGGACGGCACAGCACAGCACAGCACAGCACGCCACAGCACAGCACAGCACAGCATAACACAGCATGCCACAGCACAGCCAGCACAGCATGCCACAGCACAGCACAGCATGCCACAGGACGGCACAGCACAGCACAGCACAGCACAGCACAGCATGCAACAGCACGGCACGGCACAGCACAGCACAGCATGCCACAGCACAGCACAACACAGCATGCCACGGCACGGCACGGCACGGCACGGCACGGCACGCACAGCACAGCACAACACAGCATGCCACAGCACAGCACAGCACAGCACAGCACGGCACGACACGGCACGGCACGGCACGGCACGGCACAGCACAGCACGCCACGAGCACACAGCACGCCACAGCACAGCACGCCACATCACGCCACAACACAGCACGCCACAACACAGCACAGCACCGTACAGCACAGCACAGCACAACAGCATGCCACAGCACAGCACAGCACAGCGCAGCATAGCACAGCACAGCACAGCACAGCACAGCACAGCACGCCACAACACAGCACGCCACAACACAGCACAGCGCAGCACGCCACAGCACAGCACGCCACATCACAGCACGCCACATCACAGCACGCCGCAACACAGCACAGCAGCACAGCACAGCACAGCACAGTACACCTCTTAAGATTCCCTGAAAGACACGGCGGGTTTCACTTTGAAAGGTCCGTACTTACGGAACCTCACAGAAAGTTTCTCGTTGTTGCTTTCTTACCTAAGATTGTCCTGGAGGATTCTCACAATGGGTTTTAATAGAAAAAGATCTCATTATAATTTTTTGGGGTGGGGGTGTGGTGGGGTGGGGTGGGGTGGGGTGGGGGTTCGTGGGGTTCTCATGGAAGAGCTCAGATCGTAAGCCTCTCAGACAACAGCTATCATTTTAGGGCTGTCTTCGAAGTGGATTGTCAACATGGATGTATTCTCATTGTAGGGTTCTGTGAAGGGATTACGATAACGTTGTTTTCTTTGAAGGGTTCTCATCACAAAGTTCTGACAGGGGGCTCATATGTCGGGCTTCGGCCGAAGAGTTTCTCACCGTTTGGTCTCTCATGGAGAGTTTCTCATGGATCTCACATAGGGTTCTCCGTAAGAGGTTTTTACTGTTGGGTTTCTATGGAAAAGTTAACATCGTAGCCCTCAGCTGAACGATGTTCATGCATGTTTCTTAATCAGGGTCCTCATTTAAGGTTCTCACATGAAAATTCTATTGCATTGAAAAGTTCTCGTTACCGTAAAAGAGTTTTTTTTGGGTGGAATTTCTAATGGAGGTGTTTTCAGTGTCCGGCTCTCATGGAAAAGATCTCACGATGAAGTTATCATTATGCACTTTTCATGTAGGGGTTCTCAGCGATTGGCGATGTATTATCAATGTCGTTCTTCAAAGTCGTCCTTCCAGGGGGTCCTAGGTCTGACTATCTTCATGTACCATGGAGCAGGTCTGTCTGTGATGTCTTCCCTCCACGATTTGAATTGGCTTGTGCTGGTGGTCAGATACTGGGTCTGGCCGTTCTGGGAGTGTACGCCGGGGCCTCCTACGTGCTGCTGACGGAGATTACAATCCACTGCGCTGGTTTGGACACCCTCAGCCTGACCTTTGGCCTGGAGATGGTGTCTGCTGGTTTGGGCTACCTCGTGGCGCCCCCTACTGCTGGTATGTTGAGTGGAAAGAACGGTTGTTATTCAATGTGTGTGTGTGTGTGTGTGTGTGTGACAGAGAGAGAGAGAGAGAGAGAGAGAGAGAGAGAAAGCGAGAGAGGAGAGAGAGAGAGAGAGTGTGTGTGTGTGTGTGTGTGTGTGTGTGTGTGTGTGTGTGAGAGAGAGAGAGAGAGAGAGAGAGAGAGAGAGTGTATGTGTGTGTGAACATAGTTGAAACGTAGTTGTACCAAAGAAGTAGGGGGGAAAAGAACGAGAACTCTCGGAGGAAAGGAACGAGAACTCTCATTTTCCCACCGTTCACCTTTATATCAGACTCCTGTTCACTCGTGCAGGTAATCAACCCCTTCCAGGATAGAAACGTGGTCAGTTGTTGGGCTGCCCTTTCAAGTTAATGATGATGATGATGATGATGATGATGATGATGATAATAATTAAAAAAATAATAACAATGATAACGGTGATGATGATGATAATGATGATGCTAAAAAAACCCATAGCATTTGTAAAGCGCCTTGCTAAAGGTTCTAGGCACTGACAAAGAAGGTATGTACAAAAATTTCAAATAAAAAACTATACAAACACCTACCCACCCACCCACAAACACGCCCCCCCCCCCCCCCACACACACATAAACACACACACACACACACACACACACACACACACACACACACACACACACACACACACACACACACCGCGCGCACACACACATCAGTCACACCAGACATCAATCACATGACAGGAGGAATAAAAAGGATCTTAGAAGTAATACTTTTGGAAGAGGAATGTTTTGAGGTTGGACATGAAGGCAGCAAGAGGGTAAGAGAGTCGAGCGTGCAACGGAAGAGAGTTCCAAGGCCGCCGGGGCATAGAATGAGAAAGAACCATAGCCATGACTTTTACGTTTGTTAACATCCCTGGCGAAGCCGTCGGGAAGCGGAGAGTGCGAGATGGAACGTAAAGACTAACAAACAAGTTCAGACAGATAAGAAGGTGCTGAGCTGGTTGTTCTATTGAAACATGTACACGCAACTTTGTACTTAATCCGTTCTCAAATAGGCAGCCAGTGGCCTTTTATGCCAGTTTCTTCTTGTCTGGTAGTCAGAGAGGTCAACGTACTTTTTTTCTTTTTTTTTCTTTTTTTTTTTTGTGGGGCTCCAACCAGAGCGCGTGCAATTCCCACAGTGATCACTTATTTTGAATTTCTATTTCACCACTTTTTCTTCTCCCTCATCCTTTCCCTCTCCCCCCTCCCTTCCTGCCTCTCCTCTCTCTCTCTCTCTCTCTCTCTCTCTCTCCCTCTCTCTCTCTCTCCCCGTCTCCCCCCTCCCCCTCTCTCTCGCTCCCACCCCTCCCCTTACCCTCCCTCTCTCCTCATCTCCCCTACCTCTCTCTCTCTCTCTCTCTCTCTCTCTCTCTCGCTGCAACTCCCCCCTCCCCCTCACTCCACTCCCTCTCTCTCTCTCTCTCTCTCACCCTCTCCCTTCCTCCGTCCTTTCCCCTCTTTCTCTATCTTTGCTAGGGTGGTAATTTTCTCTGTTTCGTTTATTTGTTTATTTTCTCTCCCTCTCCACCCCCCCCCCCCCCCCCACTATCTCCCCTCTCTCTCCCATTCCCTCTCGATCACCT
>CM065741.1:44189467-44191967 GCA_033310375.1 Conus canariensis | reverse complement strand
AAAAGAAAAGAGACACACCACCTCTACGCGTTGAAGGGTTCGAACTCTTGGTCACCAGGGTGAGGTTCAGTGTTGAAACCACACATTTGGCGCGACACCACTCGCTTCCGTTACTTGCCGAGACTGATCAAGTTCACTTACTCGGGCTATGTAGCTCTGGCTGGGTAAGTGGTTGTCTCCCTTAGACCATTTCGCTTTTCCTTAAGTCTTTCAATCCAATCCTGTGGTGGTGTTTCAGCTGGTTGGTTGACGAGCCGGTTGTTTTATTTCTTCCCTTGATAAAAAAACACTTTGTGCACATTTGTAGACATATGTTAGTCTGGGTGCGCATGTATGTGGGTGTGTATGTGCGTACGTGCGTGGGAGCGTATGTGTGTGTGTGTGTGTGTGTGTGTGTGTGTGTGTGTGTGTGTGTGTGTGTGTGTGATATTTTTGTTTGGTTTCAAAGAAGTCTGTTTCACATCGTAGTGACAATCAGCTGGTCGGAAATAAATTAGGTGTTTGCAAGGACAAAGGAGCGTGGTGTGTGGTGTGTGTGTGTGTGTGTGTGTTGTGTGTGTGTGTGGAGGGGAGGGGAGGGTTGCTGGTGATGGAAGGTGTGGGTGTTAGGGGTGGGTAAGGGGAGGAAGGGGTGGGGTGAGTGTTATTTTTTTTTCTTCTCAATTTTCTTCATCAGACAAGAGCAATGTAGGTGGAGTGTGATGATGTTGACGCCATTTCTGTGACTTTCCGTGGAAAATGGGATACGACCAATTATTTTTTTCTTTTGTTTTTTGTAACAAGAGGGTGCAAGCGCGCGCGCGCGCGCACAGCAGCGCAACGCCACACACCACACACACACACACACACACACAACCACGCGCGCGCGCGCGCGCCACGCGCGCGCACACATATGTGTGCAACCACACATGCACACACGCTCTCTCTCTCTCTCTCTCTCTCTCTCTCTCTCTCTCTCTCTCTCTCTCTCTTAGTCATCTGTCTGCATCTGTTATCATTTCTCTCTTTCACTGCTTGCCCGCATTCCTGCCTCTCTGTCTGCTGCCTGTCAGTCAGTCTGTTTGTCTCTCTTTTTCTCCCTCCCTCCCTCCCTTTCTCTCTCTCTCCTCCACTCCCTCCCTCCTTCCCCCACCTCTGTTTCACTCACTCTCTCTCTCTCTCTCTCTCTCTCTCACACACACACACACACACACACACACACACACACACACACACACACACACACACATCCTCACACCTTCCACACACATCCACCACGGGACCAACATCAATTGATGCCAGCAGAACACAAAGCCTGCGAGTCGCAGACAACCTACGGCCGCCTCCAGTCAGGAAGCAGAACCAGACTAACGCCCTTGCAGTCACCCCAAGGTCAGCAGACGGCAATCACCCCAACGTCAGCAGACGGCAATCACCCCATGGTCAGCAGACGGCAGTCACCTCACGGTCAGCAGACGGCAGTCACCCCATGGTCAGCAGACGGCAATCACCCCATGGTCAGCAGACGGCAGTCACCGCACGGTCAGCAGACGCCAGTCACCCCACGGTCAGCAGACGCCAGTCACCCCACGGTCAGCAGACGCCAGTCACCGCACGGTCAGCAGACGCCAGTCACCCCACGGTCAGCAGACGCCAGTCACCCCATGGTCAGCAGACGGCAGTCACCCCACGGTCAGCAGACGGCAGTCACCCCACGGTCAGCAGACGGCAGTCACCCCACGGTCAGCAGACGGCAGTCACCCCATGGTCAGCGGACGGCAGTCACCCCATGGTCAGCAGACGTCAGTCACCCCACGGTCAGCAGACGGCAGTCACGCCTTGGTCAGCAGACGGCAATCACCCCACGGTCAGCAGACGGCAGTCATCCCATGGTCAGCAGACGGCAATCACCCCATGGTCAGCAGACGGCAGTCACCCCATGGTCAGCAGACGGCAATCACCCCGCGGTCAGCAGACGACAGTCACCCCATGGTCAGCAGACGGCAGCCACCCCATGGTCAGCAGACGGCAGTCACCCCATGGTCAGCAGACGGCAGTCACCCAACGGTCAGCTCTGGGCATCAGGACTGACAGGTCACACGCCACAATTAGGATGTTGCCACTAAAGCACTATTATGTATGTAATCCATGTAAGTCTTTTGAGGCCTACCGTAAATTTTGGAACCAGTATTTAATGTTAAACTGATCCAAAGAACAACCTCCCGCCAATTATTTCCATTGTGTTGAAGGGATTTTCACCGATGAAATCATAAACACTCTGCAAATATATCATAAGACCTTCCCCTTAGTTGACATCACATTTCATGCCTTTGCACTCACCCGTGACCCTATCTTAGTGCCAGCTGGAAGCGCCTAAATAGTCCCATTCCTTAGACTTTAACCTATCTGCTTGGAACCACATGGCTTGCACCTTGATGGCCACGTGAAAGAAAATGAGGAGAATCAACTTTCAGACACAATAAACGTTCTCAAAAGAATCTCATTGCGCCAGTCTATAAAT
>CM065741.1:44181967-44184467 GCA_033310375.1 Conus canariensis | reverse complement strand
ACAATTACAAACTACAATACAGTCCAGACAATAACACGAACAGAAATAAGAAAAATAGGAAAAGAAAGATCATATAGTACAACCCACCATACGATGGACAAGTAAAAACAAATGTAGGAAAAGAATTCTTTAAAATCTTGGCAAC
The DNA here is from genome assembly GCA_033310375.1 of Conus canariensis. Lineage (NCBI taxonomy): Eukaryota > Metazoa > Mollusca > Gastropoda > Neogastropoda > Conidae > Conus > Conus canariensis. The sequence goes on along the minus strand of CM065741.1, from coordinate 44,184,322 downwards.
ATCATTTCCAAAAGAACACAAACTGTCCAAAATATTCAACAAAAACACCATTAAACTATCATACTCATGTATGCCTAACCTCAAAAACATAATTGATTCATCTAACAAAAAGAAAAGCAACACAAAAGAGAAGGGTGCTGAAAGGACATCTTGCAACTGCACTTTAAAAAGAACAGTGCCCCCCTAAGCAACAAATGTCTTCACAGCAACATTGTATACCAAGCTACGGTAACATCAGAAAATGTAAAAGAAACATACATAGGGATTACTGAAAACACTTTCAAAACCAGATACGCAAACCACAAACAGCCATTCAAAAATGAAAAATACAAAAATCAAACAGAGCTGAGTAAATACATTTGGGGGACTCAAAGATAAAAAAATAGACTACAACATATCATGGAAAATCATAAAAAAGAGCAACACCATACAACAATATTTCAAAAAGATGCAATCTATGCTCAACAGAGAAATGGTTGATATTATGTAAACCACACTTAGCAACTCTGAACACAAAAGTAGAAATTGTAAACAATTGCAGGCACAAGTGGAAATCTTTGCTAGCACATTCCATCTGAACAGGCCCCAATAAGAACCACAGGCCGCACGTGCAGCAAATGAGATCCGCCTGCACACACAGAGTTGCAATCAAGTCCCGCACGCCATAAAAGATCGTTGGCGTGCCCCAGAAAAAGATATCCTGATGATAGCAAGGCTTGAAACAAGCTTGTAGAGTTTTATATTTCATTAAAAAATTTTTTTTAACAAAATATATATATATATATATATATATATATATATATATATATATTCTATTTGTGCTGTTCACATCTACTGTTCTCAAGACCAAGTCTGTATCCTCTGGATCCAGCACAATGGAATCACACCTCGACAGCACTCTGCTCAAGAGGAGTACGGACCGCTTAGCCAGGCATGATTCACACAGACGCTTCCTCACTTCTTGCCTCAGGAACAAAGTTATTCCCAAGGGTATGCAAGTCCGCTTTGGACACCATGCCCTACCCAAGTCCGATTTCCTTCAAGAATCAGTTGAAAGAAACCTCGAGAATGCAAGTCAGGATATTGTGTGGAAGTGCAGAGACACATATAGTGCATTCACACAAAGGGAGCGGGATAGACTTCACGAGACGCTTTATGACCTTTTCCAGGCAGTGGATTATTTTCATTTTGAGGCCATCCTCTCCTGTCAGAGAGTATCCTCAAGACGAGCTAGTACAAGGCATTCTATGAAGAAGAGGAGGAAAATGGCTGCTTTGCATACCAGTGCACGCAAATTACCCCAGTCTGATCCAGTCAAACGAAGAAACCGCAGGTTCAAAAGGAAATCCTCACCCCAACCACCCCTTCCTGACCCAGGTCAACCCAGGGACGTGAGCAACAGAACAGCACACTCTGATGTTGTAGTCAGTCTCTCAGATGTTCTTCTCACAGAGGAACAAACCAAAGTCCTTTCTCTGGGACCTAAATTCTGCCCCACCCCTCAGACTCTTGATCATCAGCAACTGAATAAAGATATAGAAGAAGGATGCAGGAAGCTACGACTCAAAGAATTCTTTTATGACCCAGATAATCCTGAGGAGTATGTGCCAACCAAATGTTACAAGTAGACAGGATTCCAACCTCCTTCTGCACGTGACAAAGCCCTTGATGCCTACTGCAGTATCTTACAGGATCGCGCAGCAAGCCACATACCCAAACAACCACGTGACAATCTGAAGATAAAAGAAAGACAAGCCCTTGGTGAACTTCAAAAGATGGTTAGGGACAGAACCAGCCGTGTCAGCTCGGCTGACAAAGGTGGTGCTACAGTAATACAGAACACTTCAGATTACATTCGTGAAGCTAACAGACAGCTGAACAACACGTTACATTACCAAGCCATCAAGCAGGACCCTGCATTTCAGATAGCTAAAGCCTCAAACAAGATTGTTGAAAAACTCCACTCGGGAGGACACCTAGACGAGAAGACATACAAATGGGCAGTCACTGAACCAAGGAAAGTCAGAACTCCCGTACTTTACCACCTTCCCAAAATCTACAAAACCTTGATAGATCCCCCTGGTCGACCCATCGTATCTGGTGTTCAAGGACCTACAGAAAAACTCTCCAAACTTGTGGATCACTGGCTTGCTGGACTTGTGCACAATCTGCCTAGCTAGATTCAAGACTCTACTCACATGTTAAGAATCATTGAAGAATGGAACAATGTACACGGACCCTTCCATAATGCTTTCCTAGTGACCATAGATGTAGTAGGGTTATATACTAACATTCCCCACCAGCGGCCTTGCACCACTATCTCGACAAAAACCCTCTCCCTCATGCTCCACCTAC
>CM065741.1:44159467-44176967 GCA_033310375.1 Conus canariensis | reverse complement strand
GCGTGGTGTGTGTGTGTGTGTGTGTGTGTGAGTGTGTGTGAGAGAGAGGAGGAGGAGGAGAGAGAGGAGAGCGGGCAGTGAAAGTATGTTTGTGTATTGTAGGAGAAAGGTATAGGGAGAACACAGAAGGAGTGAGTGGGGGTGGATAGAAGGATATCAAAAACAATGAGTTGGGAATCACACGCCAAACAAATAACGGGATAACAAAGTTATGTGATATCACATCTTCACACAGGATCATGCAAGGCAAAAGTGTCAGTTGAACAGCAGCTAAATGATTAACAGAAGCGACTAAAATTAAACATGTGTGTAGTGCAAGGTGTGTCGTGTCGCGCTATGTCGGCGCTATTGGTGTGTGTGTGTGTGTGTGTGTGTGGTGTGTGTGGTGTGGTGTGTGTGTGTGTGTGTGTGTGTGTGTGTGCCTCTTTCTGTTTTCTGTATGTGTGTCTTCTGCACTGCCTGTCTGTCTGACAAAAGCAATCAGTGGTACAGCATCTGTAATCAGAGGCAATGGACAGTAAAGTGTAAATGTGTGGCAGCTAAACAATGGGCACAGGCAATTTCAATTAAAATGCTGGTCTGCCTGTCTGTCCATCTGTCTGTCTGCCTGTCTGTCTAACTATTTGGCTGTCTGTCCCTCGGTCTGTCCCTGTCTCTGTCTCTCTTTTCCTACTCTCACAAACCCTGCAAACTCAGACCACACATCCACCAATCAACAGAAATAGATTGACAACAGCAGTACACCCCCCCCACCCCCAAGCCATGGTCAACCTACAATCGCCTCTAGTGGAGAAGTAAAACCAGAGTGATAGTGCTGCCAGACACGCCATGGACATTAGACGGCCTGTGGTCATTCAGACTGGCACAGAGGGCCGAGGACAAACTACGTGGATGACGACCTAGACAGACAGACAGACAGACAGACCCGTCTGCTGTCACTGACCCCTCCCATGTTGCCCCTCCTTCATCTTCCACCCAGCCTGTCCTGTCTCTTTCCTTCACAGTGTCATGTGACCCGGACTCTTTGTACTCACTGTGTTTGCATGCTGATCGGCGTCTGGACTTCTGAGATGTCACTGAAAGAAAATCACATAATGAAGGGTAAGGAGATGCGGGAGTAGGAAAGAAGGGGAGAGAGAGAGAGAGAGAGAGAAGAGAGAGAGAGAGACAGAGACAGAGACAGAGAGAACAGAACAGAACAGAACAGAATTTTATTCATAAAGGCCAAAGCCCCATTTCAAGGGAGGTGAACAATGACAATGAATATATGATACAAATGCGAACGAAACTGTCATCCCAATAATTATATGCATGAGAACAATGTCAAATGCAAGACTGAAAACAATTTACCAACTTGCGAAGGAAAATAATGTAAATTCGAGAAAGAAAATCATCATATGTGCACATTTATAGACTCAATTCACAAATTCACATTCATACAGCAATAAATTTGATAATTCAAGATATAGCTATTTCCCTGAGAGAGAGAGAGAGAGAGAGAGAGAGAGAGAGAGAGAGAGGGTACACAAATGGGAAGATAGAGATGAGAATGGAATTAACGACATCATTCTAAGAAACAAGCCAACACAGAAGAAACACACCAAACACGATTGCAAAATACTGCTTATCAAATGTACACTATGATACTGACAGATGCATTTTCGATGTTGTCGGATGTTGAAGAGGCACTGAACAAAATTTCCCAGATCGCAGAAAATACCTGAATGACAACGTTTCAAAGAGGAGTAGGGGAGGTGAAGACAGATCAAAAAGCAAAGAGCAGGGAAGAGGAGAGGACGAACGAGAGAGGAAAGCAGTAGAATATGAGAAGGAGAAATTGTTAGCGACTGACTGTATAAACCGAAAGGGATATGAAAGCTAGGTGAATGTGTGTGTTGAGGGAGGTGGGGGTGCGGCGGGAGAGAAAGAGGGGTGGAAGGGGTGTGAGGAAGATATATGGGGAGGGAGAGCGGGCACGTGGAGGAGGGGAGGAGAGAGAGCAGCGAACAATGTGTCAGGAAATACATACAAATAAACGATGAAATAAACAGGCAAGCAATGTCGTTCACTGAATCTTCAGCTACAAGTGCCGCACAGCCAATGGTAGGTGAGCAGCAGCAAAGGGGATGAAATCAGTTGCTGTGAGAAGGAAATGAATTTAAACTCTCTCTCTCTCTCTCTTCTCTCTCCACACACACACACACACACACACACACACACACACACACACACACCAGAACGCAGTCTCTCCCTCCCTCTCTCTCTCTCTCTCTCTCTCTCTCTCTCTCTCTCTCTCCCTCTCAAATAAATAAATTTAATTTCATACATAACCTGTACATTCACCCTTAACATCCACCGATCGACAAAAAAAAGGATTGATCACTGCTTTAGCTGAGGGATCCAACTCACAGACTACATACCGACCAAAATGAATTCATAACAGCAGTATCCCAGGCCTCCCCAAGCCAGAGACAACTCACCAACCCCTCTAGTGGAATGAGTAGAACACGACTGAGAGCGCCAGCCGTCACGCCATGGCCATCAGATGGCCTGTGGACATCAGAACTGTCATGAAGGAGCGTTGATGGCAAACAAGGAAAATGAGGACCAGGACAGACGGTCTTTTCATTGCCCCTTCTACCGTCCCTGACTCCATCCACACTCCTCCATTGTCCTCCTTCACATTCTGCTCCCAACATGTCCTGATTCCCCCATTAAGGCCTGGAGCCTCTATGTTCATTACCTGTCAATGTTGGTGATTCTCTGGACCTGTGAATTGTCTGTAAGGACAGGATCGAGGTCTGAGGAGAAAGAAGCGAGGGAGTGACAGTGAGAAGCCAACGTTTTTGCACCTACAGAGACTGCCACCCACCCACCCACCCACCCACACACACACACACACGGAGGTCGTCAGCTTCACACACAGGAACACATAGAGGGAATTCACTCAGACAGGAGGACAATACTTAAAGCGAACTCATGCTTAGAGGGGATTCACACATGAGGGGAAAGTGTGGTGGACAAACTCACAGTCTCCATGAACTGGCCTACATACATTCAGCTTGCTGCAAATAAGCCACAGCAAGACGCACCCCATGTAATCCTACCTTTTAATGCGAAGGTTTAGTTCTATTTCACAAGGGTCAAGCAGCAGTACCACTAGGAGTAAAAAAAAACAAACAATACCAGCAATAGCATGAACAGTTTCAGGAGCATCAGTACCAGCAAAAGCAGCGAAAACAGCAACAACAGCAGCAGCAGTAGCGTTATCGTCATCTTCAGCAGCAGTGCTAGTACTCACCGCAGCAACAACAAAGGTAGTAGCAGCAGCAGCAGCAGCGGTGGCAGCATCGTTAGCAGCTGTCATAGTAAAAAGCATCACCAAGAATGGCAGCGTCACAAGTAATCATCAAGTTTGCTCCCCGCCCCCGCTCTCTCTCTCTTCAGCTAAAACATGCTCACACACACACACACACACACACACACACACACACACACACACACACACACACACACACACCGCGCGCGCGCGCATTACACCTACGCATTCAATCCACACATCAACAAAAAATGGACTGATAACCGCAGAGCCTTACTTAGCCCTCCCATTCCACACAGACGACCCACAGACCCCTATAGAGGGATAGGACGACAAGACTGGTTACCACCGGCAGTCACGCCATGACCACCGAAGGGCCTCTGGCCTCCAGGACTGACACAGCGCGTTGACAGCGCCCTAAGTGAATGACGACCCAGACAGATAGATGGGCCATTCATTGCATCTTCTGCTCTCTCTTATGCCAACTGGGCTTCCCCATTTCCATTCTCCTTTTTCTCCCCCCTCTGGCCCATCTCCCCCCTCCCCCCTCCCCAACCTTTCCAGCCCCCTTCCTTCTTCCTTCCGCCTCCTCCCCCCTCCTCCTATTCACCATTTCCTGTTGGAGTGGACCCTTCCTGCCCAATGTCTGTAGAAGTTGGGAAATGTCTGAATCTGTGGCATGTGTAGAAAGAGATAATGGATGGAAAATAAAGAGGCAGGGACAGGACAAACAAAGAGAGGAGGGCAGGGAGAGGGGAGAAGTGGGGGTGGAGAGAGAGAAAGCGGCTGCGAAGAGAGAGAGAGAGAGAGAGAGAGAGAGAGAGAGAGAGAGAGAGAGAGAGAGAGATTCAGAACTCAGAAAGTTTTGATATACATCGGCCTTGAATCACAGGGTACAAAGGGAAGGGGGAGGGAGTGTGTGCGGGCACGGTGGAGTTAGCAATAAAAGTTGTCACAAGCAGAAAATACCAGATTTGAAATTTTCAGGCTCATGCCCACCATGGTACCACTCTCCCTCATCACCGCGTAAAAATGAGTTAACAGGAAATATATTGTGATGCATTATCCGCACACACACACACACACACACACACACACACACACACACACACACACACACACACATATATACATATATATATATATGTGTGTGTGTGTGTGTCTCTCTCTCTCTCTCTCTCTCTATATATATATATATAATATTATATATATCCAAAAGAAAAAAAGGCACAAGAACAACAAGCTGTCGTGGTTCTAAATGAAATTTTCGGCTTTATTTGCCTTCGTCAGCATATGACATCCTCTCTGAGTGCCAGCAGGTAAGGTAGTATATCTATATTGCGATGACAAGAAAATGCAATACATATAAAGTTGAAATTGAAAAGGAAGACAGAAAATGATGTCAGTCTTCACCATGAATGAATATCTAAACAATCGATTGTTTCCTTCTTCCACATGAAAAATATAACTGGACAGGTTCTGTTTATGTGAAGCATCACTCGCCTTAAGAAGAAGATGAAAGAAAAGGACGACTGTCCGATTAAAAGAAAAACAAATTCTAAGATCTTGGTAGAGAGAGCATTGAAATAAAAAAAAAATGTTCGTTTTTGACCTGGTGAGTGCAAAACGGGCAACCTTTGTCTTCTTCTGTTTAATCATAACAATATTGTTTAGAAGCACATGGAATCTTATGTGAGAAATGGCACTATGAAATCGTGATGTATTCATATTCAAAAGATGTTCGTTTTCTAAACTAGACTTAAAATCTTTACCATTTTCTTATCTCTCTCAGTCTCCTATCATGCCATTCTTGGATGAAAATTTCTGTAAGCCTATGTCTAAATACATTCATGAACACTTCTACGTCTCCCACACCTTTTGTTTTGGTTGTAACCAAACAAAGTAAACATCGGTCAAACATAAAATGTTTCTTACCTTTGAGGCCCAGCACTGGTTACCAGAACTAATTCCAGTAACATCAAACATGTTTTATGAGACAAGCTTTAACATGCATCTGTGATAATGCAAAAACCAGAATCAACATATATTGAATATTTGCCCAAATCTGCGAATACCATTTTGTTTGGAATCCTATCTGGATCACCCAGAAATCTTACGTAAGCCAGCATGATTATGCACTTTTTTTCTTCTACATGTTCTAATCTTTGTATACCCCATTCCTCAGCAGCATACAAGACTGGTTAAATTTTGGTGTCGGTTCTCCACACATTTTGTTGAAAGATTTTGGCGTGCAAATTACTGCCTTTATATGTTTAGCTCTTAATTGCAGATTCCTCTATTTGCGCTAAGTAAAACTCTGGACAGCAGGAATCATTTAGGGCCTCCAGTCTGTCATCATCACAAATCCACTTCTCACGCTCCCATGAGTATTCTCCTTTCCTTCATACCATAACTTTGGTCTGGGTGATATTTTCAGATAATGTCATGCTATCAATACCAGTCTCTGATGCGTTCAACTGCTTCTGTGCGCTGCATGGTGTCTTCATCAACCAGCCCACATGAACTCACTCTGCAGGAGATCAGTCAGGCCAAGATGCACCCCCATCTTCTCCTATGACACCATGTGATAGACTAGTCCTGTTAGCATCGAAAGACAAAACTGCTGTAACCGCCACACGTGGCAGCAGCAGCACCAGCAACAGCTTGAGCAGCTTCAGGAGCCTGCAGCTTAAAGCATGAGAAGAAAAAGCATCAACGGCATCATCAACAGCAGCATAATCGTCATCATCTCCAGCAGTAGCAGCAGTAGCAGCATTAAAACTGAAAGCAGCAGTAGCAGCTACGGCAGTAAACAGGATCAACAACAGCCACAGGAGTAAAAGAACAGAACAGCAAAAGTACCCATAATATCACCAGCACCAACAACAGCAGTGTTATAAGTAATCACAAAGTTAGATCTCTCTCTCTCTCTCTCTCTGTGTGTGTGTGTGTGTTGTGTGTGTGTGTGTGTGTGTGTGTGTGTGTGTGTGTGTGTGTGTGCGTTCGTACGTGCGTGCGTGCGGGTGTGTGTGCATGTGGATATGTGTGTATATGTGTGTGTATGCGTGTGCGTGTGTATGTGTGTGTGCGTGCGTGCGTGCGTGCGTGGTGGTGTGTGTGTGTGTGTGTGTGTGTGTGTGTGTGTGTGGCGGCGGCGTGGTGCATGGTCTATACGTTCCTCTGGCTTATTAGTATTTGTGTCCATATTTCATTTTCATTTGTTCTCTGTTCCTTTTGACAACTTTATTTTAGGCACGGTGTAAACACATTATTAAACGTATTCATTTTACCCACAATGAAACATTTAAATTCTTGTTCATAGCCGCACTTTCTTGTTTTATTTTCTTCACTTCTTCCCTCTCCTCCACACCTCTCCTCTCTCTCTCTCTCTCTCTCTCTCTCTCTCTCTCTCTCTCTCTCTCTGTGTGTGTCTGTGTCTCTCAGGGCATATCAACACACTTACGCCACACAGATGACCTACAAACCCTCAATGAAACATTTAAATTCTTGTTCATAACCGCACTTTTCTTTTTCTTTCTTTTCTTCACTTCTTCCTCTCTCTCTCCTCTCTCTCTCTCTCCTCTCTCTCTCTCTCTCTCTCTCTTCAGGGCATATCAACGCACTTACGCCACACAGATGACCTACAAACCCCTCTAGTGGAAAGGGGAACAAGCCTGTTTCCACCAGCAGTCACGCCACGGCCATTGAAAGGCGATTAGAACTGACACAGAGCACTGATGGTACACTACTAAGTGAACGATGACCCAGACAGACACACAGGCCACTCATTGCATCTTCTGAGCTCACTTACTCCCACCGGACTCCTGCATCCTCATCGGCCCCCCCTCCCCCCCCCCTCCCCCGCCTTTCTCTCCGCCCCTCCCTCTGGCTGTCTTCCCTTCCCCTGTTTATAGCTTCTTGTTTGTTGTTCTTTGGGCTCATTGGTTGTCAAAGGTCGTGAGTTTCCAGACCCGTGGGGATGTCTGTAAAAAAAAGGAGGATGAGGGATGGAGGAGTAGGAGGTGGAGAAGAGACAGAGAAAAAGAGTGGGATGGAGAGAGAGAGAGAGAGAGAGAGAGAGAGAGAGAGAGAGAGGGGGGGGGGAGTTCAGGCTTGTTTTTACTCCGTAAGAGCTCTGGACCTTTTAGACAGAAACTTGCAATTCAATATGATAACGCTAAGAAAATTTTGAGGGAGAGAGAGAGAGAGAGAGAGAGAGAGAGAGAAGAGAGAGCAGCATAAGACGGAAGAGTGAGGGACACTTCCCGATCAACACTCCCATCACACACACACACACACACACACACACACACACACACACACAGAGGGAGGGAGAGAGAGAGAGAGAGAGAGAGAGAGAGAGAGAGAGAGAGAGAGAATGGCATAAACGGAAAGTGTTCAAGAACACTTCTCTCACTGCAGTGTCTTAAGCTACTTGCTATGCGTGGCGCCAAGGTTAAAGACCAGGATTTCAAAGAGGGCCGTTTGCTTGAAAAAAAAACTCACATGCTCAGAGAGCAGAAGCTGAATCGCCAAACGAATGGATCAAGCAAGCTGCAAAACAAGCGTGGCAACTTGTCTGCTCTAGTTTTCTTTGTGGTTTTATTCCCCACGTTTCGCTCTCTTACTCCAGTTCCTGCGTGACGTCACTCTGCTTCGAAAATAACTATACCCTTTTTCCATGATCAAGGTCTTACTACAGAATGTGAAAGAGCTTGGAGAGAAAGAGGAGTATGGTTTCTTGGCAGGAGTGTTTCCATACTTTCCCACATGTTCTTTAGCTTCTCCTTTTGGATTCTTCATCAACATTTTGACAGCCTGGTGAAAAGAAAAAGGCTGGAGCAAGCCACTGGTTTTAATGAAAGGCGTTAGGGTGGGGGTGGGGTGGGGGTAGTGGGTGGGGGTGGTGGTGGTGGTAGAAGGAAGAAAGATATTCGTTAGTTGATGTTAATGTGAACCCTGATGAAGATTATCCTGCCACGAAGTGCTCCAGAGAGCATGGGGAGGGCTGTCTTTGATAATATCTGGTGATTGTGAACTGTCACCATGGCTCCAGGTCTTATAGAACAGGGATTACTTTACAATGGGAACGAAGAAATGCTCTGTCTGTGTTTCTGTCTGTCTGTCTGTGCGTCCGTCCGTGGTCAAAATGTGTTCCACTCGCTCCAGACAAAACTTCTGGGCCGATCTTTCTGAAAATTTGTAGGTATGTTCATTATGGGTCACTAATGATGCTCGATGTTTTATTTTACCAGAATAGTCATTACTAACGGCTATAAATGATAATTTTGAAAAATCAAGTCTAATAAGGGAAATAACCACCGCACTGTCGAGTTTTTTTCTTCCACTAACTGGAAATTGTCTCCCATGTCTGTCACTACTGGGAGTGCGTTTGTATGCTTTGCATCTTGTTGTGTCTGCAGAGAACAGGACGCACAGCCAGAGCAGTGCTGAGTTGGGAGCTGTTTCATTTCAGGAACTTTTTGGGCCGGAGTAACTCAGTTGGTTGGCACTGGGTTCCTGGTGCTTCAGTGGTTGTGGGTTCGAGTCTCCACAGGGCCGTTTTGGAGGTGGAGATTTTCCTCTTGGAGTCAACATTGGTTCTGATTCAATTTTCTGAAACATTCTTCGAATGAGACTATTAACCAAGGTTCCATGTGTGAACGTGGGCATAACATCTTGCACACACTTCATCTCCAACTTTGAGAAGAGAAGGCCAGTTTGGCTATTGGTATGGATGACATGTTACATATAGCATGCACCGTGCATGAACAATCGAAAGAATGAAGGAAAATGTCTGAGCGACTGGTGATGACTGAATGACTCGGGAATTGACTGAATGTTGCGCCAGCAGGCAGCTCTTCAGTTGGCTCTACTCGGGTAGGCAGACCGTTGAGCAAAGGACGGCATTGATTGTAAAGCGCTTAGAACTTGGTTTCTGACCAATGTTAGACGCTACCAAACTACTCATAATGATAACAAAAATGGTGTGACACACGCATGACAGGGAGTGCCAAAGAAAAGGTGGCAGATCTCTCTCAAAAGACGTCAAAGCGAGCCGTCAGCGTCAGGCAGCGCAGTCAACCCTCCAGCCCCTCCCTATGGGGGAAGAGGGGTCTAGCCTCTATGTACATGTACCACATCATGACGTGAGAATGCAGCACTTGGTACCACACTACAACGCAGTCAGTACATACCACGTTTTCACATGATAACGTGGCGTTTCATGCTATTCTAGGTTCTGAATGTGTGTAAATCACTCGAGTTTATGAACTTCATTGCACAGACGTTGAAACCCCAAGTAACAAACTCATTCTGCACTGCACGGGAATGTTTCAACATTAACATGATTACCAGCATGCGCTCCCTCTCTCTCTCTCTCTCTCTCTCTCTCTCTCTCTCTCTCTCTCTCACACACACCTCCCATCTCTCCTGCTAAAACATGCTCTCTCTCTGTCCTGTCTCTCTGTCTTTGTCTTTATGTCTCTGTCTCTCTCTGTCTCTGTCTGTCTGTCTGTCTGTCTGTCTGTCTGTCTGTCTGTCTCTCTCTCTCTCTTTCTCTCTCTTCAACCTCTCTGTATTTCCTTATTAGTTCAAAAAGAGTTTTACAGAAATCACTACGTAGTCAGTGTGCAAAATGTAAAAGACAGTTGGACCACAAAGACAGTGTAGCTTTTATTACACGACAGCATGCAACAAGGACCGTGCTGCCTTATCTCTTCCATGCAGGAAGAATTAGGATGGATGACAAGAATATGAGTGAATGACAACCCAGACAGAAAGCCATTTCACACACACACACACACACACACACACACACACACACACACACACACACACACACACACACACACATCTTTCCCTCCCTGTCACCTCCCCAAGTCTTCCCTCCATCTACCGCACCTCCCTCCACCCTAGACTCCCCTGTGACCTTCTTACTCCCAATCCCCCCACCCACCTCCTTCCCACACCCCCAACTCTCCCGCGTCGTCCTCCTCCTCATATTCTCTTGACGTTCATTCCGTCCTGGCTGCCAACCGTTTATCTCCCGTGAGATGTCTCGAGGGAGGAGGACTAGATGTCTAGAGAAGAGTGGTGTGGCTTCAGGCTATGTCACACGTTGCTTGAATTTAATGGCTAAAGCCTGTGTCACATGGGAGTCACAACACAACGTATCATGCCAAAATAAACGTGCAGAGCAGTATGTCTTCTTTTTTTTTTCTCCCCCTTTTAATATATTTTCTTAAGAAATAGATTTCGTAGATACTTTGCCTGTCAGCTCATTTCAAAGCATGCTCCAGCGAGGTGAAATACATTTCTTACAGTTGGCATCATGAGTCATTGATTGGCACTGCTGATAAACATTTGACGATGCCTCTCTTGACATTGAGAGCAGATGAGAAAGGAGCAGGCCTGTTTCAAAGTCTTCATAGGATTGCTTGGTTTCCAGCAACAGCAGACACAGGATTCACTGTGCATGGTGGACGTCAATGATGGTGGAATGTAGTTTGGCAGAAATGTGTATCTCTCTCTCTCTCTCTCTCTCTCTCTCTCTCTCTCTCTCTCTCTCTCACACACACACACACACAAACACACACACACACACACACACACACACACACACACACACACACACACACACACACACACACACCATCTTTCCGTCCCTGTCACCTCCCCAAGTCTTCCCTCCATCTACCGCACCTCCCTCCACCCCTAGACTCCCCTGTGACCTTCTTACTCCCCACCCACCCCCACCCACCCCCTTACCGCACCCCCAGTTTTCCTGCGTCGTCCTCCTCCTCCTCATATTCTCTTGACGTTCATTCTGTCCTGGCTGCCAACCGTTTATCTCCCGTGAGATGTCTCGAGGGAGGAGGACTAGATGTCTGGAGAAGAGTGGTGTGGCTTCAGGCTATGTCACACGTTGCTCGAATTTAATGGCTAAAACCTGTGTCACATGGGAGTCACAAAACAACGTGTCGTGCCAAAATAAACGTGCAGCACAGTATTTCTTTTTTTTTTTTCTCCTTCTGACATATTTTCTCAAGAAATAGATTTCGTAGATACCTTGCATGTCAACTCATTTCAAAACTTGCTCCAGTGAGGCGAAATACATTTCTTACAGCTGGTATCATGAGTCATTGATTGGCACTGCTGGTAAATAATAGTGACGATGCCTCTCTGAACAATCAGAGCAGATGAGAAAGGAGCAGGCCTGTTTCAAAGTCTGCATAGGATTGCTTGGGGTCCAGCAACAGCAGACACAAGATTAACTGTGCATGGTGGACGTCAATGATGGTGGAATGTGGTTTTGCAGAAACGTGTATCGCACACACACACACACACACACACACACACACACACACACACACACACACACACACACACACACCGAGCGCGCGCGCGCGCACGCGCACACACACACACACACACACACACACACACACACACACACACACACACACACACACACACATTAATAAACAGGTTTAGCCAGGACTTTAGAGGATGCCTTAAACATACACCCTACCTTTCCAATCTTCCTCTCCAGCTCGTCTAAGTTCTGTCTCTGTATTTTTCTCTTTGTTGATGTTTTGTTTATTTGTTTTGTACCGTTTTATTTGTATGAATTGTTTCATTGTAATATATGGTTTCTGTTCGTTGCTTTGTACAGTTTTATTTCATAATTTGACGCATCGTATTACGTGATCTGACTCTTTGTCGAATTCTTAGACATTTGAGAACGTTGATTGTGACCCTTCTGTTAATATTTTCCTCATCTGGTTGTGTGGAAATGCTTAAAGCTGTGTTGAAAAAATATCCCCAGTTTTAGTACCAAAACAAATAAATAAATAAATATATAAACATATTAGATGAATAAATGATGAACGCAACATAAAAAACTAACAAATATATACATACACACACATGCATACATACATACATACAAACATACATACATACATATTTACATACACACACAAACAAATAAGTAGATAAATGAAAGATGATATAAAATACATAGCGTACACACAAACACACACACACACACACACACACACACACACACACACACACACCACACACACACACACATATATATATATATATATATTCAATTATAAACAAAGCTTGCTCTTATGTCTTAGATTGAAGAAATAGGGGGAAATAAGCATTCATATCTGCAGTGGTAGATAATTCTGCCTAACTAACAGCATGTGCTTGAGTGGGTGAGGGGGAATAATAAATGCTTCTCAAATGAGTCTTCAGCAAGCTTGTAGTCTCCAAGGAAGAGACACTTTCCAATGGGGAGGAAACTCACTAACACATAACTCCTGGTCAGATACCGGTAAGAGCAAGTTTTGTTTTATAATTGAATATTTCTTGCAGTCTTTGCAACACCAAGCTGCTCTGTAAGTTGCTGGAATGGTGCTAGGTTACGTATCCTTGGAATTTATTAGTCAATTATAATTTAGTCCCTTGCGGATCCATTCCAAGAACTGGCCCTCAGCACTTGTGTCTAAGAGGTTATCTTTTTATATTTTCTACTTTTCACTAGAAAATGTAGCTTGTTTTGCTCTTTCATTATTTTCTCTTGCTTCTTAGGTGGCACCTTTGGTTGTTTTTTTTTGAAAACTCAAGCATACTATAGTATTGCACACCAGCCTTATAAGCTTGCAGAAGACTCACTTGAGAAGCATTTATTATTCCTCCTCACCCTCTCAAGCACATGCTGTTAGTTAGGCAGAATTAACTGTCACTGCAGATATGAATGCTTATTTCCCCCTATTTCTTCACTCCAAGACATAAGAGCAAGTTTTGTTTTATAATTGAATATTTCTTGCAGTCTTTGCAACACCAAACTGCTCTGTAAGTTGCTGGAATGGTGCTCGGTTACTTATCCTTGGAATTTATTAGTCAATTATATATATATATATATATATATATGCAGGGTAACGATACGTCCTTCGTGTATGAAAAGAGAAATACAGGGATGTGGATGGTGGAATGGGATAAGGGCGGTAACGTGACAGTGAGGGAGGGAGCGTGGGGAGGAGGAGGGCAGGCGGACGGTTCCCAAATTGAATTAAAAAGTTGTAAAGTTGAGTCTGCAACGGGCACACTGAGGCCCTGGGATGCCAAGAAATGAGAGAAGAAGGCAAACAAAGAAGGAACGTGGCCTTTTAATCAGTTCGACTGCGGTCTCTTCAGCTGTCGGCAATTTTGTTTTAACAAAGTGGTGGAGATTAAACGACAATAAGACTGAAACAATGCTGACATGTTCCAAGAAATCACGCAGTCATCCTTCTCATCCAGGTTCTGTGAAAATCAAACAACGTATCTTACTCTTTGTTCTCTTCTGTCTGTTTTTTTTTATGTCACTCTACATAAAACCTTCTCTTTCCAGCAACAGGTCAAAAACAATTGCAGATCTGCCTATTTTGAGTCTCGCAAGATATGCTCTCTCTGTCACAAAGTCCTCACTGATGCTGGCAACATTTCGGTTTGTGCCTTTGATTTTACCAAAAACAAAAACAGATTGATGTCATTCTCTTCTTGCCGGCGGTATCATTCCCTGACAGCTCTACGCCCGAAATCTCCCTACAGGATGAAGAGCGCTCCTCCCTCCTCCCCAGGGGAGTACATCCAGACTGATCTTCGCCTTTGTATTAAATGCACTCCCCTACTTCCAAATCCTCAAATTTGTTCCAAAACGACAAAACATACTGATTAAAGTGCAGTTCACCTGGACTTTGACGGGGGAAGGTGAGTGGGTGGGCAACGTTGGGAAGGGAGGTAGGGAGAGTGATTCTGGACTTATGCCAGTAATACATCTTACCTGCCTTCAAAAAACACTCCCCAGTGAGTGATTTAGATCACGGTACAAAAATATCCCATCAAGCGAATAAAGGTACGAGGCAAGACTTATCTCTCTTATGTCAAAGGCAGGCGCAAATGGACACGCGCCTACATTCGCTGTTTTTTTTTTTTTCTGGACCATATACTGAATCACTCACTTATGATTTTTTTGGGGGGTGGGGTGGGGAGTGTGTTTGTGTGTGTGTGTGTGTGTGTGTGGAGGTAGAGGTAGTTGTCCAGAATCACTTCCTATCAAATTCAGGTGCAATGTGCTTTGAATGACAGGTTTTGTCATTCAGGAGACTCTGAGAAGTTTGAGGGAGGGGCGAGTGATTATGGAACAAGGGCGAAGTCAGTCTGCATTTACTGCCAGGGGGCTGGGGGCTGTGAGGGAGGAGGGGGGCGGGGGAGTAAAGGGAGGTGGGGAGGGGGGAGGGGGGAGAAAGAGCTCGGGTACGTACCCTCTCTTGCCCTGCGGCGAGTAATTTCGGGCACAGAACGAGCGAGCACAGAACATTAAACTGACCTGTAAAACCACCTTTAAAAAAAAAAAGAAAAAAAAAAAAAGAGAAAAGAATAGAAAAGATATGCTGATCCCACGGGTCTCAGATCTTTCTATTTCGAACACGTAACACCACTTCTGTGCTGTCTGCACTGGCTACGCTACCAATGTCTGACAGGATCCACTATCAATCGTTCCACCTTCTCCTTTGCTATCACTACTGGTTTCCTCCCCTTAGCTATCTGTCTGAGTTACCCTACATTAGCACACCCGATCATCAGCTTCGCTGGTCTTCCGACGCTCGCCTTCTACGTCTGTCCTCGCTGACAACGAAACTTACAGAGAAGAGCCTTTTTTTTCTTTCCAAGCCTCATCTACATGGAACAAATTACTCCCAGTCTCTCAGACATTCAGATTCTCCCAATGCATTCAAGATTGGCCTAAAAATAACCTCTTCTAATCTATCTATCTATCTATCTATCTATCTATCTATCTATCTATCTATCTATCTGTCTGTCTGTCTATCTGTCTATCTATCTATCTATCTATCTATCTATCTATCTATCTCGATCGATCAATCTGCGTGTGTGTGTGTGTGTGTGGTGTGTGTGTGTGTGTGTGTGTGTGTGTGTGTGTGTGTGTGTGTGTGTGCGTGCGCGCGCGCGCGCGTGCGTGCGTGTGTGTGTGTGTGTGCGCGCATGTTCGTGGGGACAGGGCTTAAAATACACCCATTCCAACCTATCTGTTGCTGATATATTGATTGTGTGAATACACATTGACTGTACCGAGGTAGGGTAGAGCCATTATTTTATTCCGATAATATCCAGTCAGGTTCACACATGTTACGTGCACAAATGACCGTGTCATGAACCATTCTGTGAAACACCAAGACCTAACTGCTTGAACATGTGCGTTACAAAAATCCATTATCGCTGTTGTTTTGTTGTTGTTGTTGTTGTTGGTGGTGGTGGTGGTGGTGGTGGTGGCGTTGGTGTTGGTGGTGGTGTTGGTGGTGGTGGTGTTATCATCATTGTTATTCAGGGCTGTAGATCGGGGAGTGGAGTGGTGGTAGGGTATGGCCTAGAATCTGGACGAACGGAAAACTGATCATTCCCACCCCCATACTTTCTGTTCATCCTCCCAGCCCGTTGCTCGCACTTTGTGTGCGAAAATAACACCACACCACCACTGAAACACAGTCAATTTGCTCAGTGACAGAAACCCATGTCATGTCCCCCCCCCCCCCCCCCCCCCCAAAATCAACAGATCAGATGGGAGACCATTGTGATGGAAAGAGCGGAGACTCAGCATGGCGTCATTAGCATTGTTAACTAAAAAAATCTGCCGGAGGCTCGTCCCGTTGACATTTCTGGAGTGTGGTATCATGACACGAGTGATTAGAATGTCTCTGTTTGTTTGTTTGTGTTCACATGCTCCAGCCCCTTCCCCTAACCCCTCTGCCTTTCCCTCACGCCTCCGCAGCTCTCTCCTTTCGACAGAAGCTGAAAAAAAAACCTTGAGGCCAAGGTGGTCCCAGAATATCTGGCATTTAAAAAATGTCATATTATGCACATGGTCTTTGAGTAGTTCGCTCCAGAGAGAAGGAACTGAGCACAGAACAGATACACTAATCAGCGGACGTTGATATTTATGTAGAGTGACGAAAGAATAACGGAGGTTATCATAATTACATTTCCTTTTCTTGTCCTCTTCCGTCTTAGAATGTTTGTGTTGACTGCATTGTAGTCTAAGCGAACTATAAACGGTAAAAAGCTGAGTGAGAGAGTGGGGCATTTTTAATCTTTCTCGTCTCAGTTTTCTGTTGATAAATATTGACAAAACAAATGTCGAACTATGTCATGCGCTGAAATCTGAAAACTTTCTCACTGCTGGTATCGCCTGCTTGAAGGTCGTGTAGTTGTTGTTCAGCCCTCGAAATCTAATGATTGAAAAAAAAACGAATCAAGACAGGAATGAATACAGACGACTACAAGTGATGACTGTTACAGCTCTTTCACTTCTTCCCCATAATCTGTTGTCTGTCAATGTTGGCACTGGTCTTGGGCAACACAGCGGGTTTCCTTTAATCCTCCAACCTCCATTTCTTCTTAGTGAGGCCTCCACCCTCCTCCTCTTCCTCTGTTTTTTCCCCCTTTTCATTTCACAAACTGACACTTACTCATCATGCAATATCTGTAGGGTCAATTACTAATGGGCATTCGCTTGCCCGTTTCAATATTTTGTCGTTTGAAACCAAGCGTCTGTGGTTTTCGCATGTTTGGTGTGCTGACGTTTTCATACGGTCATGTCTACCTCTTGGAAGAAAGAAATGACACAAACTGTACACTGTGTGTGTGTGTGTGTGTGTGTGTGTGTGTGTGTGTGTGTGTGTGTGTGTGTGTGTGTGTAAGCGGTTTTCGTCAATTCTTGTTGATTCAGCGAAGGATACATTTGGTACTTACTCTGATACTTACAATAATAGATATTCAATGAGGCAGAATCAAAGCTGGTTTGATAAGGAGTGTAAGGTTTCTCGAAGCCAGTACTTTAAAGCAAAGCGTAAAGTTAAATGTTCAAA
Source organism: Conus canariensis (assembly GCA_033310375.1). Lineage (NCBI taxonomy): Eukaryota > Metazoa > Mollusca > Gastropoda > Neogastropoda > Conidae > Conus > Conus canariensis. Next base: position 44,159,705 of record CM065741.1, on the reverse strand, counting down.
TACTGTGCCTAATCTAAATAATCTTGCTGCTAAAAGCAAAGAATATAAAAATGTTTTGAGACGATCTGAAAGAAGAGCAACGAGAAAATGGCATAGAGAATTGCGAGCTTTAAAAACTAGAAATCCAAAGGATTATTGGAGGAAAATTAAAGGCAAAAAAGCTTCATCGTGTCCTATACCTCTTGAAGAGCTTAAAAATCATTTCCAGTCCCTTAATCAAAATACTGGATGTAATGAT
>CM065741.1:44149467-44154467 GCA_033310375.1 Conus canariensis | reverse complement strand
CTTCGCCGTTTGATAGCTTTGAATAAAAATACTGCGAACTGCTTTACAGTGTTTTCATTTGCAGATGACATTAACAAAATAAGCTTGAATAAGCAAGGTCTTGTATAAAATTTTGGGGAAATAAACTTTTCTCTTATATCTTGTAACTCTGGACAAGTTAATGCAAAATGTACTTCATCTTCTCTTGACTGTCGACATAATGGACACAGCAGACCAGAGGCATTTACTTGTCTATAACGGCAGTGATGAACAAGAATATCAGAAACACAAACTTCAAGTGCCTGTCCATGGTCATTGACATATACGTTGGCAGAGAATGCACATCAATAAATGTTCTATAGAAACTAAACCTGTCACTATTCTGAACATGAAAATTCCAGTCTTGCCACCTACAGTCAGTTAGTCTTTCTTTAAAGGTACGAAGAAAACTGCTCATATCTCCGACACCTTGGTTAAGCCATACGTACCCGAAACCATGTTCATATAACTTCGCCTTAACACGTGACACCCAGTTCATCTTGCCTCTATTGTCTAGTTCTATCAGCATTTTATAAGCTTTATGGGGTAATCTATGTTCAGCCATCTGAGTTAATTTGAGCCAGTACTTGATACATTTAACGGTGAAGTGCAAAGATATGGGATATCTGTTAGTCTCTCCATACACAAGATCATTTGGGGTTTGTGATGATACACCCAAGAACTTTTTTAAAGCAAATAAATGAACCTTTTCGCATCGTGCAGCGGCGGCATCAAGACCCCACAGTTCAGCCCCATATTGTAGCATAGGCAGGATTTGAGCATCAAACAATTTCAAAAACAAAGCAAGAGATTCATTATTCAGCTTCGACAACTTCTTCATAAAACATAGCAATGCATTTTTGGCTCTGCAAGCAATATCTTTACATGCGAAAGTGAAACTTAATCGCGTAGAGAAATATACACCTAAATATTTATATACATTTACAACAGGCATATTTGCCCCATCGTATGTCCATTTTTCCCGAGAGGAAAGGTAACCCCCTTTTCTGAAAACGATTATATTACTTTTACTCAAATTTACTTTCAGCTGGAGTGAATTAGCTGCCCTTTGCAAACTGTTTAGTTGAGTTTGGAGGCCTATTACTGTCTCAGACATTAATGCCACGTCGTCGGCAAGCAGTAGAATAAATATTTCCATAGCATCATTTACAAAATGGGCACCATGTCTTCCAGAGTTTATCACCTCCAAAGTCAGCTCATTAATGAATAAAGAAAACAAAACTGGGCTGCAAACATCACCCTGCTTAACACCTGATGTGCAATTGATATAATCAGTTAAAGCAGCACCACATTGTACCTTTGCCTTTACACAATCATACATACTCATAATGCATTTATACATCTTTCCACGAATACCGTTTTTTAACAAGATAGGCCAAAGTATAGTTCTATTGATAGAGTCAAACGCTTTCTCAAAATCGATGAAAGCAACATACAACTTACGGTTCAGACAAAATTGTTTTTGAATAAAAGCCAATAATGTGAACATATGGTCTATGGTGGAACGATTTTGTTTAAACCCAGCTTGAAACTCACCTGTAATGTTATTGTCATCAACCCACACTTGAAGTCTTTTATTAATAATTGCACTATACAGTTTGCTGCAAACATTGCACAATGAGATTCCTCTGTAGTTATTTGGATTGGTAACATTACCTTTTCTATATAGTGGCACAACAATTGACTCACACCAACCTTCAGGATATATGTCTGAGAGAGAGAGAGAGAGAGAGAGAGAGAGAGAGAGAGAGAGAGGGAGAGAGAGAGAGAGAAAGAGAGAAAATGTGTGTGTGTTGTGTGTGTGTGTGTGTGTGTGTGTGTGTGTGTGTGTGTGTGTGTGTGTGTGTGTTTAGCTACGTATGTGAGTACGTCTGTCTGTCTGTCTGAGTCTTTATTATGTATGTATGTGTGTGTGTGCGTGCGTGCGCGCGCGCGCGTATGTCTATGTGTGTGTATGTGTATGTATGTATATATGTATGTATGTATGTATGTGTGCATGTGTAGATATATTTATGTATATATGTATGTATTTGTTTTGTTAAATTCAGGCCTACATTGAAATAATTATGCGTTTTCAATCCTAATTCAGAGTTTTGAATTGAAAGCAACAAACGTTTTGAATGCATTTCTTTGATTTTGTGGATAATTCATAATGAACGTGCTAATCATGTTGAACAAACAGATTAAAAAAAAAAGCAAACCAAAAACCGTTGACACCCTTTTGTAACTGTTCATCAAGACATCTCTACAATCTGTCAACTTTTTTTTCTCTTTGTTCTAGACAAAGACAATGTTTTCATGAAACAAAATAAGAAGCGGGGGAAACAAGGGCTAGCAGTCAGCTCCTCCTTTACGATGGCAACATTTCGCAGGGTAGAGGATTGGGGAAGAAGAGGGGAGGAGAGATGGGGACGGAGATGGGTGGGAAGGTAATGGGATGGATTGAAAGAAGAAGAGAGTGTTGAATAGTAACTCTTAAACCCCTGACCTCTTTACTGTGGGAATCATTATGCTCAGTCTTCGAAGAGAACCATGTGTTAAGTCTGCTAGGTGTCGACTTTCGTCTCCTAGACAAGACTCATCAGTTGACCCAGCCTGAGGTGATCGTCTGACCATGAAATCAGAGAAGGAGACGCTCACTCATAATTCTGTGGTAGTCTAACTGCAGCATTTTAGAAGGGCAACCCATTTAGGATGCTGTGGTATTCTCTCCACCATGGGAAGGAAATCACTTTTCGAGTGGTCTCCGAGCAAACTGCAGAGTATGGAAGTAATCATTTGGTTAAAAGCAATATTGGAGCCCATCCACATTCGAGCCAGTTAAAATTTTGTTGTTGTTGTTGCAAGTTAGTGTACAGAAATCAAATATCTATATGATAAAACTGTGGACAGAAATCATGTGCCTACGTAATGAAAAACTGACAGATGAGCGCTGCTGGCTTTACCGTGTGCGCACATGATTAAAACATCACAGACACATGTCTTGTTGAATTCAGATATTATCTTTTATTCTTATTTGGAAAGAAAAATCTGTCATGTTTTATGGTGCAGTTTGAAGGAAATTTGGCATTATGTTTATTTTGTTTGGAAATGAGGGCAGTGTGTATCTCTGCGCGTGAATGTGTGTGTGTGTGTGTGTGTGTGTGTGTGTGTGTGTGTGTGTGTGTGCGTGTGCGTGTGCGTGTGTGCGTGCGTGCGTGTGTGTGTGTGTGTGTGTTCCAGACTTTTGTAGACATTTCGTTTCCATCCCTTAGTGTGTCGTTTCATGTGACGTAAACAGGTAAGACATAGATGAATGGAGAGGGCAGTGGAATCTGAGGAGAAGGAAAGGAGGGGAAGGGGGTAAATGGTGTTAGAGAGAGAGAGAGAGAGAGAGAGAGAGAGAGAGAGAGAGGAGAGAGAGAGGAGAGAAAACTGGTGAACTCGTGACTTTAATGTGAGGCCTCCAGCCTATCCACATGAGACACGTAACATGAAATTGTTCATGCTATTGAAAATCAATGATTTATATAGAAAAATTTTCAAACAGAAGGATGCTCATTTGGCGATAACAAAAGTAACAAACTTAGGTTTATAACATTTCATTACAACTGTTCCTCTCTAAAACTTTAAGCGAATTGTACAAACATAGCAACGTCTCTTATTATGACAGCATTTCTCGATTTGCAATAGCGTCTTTAACTGGAAGAGAGAGAGAGAGAGAGAGAGAGAGAGAGAGAGAGAGAGAGAGAGAGAGAGAGAGAGAGTTGTCCAATAACCGACAGTTCTTGTTAATCCTAAATGACAACCATCAGCGTTTACTTAAAGAAAAATGTCAAATCAAACATATCAAAGATACAAGAAGCCAAACCTGATTAAGTCCCTCACGCCCACACAATTTTTATATAAGAATTAATCAAATCACACCAGACCAATGACGTCAGCGCGACGTAAAAAAGACAACGTGTCACGCGGTCGTCACGTGCACCGCTAGCGAGACAGAACCGGGAGAAGCCACAGCAGAGCAGAGGGCGAGATGGTTAATTAAAAAGTTGGGAACGGAAGAAAAAGAGTTTGGACGGGGAAGGCGGAAAGCGAAAGGGTGGGCAGGCGAGAGCAGCCTTAAATAGATTCTCCTTTAGCATCTAAACAGCACTCAACTCCAGCAGGAATGTCCACAATGTGGAGCAGAGCACCCATGCTGGTAACCACAAGCGTGGAAAATCGGGGACAGACAGATGGATTCATTGATCTCCACTGTACCGTGTCCTGTGTGTTTGTACAATGAACGTGTAGTTTTCCAGCCCACAAGAGAAATTCTATGGCAAACCTTGGGGCCCCTTTGGTAAAGCTGCGAGGTAATCATGTAGTTGAATTCTCCCTCTCTCTGTCTCTCTCTCTTCCCTTGAGAGAGAGAGAGAGAGAGAGAGAGAGAGAGAGAGACAGACAGACAGACAGACAGTCAGACAAATAGACAGACAGGCCGGCAGGCAGGCAGACAGATGGAGAGAGAACGTTTTGAATTTGTGGACATTAACAACTCTTCATTTGATATCCTTTGTTCAACAAAATCAAAAGCTTGAAAAATGTGAAAACATGAATGGGATGGGGAATCTCTTGTATGCTAACCAAACATTTACCGACAGGAAATATAAGAACAATTAGTTGATCCTAAATGAGTACCAAAGTATTCAAGTCCTGCAGATCATTCCTCACTGTCACAGGTCGCCCTGACTTGCATTTAAGTTCAAATTGCAAAAACCGTTCGGTAAACTGATAACAGGTAAGTCAAATAAAGTCATGAGCAGAAAATGTACATAGATCATGTAGCGACTTAACACGATCAGACCATTTTACTTGTTGTCAACAAGGGACGGCAGCTAACACGAAATCAGTTGTTTTTTTTTAATTAGAAGTGATACTGAAATGGATTGCATACAAGAATGCTTGACAAATATAGTTAAGTAAGACTGAAGTAGTTT
>CM065741.1:44129467-44131967 GCA_033310375.1 Conus canariensis | reverse complement strand
GGAGAGAATGGCAAGGAAGGGACAGGAGAGATGGAATGGAAGGTGGAGAGACAGATGGATGAAGATGGGTAATGGAAGGGACATGGAGAGAATGTCAATGGAAGGGACATGCAGAGGGGTGGAGAGATGGGCAATAGATGGGACACGGAGAGATGGGCAATGGAAGAGACATGGAGAGATGGGCAATGGAAGGGACATGGAGAGGGGTGGAGAGATTGTCAATGGAAGCGCCATGGAGAGGGGTGGAGAGATGGGTAATGGAAGGATCATGGAGAGATGGACAATGGAAGGGACATGAGAGGGGTGGAGAGATGGGCAATGAAGTGACACGGAGAGATGGACAATGGAAGGGACATGGAGAGATGGGCAATGAAAGGGACATGGAGAAGGGTGGAGAGATGGGCAATGGAAGGGACATGGAGAGGGGTGGAGAGATGGTCAATGGAAGCGACATGTAGAGGGGTGGAGAGATGGGAATGGAAGGGACACAGAGAGATGGCAATGGAAGGGACATGGAGAGGGGTGGAGAGATGGGCAATGGAAGGGACATGGAGAGAATGGCAATGGAAGGGACATGGAGAGAATGGCAATGGAAGGGACCTGGAGAGATGGGCAATGGAAGGGACATGGAGAGAATGGCAATGGAAGGGACATGGAGAGATGGGCAATGGAAGGGACATGGAGAGGGAGAGTGGGCAATGGAAGGGACATGGAGAGGGGTGAAGAGATGGGCAATAGAAGGGACATGGAGAGGGGTGGAGAGATGGGCAATGGAAGGGACATGGAGAGGGGTGGAGAGATGGGCAATGGAAGGGTCATGGAGTGGGCAGAACTGGAATGAATGAGAGGTGTTGAAATGTGAATATTAAGCCCCATCATATTCTTTCTGTCAACATAAGCAAGTAATGTATAGTTCTGTGATAGTCTGACCATGAAATCATTGACAACTCACTTATAAATTATGCGGTAAACGCACTATGAAACCAAAGAAGGACAACTCACTTATGATTATAAGGTAATCTGACCATGAAATCAAAGAAGGACAACTCGCTTATCATCATGTGATAATCTGACCATGAAATCACAGAAGGACAACTCACTTAAAATCATGTGATAACCTGACAATGAAATCAAAGAAGGACAGCTCACTAAAAATCATGTGATAATCTGACCATGAAATCAAAGAAGGACATCTCACTTAAAAATTATGTGGTAATCTGACCATGAAACCTAAGAAGAACAACTCACTTAAAATCATGTGATAAGCTGACCACGAAGTCAAAGGACAACACACTTATAATTATGTGATAATCTGACCATTAAATCAAGGAGGATAACTTACTTATAATTCTCTGGTGCTCTGACGATGGAATCAAAGAAGGAATAATCACTTATAATTCTGTGGGTACTCTCTCCGCCAAGGGAAGAAAATCACACATCCAATGGGCTCTTAGCAAGTATTAGAGCACAGAAATCATCGTTCTGTTAAGTGCAACGCACAGGCTCATCAACACTTGAGCTAGTTTTAAATCTTCCTTTCGTTGTAGGCTTTTGTACGGAAATCTTAATGTGTATATAATGAAAACACGTACAAAAATCACATGCGTACATGATGAATGAACACTGCTTATTGTACTGTTTCAAACATAATTAGAACATAGTTAAAACGTCTTGCCTCTTTCTGATATCATATGTTCTTCTCGTTTAATTAAGAAAAATGTTTATATACTTCATGAATTGCACATCTCTCTTCCCCTCTCTCTCTCTCTCTCTCTCTCTCTCTCTCTCCTCTCTCTCTCTCTCTCTCTCTCTCTCTCTCTCTCTCTCTTCGTATGATCCATACCTCTGTAGACTTTCCTCCTCCATCCCTTAATTTGCTCTTTCATGTGATGCACACAAGTCAGACGTAGATAAATGGAGGGGACGGTAGAATCTGGGGAGAGGGAATGGGGGAGAAGGGATAAATGTTGAGAGAGAGAGAGAGAGAGAGAGAGAGAGAGAGAGAGAGAGAGAGAGAAGAGAGAGAGAGAGAGAGACGACTACGTAATATGTCCCCCGTCGTGATATTAATCCCAGAGGAAAACCACCAATAAACGTTTAAAGGAAAATGCAAAATCGAACGTATAAAAAGACAGAACAAACAAGTCCTCATGTAATACCAACTCCTACACATTTTCTTTTATATGTAGGAATCTAATCAAATCACCTGACCGATGACGTCATCTTGACGTAAACAAGACAGCGTGGCAAGCTGGCGACACGTGCACCCAGAGAAAGACAGACCACGGAAAAGGCACACAGAAGAGTGGGCAAGAAGGGAAAAAAGTTGGGAATGGAGGGAAAAGGAATTGGATGGGTCTACACAACATTCGCCTACACAGGAATGCAGTCCACAATCTGGAGCAGAGCGTCCATGCTGGTATCCATAAACGTGGAAAACCGGGGACAGAGAGATGGATTCATTGATCTCTACTGTACCATGTCCTGTGTGTTTGCACAA
>CM065741.1:44109467-44114467 GCA_033310375.1 Conus canariensis | reverse complement strand
TCCCACTATTCCACCTCCCATCCCATCCTCCCTCCACCCTCACACTCGCTTCCCCCCGCCCCCCTCCAGCTTTCTCCCTGTTATGGTATTTCATTGTCATGTCTTATTCAACACTATACACCTTCTCATCACCCAGAAGACCCTCCCTCCCTCCCTTCCTCCACCATCCCAGACGGTCTTGCCTCATTGGGGGCTCAACTCCTGTCACGTGGATTTTCGTAGGGCACGTGACGGCGCCTACCAATGAGCATCCACTTGATGTTACTGCCCTGTGTGCCTCAAGGTGGGGTGTTGTATAGTGTGGTTTTATGTGATGTGATGTGATGTGATGTGTGTGTGTGTGTTTTGATGTGATGTGATGTGATGTGATGTGTGTGTGTGTTTTGATGTGATGTGATGTGATGTGATGTGTGTGTGTGTGTGGTGTGTGTGTGTGTGTGTGTGTGTGTGTGTGTGTGTGTGTGTGTGTGTGTGTGTGTGTGTTCGTGTGTGTACTGTACTGTACTATGTGGTATTGCTCTGAATTACATCGTGTTTTGTTGTTTTTAGCTATATGTTGTGTTGTATTTTACCGCATTGTGTTGTATTGCACTGCGGTTTTTTATATTGTACATTAACAAATTGTGCTGCCTCCTGATGTTTTGTACTGCATTGTGATGCTTTGTACTTCATCGTCATGTAGTAGACTGCCCTGTATTGTATAACTTCGTTGTTGCAGCAACATTCAGGCTGAACTTTCCACGAAACACGTGTCGCCGCAGTTCAGCGCCACCCGTTTCTTTCTTTCTTGTTTTGCTAATGCCTGCCTATGTTCTTCTTCATTGCAGTAGCTGACCTCACGAAGATTTGCTTCACACACCCTCCGTTGTGCTGTAGGTTCTTTTACCTGCACAATGTGCACGTGGCTCACATTCCCACAAGAACTTGACAAACGACAAAGCGGTCAGACCCCCACATAAGGTGGATTGGAAAAAGGGGAGGGGAAAAAAAAACAACAGAGACTCGAACTCAAGACCAGGCATTAATAGACGAATGCGTTAACCACTACGCCCCCTTTTCACATCCAATCCTTCGGGTAGAGTGACAAGAAGAAATCTAACACCTCACCGCGCCATCAGCACCAGCACGACAATATGGGCAGCGTGGACACGAAGAGAAAGCCAAACACTTGTTGTCTGCATATTGGCTCTGAGGTCGATTCAGAACAAATCGTAAAGAAACCAAAAAGTGCCTGGATTAAGGTTCACTGCAGGATTTTGGCGCGCAATAGCAGACAGTGTTCTGCAGGGAGAGTGGCAAAGAGAGGATCAGAAATGTTTACCTTTGGCTTCAAGCGGTTCTAATAACAGTTTTATTGCGTGTGTGATCATTATGTGCGGGAAATGGAAGCTGCTTTTTCCAAAAAAAAAAAATTCATGTCAACGCGATAAGGGAAGAAAGACAAATGTCAGAAGGAGAGAAAGATGCAACACATTGAAGCATCGGTGTGACAGGCCACAGACGCGCAGTGGTCAGTAGTTATGGAGTGACGATCGGGGGTCTTGAGTTTGCATCTCACTGGAACCAAAACAACCATTGACTATTGTAGACCTGCCTGGTTTCAAAGAAGTCGTCTAGTATGCTTCAGTCAAAAAAAAAAAAAAAAAACTGGTACCGCATTGGTTATCTCACCCACTTTGTGATTGTATTTCGTGTTTAGAAAATAAGTGTTTGTTTTAAATTTCGCAAGCAAAGTCAATGGGACAAAATATACAATGCAAACCAAAGCCACCCTTTTCCATCTGGCTCACGCCTGTGACAGCAAAAATAGCAACACACACACACACACAACACACACACACACACACACACACACACACACACACACACACACACACACACACACACACACACACACACCACACACACACAGTGAGCGAGGGAGAGAAAGAGAGGCAGAGACAAAGACAGAGAGAGAAAGACACAGAAAGACAGAGACTGAGTGACAGACAGACAGACAGAGAGACCGACAGACAGACAGACAGACGGACAAACAGTCAGGCAGATAGATATATAGATACATAAATAGATAGATAGATAGAGAGAGAGAGGTAGATTAATAGATAGATGGGTGGATGGATGCATAGATAAATAGATAGTTGGATTGATTGGTAGGTAGAGAGATAGACAGATAGACCAATTGATAGGTAGAAGGGCAGTTAGTTAGATAGATGGATAGACAGAACGACAGACAGATAGCTAGATAGACAGACCGACAGACAAATAGACAGACATATAGCTAGATAGATGGATAGATAGATAGATGGATAAATAGACAGACAGATAGCTAGATAGATAGATAGACGAATAGATAGATAAATAGATAGATAACAGATAGATTGTTAGATAGGTAAGTATATAGGTTGCTAGACAGTTAGATAGACAGAGATAGACATATATATATATATATATATATATATATATATATATATACAAACAGATAGACAGATAGAGAGAGAGATAGATGGATAGGTAGGTAGACAGATAAATAGATAGGTAGAAATCAGTGGGTCCAGATGCCTTCCATTGCCTTCCATTGCCACATAAGGAGTGGTAACAGCATCATAAAGTACGTTCCAGTGAAATGACATAACTTTCCCAGTTTGAGTGACAAATCGAGCTGAACGTCAAGTCCATCGGATGGGGACTATAAGCGAGTCGGACCCGTGTGCCTTCCTGGCCCCCTGCACACGTTAAAGAACCCACGGCAGTTGAAAATCGAAAAGAGCAGGGGGGTTCCCCGCTGCCCTGGCAAACTTGATGTAAAGTAAAGATAGCCGCCTGGTATTTTACCAAGCCACAAAAATTGTCACTTACTGTTATCGTGTGCCATCGTGTACCGGTGGAAATGGAGGACACGAATAAAACATCGTGTGCATCCTATGTGAGAAACTGGAGGAATAAATGAGATAAATGAAAATGAGTGACTGATATTTGAATGGGACGGGAAACGACTGAATGAGCGCCAGTAGGCTGCTCTTCGGCCGGCTCTACCTGGGTAGGCAGCCCGTTGAGTGAGTGAGTGAGGTAGTGTGTTTATTGTAAAGCGCTTAGAGCTTGGTCTGTGACCGAGGATATGCGCTATATAAATACCCAATATAATAATAATAATAATAATGGAAAACAAGTACTTGGATGTGTCAGTCCAGAAAGGTGGCATCCCAGGCGTGGCGGGCTGTGTAGAACACGCCACAATGATCTGGGACGCAATCCAAAAAGCAAAAACAGAAAAGAGAGACCTGGACGTAGTGTGGCTTGATCTGGCAAACGCATATGGATCTGTGCCCCATGAGATGATACAGTTGGCTCTTGAGATGTACCATGTGCCAAAGAACATCCGCGACATGCTCAAGAAGTACTTCAATGGCTTCTCAATGCGGTTCTCTACCAAGGAGTACACAACAGACTGGATCAACTTGGAAGTGGGTATTGCAATGGGCTGTGCAATTTCCCCAATACTGTTCGTGCTGGCAATGGAACTCATCTTGAAAGCAGCAACAAACAACGCGAGACAAACAGACCTTGGCGATGGATACAAGATGCCTCCTCTCAAGGCCTTCATGGATGACACTACAGTGATTTCATCCAGAGAAGACGAGACACGTCATGTGCTGGAGAGGCTGGACGACATAGTTGCCTCATCCAGAATGAAGTTCAAGCCAAAGAAATCACGGAGTCTCTCACTGAGGAAAGGAAAAGTGGCCGGATCTGTGGTCTTCAGTGTTGCCAACCAGGCCATTCCAACAGTCACAGAAGAACCAGTCAAGAGCCTTGGAAGATGGTATGATGATACGCTGAAAGACACACAAAGAGCAAAAGAAACCAAGCAGATGGCGGAGGAAGGCTTGGAGACCATTGACCAGTGTGGGCTCCCTGGCAAATACAAGGTCTGGTGTCTGCAGTTCATGCTGATACCAAAGCTGCTATGGCCTCTGATGATATACGACATCTGCACCAGCATAGTGGAGGCAATGGAAGCCAAAGTCAACAAGTTCACAAGGAAATGGCTTGGTGTCCCACCCTGTCTGACTGACATAGCGCTGTACTGTCGCCAAGCAAAGCTGAAACTACCCCTGAAATCCATCCTGGAGGAATACAAAGCAGGGAAGATCAGACTTCAAAGCATGCTGGAGGACTCAGGAGACAAGGTGGTAGAAGCAATTAAGCCCCAGCTGAAGACAGGCAGAAAATGGAAAGTTCAAGAGGCGATGGATTCTGCAAAAGAAAGTCTCAAGATCAGAGAAATAACAGGACACACACAGACCAACAGACAGGGACTGGGGGTGACCAAAACTGAATGGTGGTCAAAGGCCAAAGGAAAAGCCAAAAGAGACATGATGATTCAGGAGATGAGAAAAGAAGAAGACCAAAAAAGACTCCAAAAAGCAGTCCAGCAGAGCCAGCAAGGGCAATGGACAACGTGGGAGAATGCACTCCAAAGAAGTCTCACTTGGAATGACATTTGGCACATGGCCCCTCTCAGGATCAGCTTCATTCTCAGATCTGCATATGACCTTCTGCCCTCAAATGCAAACCTGGTGAAGTGGGGAAAAACAGACGATCCTGCATGCCCCCTCTGCCATGAAAAACAAACAGTGGAGCATGTCCTAAGCTCATGTAAAGTAGCCCTGGCTCAAGGAAGGTACACATGGAGGCACAACCAAGTGCTCAAAGAAATTGTACAAGTAGTCTGGGCTAGTACCAACACCACAAAAGGGAAAATCAGGACTCCAAAAGCACCCGCAACATTCTTCACGGCAGGAGGCAGCAAATCATGGCCAAGAACAACAGTGCCACTCGAAACATGCAGGCAGAGTCTGCTGGACGGGGCAGATGACTGGGAGTGCACTGCAGACCTCCCAGAATGGAAGAGTCACCCAGAGATCATCAGCAAGAGTGGCATGAGACCAGACATAGTAGTCCACTCTAAGTCAACCAAGCAGCTGATCATGATCGAGCTC
>CM065741.1:44091967-44104467 GCA_033310375.1 Conus canariensis | reverse complement strand
CAAGCGCGGAGCATGTAGTTCCCTTCAGATAAAGTGAGGGCAGCCATTTCCCTGTCCATTTCTGTCTGTCTGTCTGTGCGTCAGTGTGTCAGTCTGTCTGTCTGTCTGTCGTCTGTCTGTCTGTCGGCTGTCTGTCTGTCTCTCTTTCTGACTCTCTGTCTCTGTCTGTCTCTGTCTGTCTGTCTCTTCTTATACTTCTTCTTCTTCTTCTTCTTCTTCTTATACTTCTTCTTATTCTTGTTTTTCATCATCATCATCATCATCCATCATCATCATCATCATCATCATCATCATCATTATCATCATCATCATCTTCTTCTTCTTTTGTTTGTTCTTGTTCTTGTTCTTGTTCTTCTTGCTCTTCTTGCTCTTCTTGTTCTTGTTCTTATTCTTGTTCTTGTTCTTGTTCTTATTCTTGTTCTTGTTCTTGTTCTTCTTCTTGTCTTGTTGTTCTTCTTCTTCTCGCTGTCGCTCTCAATCTCTGTCTATGCACTCAGCAAAACAGATGAGGGTGAATGAACTGTTTAGACTGATTTCAAGAGAGCCTGTCTCCTGGAACACTTACGGCTTACATGGACCAGACCGATTAACTGTGGAGCCACTGCCCTACTTGCCTACAGTAAAGAAAGGAGTCCCCCAGATAGCTGGGGATGATATTGGACATGATGGATTTAAGTCTATTTCCTGATCTGTATTTAAGCCAACATTTGTTGTTGTTGTTGAAATTTGCATGATGTGTTGATTGGACATGCAACAAATTGTTGATTTTGTCCAGTAAATAAAACATGGTAGACTTCTGTCTGTTGTTTATGTCCTTTACGTGGGTACACAATTCTTATCATCACTGGGTATATTGCTAGGGAATTTAAGAGTGTATGTGTTTTGTACCCTGCTGCAATTCATGCATTAAATGAACTCGCTTTAAAACGGAGCTCGTTATTAATCGCAGATTTTAAAAAAAATCTGACTTTTGTTACCATTGGAAAAAAAAAAGATTTAGGATATGAATTGTTTCTGGACCATGAAAAAATGAGTTTACTAGATATTCAAATATTCATAACTTTCCCCCATTCATTGTGCGCCCGTGCAGCGTGAGAGGCAATTGGGTATCCAAGAGAGAGGAGAGAGAGGAGAGAGAGGAAGAGAGAGAGAGAGAGAGAGAGAGAGAGACACAGAGAGAGAGAGAGAGAGAGAGAGAGAAGAGAGAGAGAGAGAGAGAGAGAGAGAGAGAAAGAGAGATTTCGCAAAACTTTTCCAACTCAATCATTATCCCTTTGTTCCGGTGCTGGCAGTGAATTCCATTTCACGGATGGACAGACACACAGAGGTGAATTTCACATCAGTTCACTGCCTGGCACTGTCTGATCTCAGCCCAAGTGGCTCCATCCAAAGAAACCTCTATTGGCGCAAACGTGACACTTTGTTGGAGAGGAAAATCTCAAATGGGATGCAATAACCGCACGAAGAAGGCAGGAGAGAGTTTCAGTTATTGTCAAGTGCTCAGGCCTCTGTTTCTAATCCAATTTCTATTCACCCATCTCTGTCTGTCTCTCTGTCTGTTTGTTATCCGTCTGTCTGTCTGTCTTTCCGTCTGTCTGTCTGTCTTTACGTCTGTCTGTTCTGTCTCTGTCCCTCATCATCATCATCATCATCATCATCATTATCATCAGAGACAGTTTAGTCAATGAATCTGGTTTAGTTCACGCACCACCCACTTACTTTTTCCATTGTAGACATCATCAGTTAACGTCTTATGCCCCTCAGTGAGTGTGCTGGTGGAGGTGAGGTGGAGGGTTTATCATGATGAGAATCAGCCTCGTTCTGCCTAAACTCTTTGAGGTAATTCGTGTTAGCTGCTAATGTTCATGTGAAGCTGTGTCCTTTCTTCCTTTTGCCTGTCCGTTTCTGTCTTTTGCTGTGTCTGTGTATCTGGTTGTTGGGTTGACTCTCTTTCTGTCTGTCTGTCTCTGTCTCTTTGTCTGTCTGTCTCTCTCTCTCTCTCTCTCTCTCTCTCTCTCTCTCTCTCTGCCTCCACCCGCTCGTCTCTCTGTGTCAGAGAAGGAATATGTATGAGCATGTCTTGGGCCTGCAAGCTGTTGTGTGAGAATGAATCTGAATCGGTGGCTGTGACAGTCAGCAAAAGTGATGCAGGTGAATGAACTGTTCGGGCTGATCTCACTGGACTCTCCGGGAAAGGCAGCACATTCATCGTCAAGACAGATTCACCGGCGAGTCAGTGACCCTTCCTGCTTATCGCACAAAGGAATGACGATGGTTCGCACAGCTTAGCATGTCTAGGAAAAAAATCGTCCAGTGGGGTTATAAGTTCGTCGTTTATGACCTTTATTTAGGTTTTTAGTGTACATATTGGTTGGAGATCCAGAAAACATGTTTTGTATGCTAAAGCAAAAACAATAGAGTTAAGTCTGTTGTTTATGACTTACATGCATACACATAATTCTTTATTCATGGTTTGTATTATTGGGGAATCTAAAATTGTTCATTTTTTTTTAGTTCTGTTCTAATCTTTGACTGTAAAAATTCACTTCAAAATACGCCACGAAACCGGATGCATTAAAACCCAGCTTTTCTAAACGATTGAAAACATGACAAAAGACCTTTAAATATGATTTTTGTCTCTTCGCCATGAAGAAAATAGGCCTCATCATTATCCTTTTCTCCCGATGTTTCAGCATAGATTCTGACAGGATAAATTGCTTGTGTTAGAAATGCTTATTTGTTAGTTAAACATTCAAATATAAATTCTTAATATTTCAAACCTTCGATATGCCTGTTGTGAGTGAGGGGGCGATAGGTATTCAGAGGAGAGAGGAGAGGAGGGGAGAGAGAGAGAGAGAGAAGAGGAGAGAGAGAGGAGAGAGAGGAGAGAGAGAGAATTGAATTTTCGCAAAACTTTTCCAACTCAATCATTATCCTTTTCCTCCAATGGCTGGCAGTGAACTCCATTTCACGGATGGACAGACACACAGAGGTGAATTTCACATCAGTTCCACTGCCCTGACAGCTCTCTGATCTCAGCCCAAGTGGCTCCATCCAAAGAAACCTCCATTCGCGCAAACGCAACACTTTTCTGGAGAGAAAAATCTTGAATGGGCTGGAAGACTGCACGAATTAGACAGGGACAGAGCTTCAGAAATCATTTTAAGTACTCAGGCCTCTGCTCATAAACCCATTTCTGTTCTCTCTTTCCCCTCTCTCTCTCTCTCTCTCTCTCTCACCACACACACACCACACACACACACACACACACACACACACACACACACACACACACACACACACACACACACACACACACACACACACACACACACACACACGCACACACACACTGAAGCACACATACGCACACACACACACACACACACACACACACACACAGAGATTAACAATGAAACACTCACACAGACACAGAGAGACAGACAGACATACAGACAAAGATAGACAGACAGACGGATAGACAGACACTCATACACACACTCGCGTAAAGTGACATGCATACATATGTAAGTCACACACACACACACACACACACACACACACACACACACACACACACACACACACACACACACACCCACGAGCACTAGCACGCGCACGCGCACACAAAAAAAACACAAACATACACACACATGTGCACACACACACGTGTGTGTTTGCACGCGCGCGTACACACACACACACACACACACACACACACACACACACACACACACACACACACACACGCAAGCAAGCGTGTGCGCTGGCACTTTCTTTTCTCTGAATTGGGAGTGTGTGAGAGAAGCTGAACCACTCTGAACTGCAGACCCTCCACTGAATAAAGCAATGTGATAAAGACGATTTCTTGAACTGTGAGATCGCAGCGCCAGACTGACCCAGGCAGCATAAGGAAAGGGCAGGACTGGTGACAGCACAAGGCGGCCTGCTTGTGGAGTGTCTGCACATCCAACACATATATCCATGTCAACATTGAAACCCTCAATGTTTCTGGCTGACGTCTGAGCGTGGCCTTAAGTAGCCTCACAATAACGGTGATAGTTTGAGCGTGTTAGAGCGCATTATATATATATATATATTATATATTATATATATATATATATATTCAATTATAAACAAAGCTTGCTCTTATGACTTAGATTGAAGAAATAGGGGGAAATATTTCTTGCAGTCATTGCAACACCAAGCTGCTCTGTAAGTTGCTGGAATGGTGCTCGGTACTTATCCTTGGAATTTATTAGTTTATTATATATATATATATATATATATATATATATATATATTCATTATAAACAAAACTTGCTCTTATGTCTTAGATTGAAGAAATACAGGGAAATAAGCATTCATATCTGCAGTGGTAGATATATCATATATATATACATGTGTGTGTGTGTAATGACACCTTGCTAGAGAGAGAGAGAGAGAGAGAGAGAGAGAGAGAGAGAGAGACAGAGAGAGACAGAGAGAGAGACAGAGAGAGAGAGAGAGCAAGGGGGGGGGGGAGATAGAGATAGAGAGAAGGGGGATGGGGAGTAGGTTTACAGCTGGGGACTGTTGGTGAGTTGGGTTAGAGCATGTGAGAGAATATGGAGATTCAACTAGAGAAAATTTGGTGAACATTGTTCTAAACACTTTGAATCTTGACCGTCACGTGAGCTTTGTTCCTGAGGAGTCGTGGAGGAAAAGTATTGTTTGTGAGTCAGTGCAGTAATAAAGCGTGCCCCGAGGAAGGCCAAGTGCCGAAACGCTGTGAGATAACAACTTGCCTGTTTGTCTTGTCATTTGAAAGACTCTCTCTCTCTCTCTCTCTCTCTCTCTCTCTAGATATATATATATATATATATATATATATATATATATATATACATACATAAACAGTCAAAGTAGATAAAAATCCAACCAAACAAGATTAAAATATCCCAAATGTTCGGTTTTATTTGCCTTCGTCAGGGGGTACAGTCTGTGACAAAAGAATATATATATATATATATATATTATATCACACAAACACAAACACACACACACAAACACACACACACACACACACACACATATATATATATATATATATATGTATATATGTATATCATTTTCGCTCACCATATTTACATTTTTTTTTATCATTCTCGTGGTGTCGTGGGTGGCAGGAAAGGTCCTCTTCTCCTTCTGGCTGGAACTGGTCATTTCCACGTCATCTTTTGTGACGTAGTCATCAGATCTGAGCATCAGTAACCAACACACACAAGGACCACAATGTCTTCTTCCAAATCCACTGACATTCATGTTACAACAATTGTTTCCCAACGGACACAGGGTACACATAGTATGCGCGCAAAGAGTGATGTGAAAATGACGAGCTTAGAGCGTTTGTTTCCTTCTGACAACGCACGTGTGTGGACCAGAGCATCGGCAATATTGTCACCATGTTGCTTCGTCGTACGTGTGTAGGCCGCTTAAGTCTTTGAGTCAGCATTCATTCCTGTCTCTTCTCTCTCTCTCTCTCTCTCTCTCTCTCTCTCTCTCTCTTCCTATTGCATCCTGCACGTCCTTCCGATCTAGTTTTCCTAAGCTCCCTGAAGGTCGTTGCGGGCATGTTCACTCACGTGATGCTCTTGGTGTTACGTCATACCTTTATTTTTGGTCACGTGGCACGTCGTGGTAGAGGGTGGGGGGTTAAAAGGATTTGCATGCCGTTTCTCACGGAGGTGTTGTTGATTTCTGGCAGTTGACTTGGAGATCTGTTGATGTGATGGAATGTTTGCTTGTTTTTTTTTCTGTCTGTCTGTCTCTGTCTCTGTCTGTCTGTCTGTCTGTCTGTCTCTCCACATCCATCTCCTTTTCTTAGTTTTCTCTCCCCCCCCCCTCCCACTCTTTCAGCAGGGTAACATCGTCAGTTACAACGTGTCTGATGATGGTTTGGTTATTTTGTTTCCATTTCATTGTCATGAGAAGCTGTCACCACTCCCCACCTCGTGCCTCCACTCCAGCCCACCGCCAAGTCCCTCTCCTCCACCCATCCACCCTCCTACCTCCACCCTGTAGCAAGTACCTTTTGGCAGAACTGAATGACTCATGGAGATACACTCAAAGCCATTGCCACCTCCTAGTATCTCAATTAAATTTAGATAATGGGGAGGGGAAAGCTTCCCAGTGGGCCTAGTAAGTTTTCCAGTTAGTAATGAGATCTGTGTATGTCACGAGCCCAGCTTTGATACATTCAATCTTGTGATGATAAAACAAATGCAACCGAATTTCCTCCTCTTTTTGATAATCTAAAAGCTACGCAAATATGTAAATGAAATTTGTTTCATTCACACAAAGACAACTCAGACCAGGTTACATCAACATCACTGAAGTCTTGACCTAAGATTATCATTTGGTCGGGTCGTTGTGCTTTTCTAGATTTGTCAATGTATGCAACATTAACAAATGTTTTAAATCAATCTCAGTGCCACATTCTGACGTTTTCTTTGCTTTCAAATATCTCAGTCGGAAGTGTGTGTGTGTTTTTTTTTTAAGGAAAGCAAAATTCAATGTTCACAACTTCCATCAACTTTGTACGCCTTATCCTTCTTCTACTTCATCTTCCCCTCTCCTTCTACTTCTTCCTCTCCTCCTCCTCCTTCTCCTTCATTTTCTTCTTCTTCTACTTCTTCCTCTCCTCCTCCCCTTTCTACTTCTTCTTCTGCTTCTCCTCCTCCTCCTCCTTGTCCTTCACCTCCCCCTCCTGCTCCTCCTCCTCCTCCTTCTACTTCTTCTTCTTTTTCTTCTTATTCTTCTTCTCCTCCTCCTTCACCTCCTGCTCCTGATCCTCCTTCTACTTCTCCGCCTCCTCCTCCTGCTTCTCCTACTCCTCCTTCTACTTCTTCTTCGTCTTCTTCTTCTTATTCGTCTCCTCCTCCTCCTCCTCCTCCATAACGAGTTGTGGGAGCGCCGCACTGTACAAAAAAGCGTTTACTTGGGTCCTCCAGCTTTGTCATTTTTTGGCCGAAATCTGAGTCTGTGTCCAGTCTGCAAAAAATTGTCAATCCATCGGGCTGCATGTGTGTGCGTGCATGCGTGCGTGCGTGCGTGCGTGCGTGCGTGGTGTGTGTGTGTGTGTGTGTGTGTGTGTGTGTGTGTGTGTGTGTGTGTGTGTGTGTGTGTGTGTGTGTAGTCTGCGTGTATGTGTGTGTAGTGAGCGAGTGTGTGTGTGTGTGTGTGTGTGTGTGTGTGTGTGTGTGTTGTGTATGTGTATGTGGTATGTATGTGTGTGTGTGTGTGTGTGTCGCGCGTGTGTGTGTGCGTGTGCGCGTGCGCGCACATGTGTGTATGTGTGTGTGTGTGTGCGCGTGCGTATGTGTGCGTGTACATGTGTGTATGTGTGTGTGTGTGTGTGTGTGTGTGTGTGTGTGTGTGTGTGTGTGTGTGTGCATTGTCAGTACAACCTTGAGTTAATCTGACAATAAATTGGTTTCAGTCAGTCAGTGTGTGTGCGCGCTTGCGCGCTTGTGTATTTGTGTGTGTGTGTGTGTGTGTGTGTGTGTGTGTGTGTGTGTGTGTGTGTGTGTGTGTGTGTGTGTGTGTTTGAGTGTGTGTGTGTGTGTGTGTGTGTGTGTGTGTGTGTGTGTGTGTGTGTAAGTGTTGTGTGTGTGTGTTTGCGCGCGCGCTCGCGCGCGTGTGTGTTCCCTTCAATCTCTATTCCTGGAGGACTGTTGTGGCAATACCATCAACATTTTTGAATAGCCACACCAGCGTAGTGTTCGTTTCTGGCTGATGTCAGTCGATCGTCATATGGTCCATTGCGCTGCTTGATGATACAGTGCTCTTGGTCACCTACGGTATAGCCAGTATACCTGAGGTGCAAGATAGGTGATAATACCCCATTTCAATAGCCTGGATACTTCAAAATCAGCTGGGATGTTTTCTGTTTCCCTTTTGCTTTGGCTACTTGTAATATTAGCTAACGTCTCAGCCACAGACTCTGAGTCTGGCCTAGGCAGCTACTTTGCCTGTCGTATTACACTTCACATAGGTGACGATGATTCATAAGGTCAGTATAATGAAGGAAAACAGTAACAGATTGAACCATAAATGGATAAAGAAACAGAAGCATGAAAGGGCCATAACTATTGTTGAGGTGTGCCATCTCATTTTTAACCAACTCCCCGCAGGTGTTTCCGAGTATCTATTTCAAAAACAGAATCCCAGCAGGCTGGTGTTTCACGGCATTCACCGTTGTGTGGTAGTAGAGTATGAGCTTCAAGCAAGAATGGTGTGTGTACATGATCTTCGCACGAAAACAACGCAAGCAGCAAAGAACCGCTTTACAGTGTTAGTTCAAAGGCGACCTTGGCATGCGCATACCTGAAGCTGCTCAGAAGAAAGAACAATTCTTAAGGTACTTATATCTGTACTCCCAGTTCTTATAGAACAGGGAGTACTTTAGAATGGGGACGAAGAAATACTGTCTGTGTGTCTGTCTGTCCGTGGTCAAAATGTGTTCCACTCGCTCCAGACAAAACTGCTGGACCGATCGTTCTGAAAATTTGTAGATATGTTCATTATGGGTCACGGATGATGCCCGATATTTTATTTAACCAGAATAGCCATTACTAACGGCTATAAATGATAATCTTGTGATGTACAGTTTAAGCAATAACGGTTTATAAGCTTAAGTGTAACCATTGTTTGTAAGCGCCTCGGTAGTATAGTGGATAGTGCCCCCCGCCCACTACGCGGGAGACCCGAGTTCATTTCACCGCTGGGGAGGGCTGTCTTTTTTTTTTTTTTTTTTCCTTTTCTCTTACATACAAAATTTCTCCCACCAAAAAGGGAGAAAGTGCTATAGTGACTGATATATATATATATATATATATATATATATATATATATATAATTATTTTTTTTCTTTTCGTTGTACTACTGCTTTCTGGGAGTACGTTTATATGCTTTGCATCTTGTTTTCTTTTTTGTTATTAATTAGAGCTTTGGACTGCAGAGATCATGGCCGTGAGTTTGAATTATACTTGGGGTCAGACTGATTTTTTCCCGCTTGAAAGCCCTCTCAGTCTGTCTATCAGCAGTGAATGGGTACCTGATTCAGTTCAGGAATGTTGAAGGCGACAGAAGGAGCAGAATGGATTCCGCCTTTAATCACACTGTGCCCTAGGCATGGTGAGCCACTGATATTGCACTGCCCCTCTGGTGGACACGCTATGTTAGTTGTAATTTTTGTTATGAATTAATGGAACAGCAAATGTAGACAGATTCACATTCTCACAAAGTTTGAAGAGATATGCATATTCCCTTATAGTTATCATTTCCTGCTGAACAGCAACAGTTCGTCCTATGAATGGCGAGGAAGTTTGCAGAAATCGACAACTAAGTCGCCCAACGTATATATGAATGTTCCTAAATAAACGAGACAAAGAAGAACAAAAGACATAATTATTGAATAGGCAGTTTCTAAATCAGCTTCTTCTTGTATAAAATCCACATCGGCTGCCATAAAAGCTAAAAAAATTATGAGCTTATGGCTTAGAGGTAAAATAAACAAACAAAAGAAGCAATAACAACAGAACACTGTTCTAATTAATCCGGCATTGTTTGTTCCCCTGGTTCCAAATATAGTAACAATCTCCGATTGGTAGAAGCAACCATGGGTATTTTTGCTCTCACAGACTCAGAAGCAACAGGCTAGCTATGAAGATCGAGGCAATGCTTTCCTTTTCATTCCTCCTCCCGCCATTCATTCCGGGCCCCCGTCTCTCACTCCCCACTAATCAATAGTCAGCAGCTATCAAAAGCCCATAACGTCACTCACCTCGAACTGCGTGAGCATGCGCAAGAGCTAGATGAGATCACGTGATCAATACACGTTTGACGGATTACATGGGCGGAGTGAGAGGGGAAAATACCTGTAACTCCAGCTTAACAGTGCTCTTTGAGAGAGAGAGAGAGAGAGAGAGAGAGAGAGAGAGAGAGGACTGTAGGGGATGATGACGTGAAGAACAACAAAAGAGAAAGACAGCTGACTAGCACTAGGGGCGTTACGTAGGGGAGATGATTTGTAAAGTATTAGAACCTGTGTGTGTGTGTGTGTGTGTGTGTGTGTGTGTGTGTGTGTGTGTGTGTGTGTGTGTGTGCGTGCGTGCGTGCGTGCGTGTGTGTGTGTGTGTGTGTGTGTGTGTGTGTGTGTGTGTGTGTGTGTGCGCGCGCGCACGCGCGTGTATGTGAATGTGTGTGTGTGTGTGTGTGTGTGTGTGTGTGTGTGTGTGTGTGTGTGCGCGAACGTGTGTGTGTGTGTGTGTGTGTGTGTGTGTGTGTGTGTGTGTGTGTGTGTGTGTGTGTGTGCGTCTTTTTGTTTTGCCTATTGAGTTAAATGTGTTGTACTGACACATGGGATTGTCAGTACAACACTATGTCAATCTGACAGTAAATGGTTTCAGTCAGTCAGTATGTATGTGTGTGTGTGTGTGTGTGTGTGTGTGTGTGTGTGTGTGTGTGTGTGTGTGTGTGTTTCAAATTTAACGTCTGTCCACTGTAGGTGATATCAGTCGAAAACAAAACAAAACAAAACATAAAACGACACCACCTCACCCAAAAGCAAATAAACAAACACACCTAACCCTAATGACGAAACTAGGAAACTACAGATGGTTTTGATGCGGGAGAGAAGAGTGAGAGGTAGGGGACAGATGAATATGATCCTTTCGTGTATTCGATGTAGATTTAGCAATAGCTATATGATTGACTCACTTAGAAGTAACCAAATAAGTGTGAGATGGTGTGTGTATGTGTGTGTGTGTGTGTGTGTGTGTGTGTGTGTGTGTGTGTGTGGTGGTGCGCGCGTGCGTGCGTGCGTGCGTGCGTGCGTGCGTGTGTGGTGTGTGTGTGTGTTGTGTGAGAGAGAGAGAGAGAGAGAGAGAGAGAGAGAGAGAGAGAGAGAGAGAGACACTTTTGACATTTTGACACTTTGATGGTTTACTGTCATTAGCTATAAAGTCCTTGTGACAGGGGGTACAAAAATGGTTTGATAACAGCGGCAACGTCATGGAAACCAACACACACACACACACACACACACACACACACACACACACACACACACACACACACACACGCACGCACGCACGCACGCACGCACACACACACGAGCGCGCGCTAGCGCGCACGCACACACATACACACACACTCACACACTTACATACACACACACGCGCGCACTCGCGCGCCCGCACAGAACGTACAACAGTTCTACATCAACCATCCAAATACAACATACAGTCCTTTTGTTTTGCCTATTGAGTTAAATACTCTTTAAAGTTTTTCAACTGATAAATACGTAATAGAAATTTCAACATTTAGTACACTCACTCATCATTAAGCATTATTTTCTTTCGTCGCAGCGACTCCGAAACTGGAATGTATTTTGCAAGTGATAATATTATAGTGTCACTGTCAGACGTTAAGATATCGATTAGATCCTTCCTCTCTGCTTCTTTGGACTTAAACAACACATGATTTTAAACAACACATGATTTTTTCTAAGTTCATCGTAGCCCCCACATCCGAAGTTGAAGTGACTCTCTTCCTCCGGAGCATAACCACACATCGGACATGGGGGAGTAAAGGAGACGTTTGAACTAAACCACATTTTGTTCGCATTTAGACCAAAGGTTCTTAATCTGAACCTGGCTAGACAAATTATGTGCCATTTATTTGTAACAGCTGAAATACGTCTTTCTGTTTGAAAAAAAAAACTGGTTTAAAAGAAAAAAAAACCCAGTTACATTTATCATTACTTTTCATTTTCCCATGCCAGTTTTGTTTGTAAATTGCTATTAATCTATCTTTAAATTCAGATACAAAACCATGTTCGCATCCTACTCCCTGGCACATCCAAACAATTCCAAATCCATGTTCAGCTAAAGCTTTCTTGATTTGAAATGCCCAGTTTTGTTTACCCTCTGCTTGCAGCAAATGCATTTCGTATGCCTGTCTACCCGATCTCGACATGGGTAATTGTATTAATTTTATCCAATATTTTACACACTTCACGAATGATTTTATATACAATGGATACCTGCCTGATTCCCCATACAAAGCAGTATTTGACGAATGTAATGGCACACCAAGGAGACGCTTCGTGGCAAATGTGTGAACCTTTTCCATGTCGTTATTGACAGTAAGCCTAAGTCCCCCAACTTCCGCTGCTTAAGTTAAAATGGGTTCTATCTGAGTATCGAAAAGTTTCCAAAAAAAGACTCGAGTCTAGACAACCTAACTTCCGTAATGATTTGAGAATTTCAATCACACTTTTTCCCCCTTTTCTATTTCATTCTGCCCATGAAGTAATTGAACTTAGCCATGTGGTAAATAACATTCCCAGAGATCTATAGGAGTCAGTGACAGTCATTTCCCCTCCCCATAAAACCATTCTGCATGTACTGAGAGGTGACCTTCATTACGAAAAATCACAGCATTCGTCTTTTCCA
>CM065741.1:44081967-44086967 GCA_033310375.1 Conus canariensis | reverse complement strand
ACCTTGACTCACACATTATCTCCCTTCTAACAGCCTCGTTTTCATTCAACCTTGCGCTGAAGAGATCAGCAAAGTGACAAACTCGTTCATTTTCATTGTCCTATTTGTTTGTGTCTTGCCTGAAGAAGATCTAAGAGGTCGAAACACGTCGTGTTAGGTCTTGTGACTCGTTTGTCCACGTTTCTCTTGGCGATTTGCTAATATTCATTTAAGATTTGTTTAGATTTCTGTCTGCAGTCGTGTCGCTTTGCAACTAGATCCATTTGAATCTGGTTTGACAGGAAACAAAATCCAATCCGAACACAAGCTGGTCAAGAGACTGCTTCTATCGCAGAAAACAACACCTTGTGCAAAATGACAAGATGAGTCGAGACTGTCGAGCTCATTAACAGATTTTTCTTTTTTTCTTTTTCTCTTTCGTTTGATCGAGCTACATGTTATCACACAGAAGATATCTAACGAAGAATCCTGACAGTTCAATGTTTCAAACCAGCGACAAAAACCCTGGATATTGATGCTAAAGTTTTGTGCGTGTTTGATCTGTGGTTGGATGGTAAACATCATGTGTGTCGTTGGTCAATGATGGTCGTTCCCCTTGACATGTTTGTGGTTGTAGGCCAATCCATATGCGTGCACGCGAGCGCGCGGGTGCGCGCGCGCGCACACACACACCACACACACACACACACACACACGTGCGCGCGCGCGCGCGCGCTCCTCCCCATATGAGGTTTCATTTACAATGTAAAAATTACATAACTCCAGTGTCTCTCCCCTCATCCTGTATCCTTCAATTACCCTAAACCCCCACCTTGCACACACATGCTCTCTCTCTCTCTCTCTCTCTCTCTCTCTCTCTCTCTCTCAAACACACAGACAGACAGACAAACACACACACACACACACACACACACACACACACACACATACGCATGCACACACACGTACGCGCGCAAACCCACCCACCCACCCTACCACACACACACAGACACACGCGCACGCACGCACACACACACATACACAATTTTTGTGAAAATACGTAAAATGAAAGTATTATTACTGCTACTACACACGCGCACACATACGTACACACAGACACAGACACGCACAGACATTCGCACACACACACACACACACACACACACACACACACACACACACACACACACACACACACACACACACACTTTTCCTGCTCTGCCCTCCTTTCTCTTCCCCTCCTCTCCTCCTCGTCCTTGTGATCAGTGATGTTGACAAGGCCAGGTCAGTTGGGAGCAGAATCAACACGTTATAGAAGAAAGCTGAACTAATCCTCTCAGTTTGAAAAACAAAAGAAAACAGAAAAAGTGGTTTGAGTGTGGGCTGACTCTTTTATTTCCAAATCCGCCTCCTGCTTCGCTAACACGTTTTGCTTTTAGACTGCACCTATTTTCGTCATGCCAATGACATCCTCACCAGATTCTGTGCTCTTGATCCTGAAATGGAGCGTCGTAATGCATCATTCCACCTATAACATACTCTAACCCCATTCATTTACACACCCCCCCCCCCCTCCCACCCCCCAAACGTGTTTTAGGACTGCGTCTACTTTCGTCACGTCAGTGGCATCTTCGGCAGAGTTGGTTGGTGCTCTTTGGTTCTCGAGCAGGAGAGTTTTTAACCTTCTCCCTCTGCCACACCTTCCCCCCCCCCCCCCCTTTTATTCCAGATGCCGCCCCCCCCCTCCCCCTCCTTGCTCCAACTATTCCCGGATCTCTCTCACCCCCCTTCTGTTCAACATTTGACCCTTTCCTATGAGCTGGCTGCTGACAGAGTATAGTCTTGTTTTGGGTCTGGGTGTTCTAGTACTGGACAAGAGAACCTCTCTCTCTCCTCTCTCTCTCTCTCTCTCTCTCTCTCTCTCTTTTCTTTTTAAGCGTTCTTGTACTCTAAATGAACAGCACATCTCTCTCTCTCTCTCTCTCTCTCTCTCTCTCTCTCTCTCTCTCTCTCTCTCTCTCTCGCGCGCGCGCGCGCGCGCGCATACACATTCACAAAGGCATGCTCTCGTAATGGAACTGAAAAGGAACAGCATGAGGACCAATATTTACCCAACAAAATGCATAGGGAAACATAAATGGGTGTACCAAACCAATGCGTTGATTCAACGTGCTCTGTTTCCCTTTCCTTGTATCTTTCCAATGTTATTTAACCCTTCCACTCCACACACACCACACACACACACACACACACACACACACACACACACACACACACATACACACACGCACACACACACACACATGACCCTCGGTCAGCTCTGCAGTCAAATGTATAAGCCATTGTGACTATGGGTCTCTCACATTATGAAACACAAATGCGATACATAGTGACAGAACAATACGCATGCAGAACCAGATTAGGAAATGTTGTTAAGAGAGACTCCAGACCTGTCTTGTTACCCATGGCTTTGATGTCCCTTGGCCTTCACCCCGTCCCTGTCCCATCCTACCTCTCCTTGTGCTGGTCTTTGTCATCCTACCTCCCCTGTTGCTGGTCTTTGTCATCCTACCTCCCCTTGTGCTGGTCTTTGTCATCCTGCCTCCCCTTACAATGGTCTTTGTCATCCTACCTCTCCTTGCAATGGTCTTTGTCATCCTACCTCCCCTTTTGCTGGTCTTTGTCATCCTACCTCTCCTGATGCTGGTCTTTGTCATCCTGCCTCCCCCTGTGCTGGTCTTTGTCATCCTACCTCTCCTTGCAATGGTCTTTGTCATCCTACCTCCCCTTTTGCTGGTCTTTGTCATCCTACCTCTCCTGATGCTGGTCTTTGTCATCCTACCTCCCCTTTTGCTGGTCTTTGCCATCCTACCTCTCCTGATGCTGGTCTTTGTCATCCTACCTCCCCTTTTGCTGGTCTTTGCCATCCTACCTCCCCTGTGCTGGTCTTTGCCATCCTACCTCCCCTGTGCTGGTCTTTGTCATCCTACCTCCCCTGATGCTGGTCTTTGTCATCCTACCTCTCCTGATGCTGGTCTCTGTCATCCTACCTCCCCTTTTGCTGGTCTTTGCCATCCTACCTCCCCTGTGCTGGTCTTTGCCATCCTACCTCCCCTGATGCTGGTCTTTGCCATCCTACCTCCCCTGATGCTGGTCTTTGTCATCCTACCTCCCCTGTGCTGGTCTTTGTCATCCTACCCCCCCTTTTGCTGGTCTTTGCCATCCTACCTCCCATGATGCTGGTCTTTGTCATCCTACCTCCCCTGATGCTGGTCTTTGTCATCCTACCTCCCCTTTTGCTGGTCTTTGCCATCCTACCTCCCCTGATGCTGGTCTTTGTCATCCTACCTCCCCTGATGCTGGTCTTTGTCATCCTACCTCCCCTTTTGCTCGTCTTTGTCATCCTACCTCCCCTTGTGCTGGTCTTTGTCATCCTACCTCCCCTTGTGCTGGTCTTTGCCATCCTACCTCTCCTTACAATGGTCTTTGTGATCCTACCTCCCCTTACAATGGTCTTTGTCATCCTACCTCTCCTTGTGCTGGTCTTCGTCATCCTACCTCTCCTTGTGCTGGTCTTTGCCATCCTACCTCCCCTTACAATGGTCTCTGTCATCCTATCTCCCCTTGTGCTGGTCTTTGCCATCCTACCTCTCCTTACAATGGTCTTTGTGATCCTACCTCCCCTTACAATGGTCTTTGTCATCCTACCTCTCCTTGTGCTGGTCTTCGTCATCCTACCACTCCTTGTGCTGGTCTTTGCCATCCTACCTCCCCTTACAATGGTCTCTGTCATCCTATCTCCCCTTGTGCTGGTCTTTGCCATCCTACCTCACCTTACAATGGTCTCTGTCATCCTACCTCCCCTTGTGCTGGTCTTTGTCATCCTACCTCCCCTTACAATGGTCTTTGTCATCCTACCTCCCCTTGTGCTGGTCTTTGTCATCCTACCTCCCCTTACAATGGTCTTTGCCATCCTACCTCCCCTTGTGCTGGTCTTTGTCATCCTACCTCTCCTTGCAATGGTCTTTGTCATCCTACCTCCCATTATGCTGTCTTTGTCATCCTACCTCCCCTTACAATGGTCTTTGTCATCCTACCTCCCCTTGTGCTGGTCTTTGTCATCCTACCTCCCCTTACAATGGTCTTTGTCATCCTACCTCCCCTTGTGCTGGTCTTTGTCATCCTACCTCTCCTTGCAATGGTCTTTGTCATCCTACCTCCCCTTGTGCTGGTCTTTGTCATCCTACCTCCCCTTGTGCTGGTCTTTGTCATTCTACCTCCCCTTGTGCTGGTCTTTGTCATCCTACCTCTCCTTGCAATAGTCTTTGTCATCCTACCTCTCCTTGCAATGGTCTTTGTCATCCTACCTCCCCTGTGCTGGTCTTTGTCTTCCTACCTCCCCTTGTGCTGGTCTTTGTCATCCTACCTCCCCTTGTGCTGGTCTTTGTCATCCTTCCTCTTTTGCTGGTCTTTGTCATCCTACCTCCCCTTGCAATGGTCTTTGCCATCCTACCTCCCCTTGCAATGGTCTTTGCCATCCTACCTCCCCTTGTGCTGGTCGTTGCCTTCCTACCTCCCCTTGTGCTGGTCTTTGTCATCCTACCTCCCCTTGCAATGGTCTTTGTCATCCTACCTACCCTTGCGCTGGTCTTTGTCATGAAAACAAACATTATAAACATGTCACAGTGCCTATCACCTATTTGTGTGCACATCTGCGAAGTTAGAAGTGAGTCATTATTCCATCTGCTACTGACAGGGACAGTCCCCCTCCTCCCTTCTTTCTCGGTCATCTGTTTCCCTGCTGCTGTATGGTGGCATACATCCTACCACCTCCCCCATTTCTCTGGCCATCGCTCTGTGTGTGGTAATGCACAGGTTGCGTGCTGAGTCTTATCTAAGCCTGATCTGTCCCCCTATCCGCCCCCCCCCCTCCCTACTTTTTCCTCCCAGACATGATATCCTGTCTTCTAACAAGTTCCTAGTTATGGAGTTGACTTCCTCCCCATGTCTGCTGACTGTCT
>CM065741.1:44064467-44074467 GCA_033310375.1 Conus canariensis | reverse complement strand
CTTTCATTATCCGTTCATTTCGTTCATTTGTGATATATTGAAATTATGTGAACAGAAGCTTGAATTGATAATACAAGTGTTAAAAAAAGAAGAGGTGAAAGAATACGCCATCGAATTCTGGCAACAAAATAGTGTTTTGAAAATTATGCAAATTATCGACAGCAAAAAAAAAAATAATAAAAAAAAGTGAATTCTGTAAAAGAAAAAAAATCATTATGTGTGGGAATGTGAGTTTACTCGTACTTTTGGGGAAGAGGTTGAAAGAGTTCTGAAACATCACACTGTGAAAGATTATCCCTTAATGTGCGTATTATAGTATTTGGTACTGCTGAGAAAACAAAAACCAATGATATATTAGACCTAACAATTTTAATGATAAAAAAAAATACATTAATAGATTTTGAATTAGCTTAACAAAACTTAATCTAAACATGTTTTTTTGAAAAAGCTGGACTACAAATACAAAAAAGAAAACTACATGTCCTGGGTGGAGATGAATTATGCAAGCTTCCAAACAAAATGGTCACTCTGTATTAAATCAATAGGGGTTGATGGTTGTATCATGTTATATATTGATATTATGTACTGTATGCTCACTTTCTTTTCTATTTTAATATCGACCGCGATATTGGAGCCTAATAAGACGATGTGATACTGAAAAATGTCTGTATAATGTACTGTCTTTGAATGTCATTATTTGATGGATTGGAGATGAGAAGGCATGTTACGTGTTTTGTAACATTGTATCATGGTTGCGTACATTGGACTTTTTTGTTATGTGTACCCATTAAAAAATAAAAACAAACAAACAAACCGAAGAGAAGTGGTGAAAGAATGGTACAGGGAGAGATAAGAACAAAAGAAGAAAATAATAAGGTAATACGGTTGATGGGGAAAATTAATGGACTGAACACCGAGAAATCGTTGTAAGGGCTTTGAGAGTGATTTTACTTTTCCTAGAAATCCATCATTAAGACTATTCAAGAAAAACAAGGAGAAGGCTTGTCAATACCAAGAATTAAGAATATCGAGCAGAATAGACTGAATATCTAAAGAGTAGGATACCCTCCCGAAGGAAACAAAAACTTACGAACAAGCAGGACTCTCCCCCTCACGCTCCCCCCCCCTCCCCCCCCTCTACATCCTCTCTGCTAAGGTCTCCCTGCAACGTTGCAAACCCCCAAATGAAGCTCCTCTTCTATACACCTCTCTCTTTTTCCTCGCTATTTACGTAAAGATTTATGAGTTCAGAGCGTGCTTGGAATATCCTTCAACTGGTGGCTGTTCTCAGCTATAAGATTTCCCCTCATGTTGCATTTTATTTCGGGGGTGGGGGTGGGGTCCACCCTGTGTGCGTTCAACTCCAGTGTTCTCCAAGTCATACGCGCTCATACAAACACGTACGCACATGCGCACATTCACGCGCGCACACACACACACAAGTACACGCACGTATGCACGCATGTGTAGGCATATATATATATATATATATATATGAACAATATAAAAAAAGTCCTTAAAAAATCTGAAGGTGCTCAACCCCTTGGGGAGCAACATCTGTGCCCCAAAAGACATCTACAACGCTAGAAACAAGCTTGTAGATTTTACCACTTCATTTTAAAAATATTTTTTAACATATATATATATATATATATATATATATATATATATATATACTACTAAATTCCAAGGATAAATACCGAGCACCATTCCAGCAACTTACAGAGCAGCTTGGTGTTGCAATGACTGCAAGAAATATTCAATTACAAACAAAGCTTGCTCTTATGTCTTAGATTGAAGAAATAGGGGGAGATAAGCATTCATATCTGCAGTGATAGATAATTCTGCCTAAC
Source organism: Conus canariensis (assembly GCA_033310375.1). Taxonomy (NCBI): domain Eukaryota; kingdom Metazoa; phylum Mollusca; class Gastropoda; order Neogastropoda; family Conidae; genus Conus; species Conus canariensis. The sequence goes on along the minus strand of CM065741.1, from coordinate 44,072,614 downwards.
TAACACTATGTGCTTGAGTGGGTGAATGGGGAAAAATAAATGCTTCTCAAAATGAGCCTTCAACAAGTTTATAGTCTCCAAGGGGGAAACCATCTCCAATAGGGAGGAAACTCACTAACATGTAACTCCTGGTCAGATACCGGTATTTCGGAACCTGATTGTTACTCCTCAGTGACCGCGGAAAGTGGTAACTTGATTCCTCTGCCTTTTCGGTTTTAAGAAGAATGCTATCCCAGAAAAAGGCTGGTGTGCAATACCGTAGTATGTTTGTTGAGTTTTCAAATAACCAATCAAAGGTGCCACCTAAGAAGCAAAAGAAAATCATGAAACAGCAAAACAAGCTACATTTTCTTGTGAAAAGTAGAAAATATAAAAAGATAACCTCTTAAGACACAAGTGCTGAGGGTCAGTTCTTGGAATGAATCCGCAAGGGACTAAATTACAATAAACTAATAAATTCCAAGGATAAGTACCGAGCACCATTCCAGCAACTTACAGAGCAGCTTGGTGTTGCAATGACTGCAAGAAATATTCAGTTATAAACAAAGCTTGCTCTTATGTCTTAGATTGAAGAAATAGGACAGTGCAGTGGCCAGTGAGACAAAACAATAGTTCAACTGGCAACAAAACAGTGGACTGGCTTCAACTGGCACGAGTGTGTCATGCTGATCCAGAATATGTTATATATTGCCTGACAGTGGGTCACACACACACACACACACACACAAGATGGCGGACACATACAGCAGCTAAGCAACATCGGTGGCAAAGTTTTTAGTCAAGTCAGGCTGGAAAATGAAATCTAGAATAATTAGAAGGTTGGCGACGCCGAACCTTACCACCCGGCGACCGTGGCGATCATCCACACTACTGGGGAAGGATCGCCACGGGGAAAACAACGCCATGCAAGTCAACCAGCGAGTCGACACGCCGTTGTCTGCATCGCCAACAGCTGTTCAGGCATCCTTCCACGGACCACGACCTGAACAAGATTCAACGTCAAATGAGGTCGGTACTGGAAATATAGATACAATCGACATTAAAAAGGCACTAACAACTCTCTACAACCGCATCGCATCGCTAGAGAACGCCGTAGAAACACAAACAACGATGCTTAAAAACATGAAGCCAGTAGGTGTTGCCATGACGACCCAGGCAACTCAGACCGATTTCTGCTCTTTGGCAGTCCCAACTTACGCCGAAGTGGCAAAATCTAGTACTACAAATAATGCTGTCAAGACTAAACCGCTCTCTGTGCCTCAAAAATCTGGGCTACAGAAAATAAAACAAAATGAAAAAGTGAAATCCACTAAGAACAAAAACGTAAATAGTGACGCAAAATCTCCAGTCCATGAACACGAAAAAACTGATGACGTCAAAACACACTGCCGAAATAAGAACACCCAAAACAAGAAAATGAAAACAAAACTAGACGACCGTCTTCCAAAGGTTGCGATCTTTCATGACTCTGTCGCAAATGGCATAAACGAGAAACTACTCGGCAGATCGTACTATTTCGATGCTACCAAAAGAAGGAGCTCCACCATGAGCGATGTTGAACATAGGTCTCGTGACTTTGATGCTTCTGACCAGCAGCCCGACGCTGTGGTTGTACACAGCTGTATCAACGACTTAAAGTCAGCAGAGGCTAAACAAGTGAGTGAATCCTTCGTTCGAGTTTTAAAGACAGTTGCAATGAAACACCCTAAAAACCAAGTTTGTGATTAGCAAAATCACAACCGTCGCAGACAAAAACCTAGAAGTCAAACGACAACTTTTCAATGCCATTGTAGCATCTGAGTTGTTCGGGTTGGAGAATATTTCTGTTATAGACAACAACAATATCAAGACACATCACCTGCGAGACGGCATCCACCTGACACGGAGGGGCTCGAGTCTGCTGGCAGGGAACGTTGGGCGCCACGTCAGGGACCTGCTGTGGGAGACTCCCAAGAAATCAGCGCGACCCCCACCACGTCCCCGGTACCAAGACTACCCTGCCCACCATCACTACAGCTGGTTCAATCCTTACTGCAGCTTGGTGGACTGGGCTCCCTACTGACTTGAGTAAACAACTCCACCATGTGCTTGAATGTGACATTACGCAAACACTGTTGTGTTACCACTGAACATTCTGCTTTAGATTTGGATCTACCTTCTTTAGTGTCTTATTGGATTCTCTTCTTTTGTTCCTTGGTTATAGATAGTTTGACTTCCTTTTATTTAGAAAAATACTGAATTATCTAATCGTTATATTTGTTACTCAAAAATTGTATTCATCACCTTTTCACCTAGTCTATGGCAACAAAACATAATTTCAGTGTTTTTCAATGGAACTGTCGTTCCATTAGTAGTAATCTTGATCATCTAGTTCAACATCTTGCCAGTCATCAATATGATATCTTAAGTCTGCAATCTCTAAATGTTAAGAAGGAAAAATTGCCTAGGTTAGATAACTACTATTACCCTCCTATTTGTCAAAAGGAAGATACCAACGGGAAAGTTAGTACGGCAATTTATATCCATGAAGGGGTGAATTACACTCTATGTTCCAGCCCCGTTCCACCAGATATATCCAATATACAATCTTGCACTGTAACAGTTCAATTTGATAACACCCTGTTAACTGTCATATCTGTGTATTTACCAAAAGGCCCAGACAATGAAAACACAGAATGGATTCGTACACTTCAACCAGATAAAGGTACAAAAATTCTTGTAACGGGAGATTTCAATGCACATGCCCCATTTTGGGAGAGGAATTGTCAAAATATCACAAGCAATCGTTTTATTGATAATATTGTTGATGCAAACTTATATCTCCTGAATGACGGTCGAGTAACACGCATTCCCGATAATCCTTATCATAGAGCATCTGCTATTGATTTAACTCTTGTTTCTCCAGATCTAGCACCAATTTGTGAGTGGAGTTCACTAAATGATAACCTACATAGTGATCATGTCCCTATTATTACTAGTTTTGAGATAACAAATATAAGATCCACCGATCCAACTGAGGATAAAATACCAAAATACAAATACAAACTTGCTAACTGGGAGAAATTTTCATATTTATTGTCAACATTTCATGTTGAAAACATAAATGATAAAAACGTTAATGAATTGTATTCATTATTTACAAATGCAGTTCTGAACGCAGCAAATGAGTCTATCCCTAAATGTAAATCAAAAAAGTCTCATAAACATTCTGGTAATATCTGGTGGAACGAGGACTGTGAAAAGGCTAGAGTTGAAAAATGGATGAAATTTAATATTTACTTAAAGGACAAATCTCCCCAAAATCATTTAGAGTCTAAACAGGCAAAAAATAAAGCAAACAGAATAAATGCACAAGCGAAAAGACAATACTGGTCATCTTTCTGTGTTAACGAAGTTTACAGTCATAAAGATATGCAAAAAGTATGGGAAAAAATGAAAACTATGAAAAATGGAATATATTTACCACAATGTCCAATAAAACTGGAAACTTCAGATCTACCTTGTAACGGAGAAAAAGCAGAAGCATTTGCTGATATGTTTGCAAACCATAGTAGAATTACAGGTTTATCAGCTGAAGGTAGACAATATAGAGAAAATCAAGAGAAAAACAAATCCACAACAAATGATGACAGCAGTATGCCTACAAGAAACAGTTATGTAAATGCCGATATTACACTGGATGAAGTTAAAGAAAACATTTTCAAGCTTAGCAAAAAGAAAACATCTGTAGGACTAGACGGGATATCGAATGAAATGCTAAGGCATTTACCAAACAATGTCATCAATTTTTTATATGTACTTCTACAAAAATGTTGGTCGACTGGCGAAATTCCTCGAATCTGGAAACATTCAGTTGTTATCCCTATACATAAACAAGGAAAACTTAGAACAGATAAAAGTAGCTATCGCCCTATTGCGTTAACATCTCATGCATGTAAATTCATGGAAAAGATCGTTTTAAATAGATTAGTTCATTTCTGTGAAAAACAAGGCATTATACCTATAAATCAAGCAGGCTTTCGAAAAGGTCGATCTACCATTGATCATCTGGTAAAACTAACGACACAAGTAAAGCAACAGTTTGCCAGGCGAAAAAATATTCTTGCAACCTTTTTCGATGTTAAAAAAGCTTATGACCAAGTATGGCATAACAAACTTCTACAAAAACTTAAAAATTGGAATATATTAGGTAACATGTACAAGTACATAGCGAATTTTTTATCAGAACGATTCATACAAGTAAGAGTTGGAAACACGTATTCAAAACCCAGAAAATTCACATGGGTCTTCCTCAAGGCTCTGTTATTTCACCTATTTTGTTTAATATATTAATAGCAGATTTACCAAATAATCTATCTAAAGACACAGTTTTGGCTCAGTATGCAGACGACATCTGTATGTGGATGAAGGTAACAATAAAACGTAACACCCCAGCTAGAGTATTAAACTATACAAAAAAAGTATATCAACGTGAACTAGATAAAATCAATATGTTTATGACAGAGAATGGCTTAAATCTATCATTGGAAAAAACAAATATAGTACTATTTAACTCTGGGTGCAACCCAGAAAAACTCCCTACTTTCACAATCAATGGAACTGTCATTAATTATACACAAACTGTAAAATTTCTGGGAGTTTATCTTTCGTCAAAACTCTCATGGACTCAACATATAGATTACATACTAAACAAGGCAAGGAAAGCTTTAAATTTTCTCAAAATTATAAGTAAACAACACTGGGGCCAAGATACTAGAGCGCTTGTATCCCTTGCAAATTCTCTTGTGCGTTCACGGTTAACTTATGCTCAGGAAATATTTTTTAGTGCTCCAAAGCATTTGTTAAACAAACTACAAAGTATAGATTGTAAAGCTTATAAATTAGCCCTTGGGGTACCATCTCATGCTTCAAATTTAGGGACTTACAAGGAAGCGGGTGTTCTACCACTTGATAACCACAGAAAAGTTTGTGCGTCGAAATATGTATTAAAATCATCTGCATATGATACCTTTAGTAAAAAAGAAGTAAATCTGGACTCGCAACATGATTTTGTTAAAAGAGCAAAATATATACATTCTCTACAACCAATAAATACATATGTCTCGGATATGATTAACTCTGCAGATTTAAAAGATAAAGAGGTTGCCATGAAGCCTTCTTTCTCGCCAGTTCCATCATGGGAACAAGTTAAACCTAATTTTGATATAGACCATATGGATATGAACAAAGATCAGTCACCGAATATATTAAAAAATGTGATTAATTTACACATGGAGAGTCATAATGATCATATTAAAATATATACAGACGGATCTGTCCTCGAGAATGGCAAGACAGGGGCAGCATTTGTAATTCCTTCACTAAACCTAGTGAAACAGTATCATATCGGTAATCATTACTCCATTTTTACTGCTGAATTGGTAGCAATATTAAAGGCGGTACAGCATATCATAGATCTTCCAACAAACTGGCCCAAACGTGAAGTGTTATTATGTGTCGATTCGAAATCTGCACTACAAGCTATCAAATGTCAAAATGTTAAAACGCGTCTCGAAATGATACTAGAAATAAAACATGCAATACATCAGTTATCAGCTAAAAACATCAGTATCACTTTTTATTGGGTACCTTCACATTATGGGATATATTATAATGAAGTGGTTGACCGAGCAGCTAAAAGAGCAGCGCGTAATGTTGAAGGAACAATACAGCTGAATATAAAGTTAGATTTACATGAATGCTATAAACATATTGACAAAATATCTAAAGATGAATTTGATAATATTCTGATGACATCAAACAGTCAATATTCACAAAATTGTATTAAAGGATTAAATGAACCTATCGCAGATTCAAAGTTACTCTTGACATATCTTAGTAATACAAAATCCAGACATATTATAGCTTTGATGTTTAAACTTCGTCTAAATGCTCTTAGAACAAAATTTTCTAAAGATGTAAATTGTATATGTGGAAACCAGATTACTATAAAGCATTTACTCCTACACTGTTCTGAAATTAAAGCACTCATTACTAAAACTTTAGGGGGCGTGCTGCTACCTTATGAGCCATTATCCATTGAAAAAATTGTAAATGACTTTCAGCTTCTTAAAATTTTTTCACAAATTTTGCATTCCAGTCCTGTTGGTATTTTTCTTTGATTTGTTGATTTATTGTTGTTCTTTCCTGCGTTATTAAATTATATCTGTTAATTGTTAAGATAGTAGGACACATTGGGAATTTATTACTTTTAGATTTAAGATATTTAAAACAATCTGAATATTCTATGCAGTATGCAAGTCAATTTTTCTAACCATAACTCGAGATTACAGGATCGAACTTTTACACGGTGGCAATCCTGGGATGGCTTTCATGATTGGCTGGACTGTGGACCGCATAACTTGAATTGATTTGCAGTCCAAATCTCTAGATACTTTATAATGTATCAGATCTGTCAATGTACTAATAGAATAGATTAATACGTGAAGGACAGAACGAAAGGGTGAAGGACAGATTATTCCACTATTACTAAAGGACACTATACACCATCACCACAAAAAATACAAACCCATCCAGTGACACATACCTACCCTTCCCCCCCTCCACCCCCCCCCCCCCCCCCACACACACACACATTTCTTTATTATTCTATCCTATTTAGTTTATCTATCTATTATTTTGTTTTAATCAATTTATTTCATTCATTTAATTTATTTTATTTTACTCTACTATTATTTTATTTGATATTTATTTAATTTGTCTAATATCACCTTTGGGTGAACAGACGTTAAATCAAAGAACAACAACAACACACACACACACACACACACACACACCACACACACACACACACACACACTCGCACGCACGCACGCACGCATGCAAGCTCACACACACACACACACACACACACACACACACACACACACACACACACACACACGCACACACACATACACACACACACACACACACACACACACACACACACACACACACACACACACACACACACACACACACGCATACACACATACACACACACACATACACACACACATACACACACACACACACACACACACACACACAGAGAGAGAGAGAGAGAGAGAGAGAGAAAGAGAGAGAGAGAGAGAGAGAGAGAGAGAGAGAGAGAGAGAGAAGAGAGAGAGAGAGAGATGAACCTTCACACCAGAAGCATGCAGGGGTCGCGACAACAAACATACATAACTTCTGACATAGACGATTCCTTTCAAAAGATCCCCTTGATGCCACAAGCGTGACACAGGAACCATGACTTTAAAAGATGTGCACTGGCAAGTGCACACTGTCTGTAAGCCCTCGGTCAACAAATCTTGTGAAGCATCCACGTTCTCCCTCCCCCCTCACCCCCCCCTCCCTCCCCCCCGTCCCCACCGTCTTTCAGTCTGACGCACGATCGATCGATCTCTTCACTACAGCTTTTATTTCAACGACAAAATTAAATTTAGGAGATTGAGACCACGGTGAAGTGTGGACACTCAGGGTGATGGATGGACATGCTGAAATTTTAGCTTCTTTCCTTTTCACCCCCCTGGAACGTTTGCAGCCAGTGTCTGGTAAATCCTGTGTCTATGTCTTGTGTCTTGTTTATGAACAGCAGCGTGATATATGAGCCAGAGAACCTCGTCAAACGTGTTTTTTTATTACATTCAAAGTTAACAAGATCTTGGCAGCCATCGTTTTCTTTTTTTAAACATGTGGAGACACACATACAGATGTATATTTTCACTGTATAAGAGCACATACTTATGTGTATTTTTCTGTTTTCGATTTTAGCTTTGTCTATAATCACTATCACTACTTAAGCTTCCAGTTTTGTTTATACTCTTAATTAAGAAAATGGTTCTGTGCATGAATATATGACTGAACGATACCTGTGTATGACAGATTCTGCAAGATTGAAGGAAATATTAACTAATCATGCGGCATGTTGGGAAACAGACCAACAACACACTAGTACAAGTCATGAAGATTTCAGGACGGGATGGGATGATAGTCAGACTGTTTGTAAAATAAAGCATCACGCTCACTGTCCCAACTCGTATCCCTTATTTCACCCTTCTCACTCCAGTTAATGACATTTTAAAAAGGTAAATAATTATGTT
>CM065741.1:44035322-44050322 GCA_033310375.1 Conus canariensis | reverse complement strand
TGGTACTTTTTAAAGATGGATCTGATCAATCCAGTTAATCTTTCTTGAGTATTCACAAGAGTATTAAACCCGTGGTAAAATATTCGGGCATATATAATTCTGTAGCCTCAAGAGGAAAACATCATGCTGGATATTTGTTAACCAGCACAAAAAAAGCTTCAATTTCTTAAAAAAAAACAACAACAACAACAACAAATTAATGAATGAATAATAACGATAATAATGATAATAGTAATGATAATGATAATAATGATTATAGTAAGAAGAAGAAAGAAGAAGAAGAAGAAGAAGAAGAAGAAGAAGAAGAAAAGAAGAATAGTAACAACTACAACAATTACGTTCATAATGATGATAGTGGCAATGAAGAAAAAGAAGTCACTTTCAGATCCCATGATGACTTCCCTGAAAAGCAAAATTAATCTCCTTACGTACAAAAAGCCATCTGATGTATTCCATGGATCAGAGATTCAAATTTATAGACATAGCAAAATCTAAGAATCCATCCTCTGTTTGTCCATCACGAGAACTAGAAAGGGCAAATACTGACTTTACTGATTCACCTCGACAAATAACAATGAAAACATAAACCGGCATAACAAAATACATGTCCTTTTCATCTCAGGATCGATACAGTGTGTGTGTGTGTGTGTGTGTGTGTGTGTGTGTGTGTGTGTGTGTGTGTGTGTGTGTGTGTGTGTGTGTGTGTGTGTGTGTGTGTGTGTGTGTGTGCCTGCCTTTTTGACTTGGGAGGGATGTGGGAGATGAAGGTATGTGTGTACGTCTACCTGCATTTTGTGCTGGTGTTTTCACGATTACTGCTGCTTCGTTACAAAGAAGCTGGATCAGCATGTGTAGATGCAGAAGTGACACGTGGGGCTGATAAATCCATCTTGATTTTAGTTCAGTGGAATTTCTACTGTTACTTTGGTTTTCTGAGGTCTAGACAGGTCCTGATACAATGTGCAACAGTCCGCGGGTTACACAAATGGAGGAAGGAGGTGACATACCTCCTTCTCCTCCTCCTCCTCCTCCTCACCCTCCTTCTACTTGTTCTTGTTCTTGTACTTGTTCTTCTTCTTCGAACGATTCACACAAAAACATTAAAATGCTGCACCTTTTCTTTCTCGTTTTTGCATTTTTCTTTCTTCTTCTTCTTCTTCTCTTCTTCTTCTTCTTCTTCTTCTTCTTCTTCTTCTTTAATTTGAAAAGATTCATGCTTATAAGTAATCTGTTATATTGTATCAGCGCACACGCAATGTCCTCAGTGTTTGACGTTGGCTTACGTTCTGGATTGGGATTCTTTCTTTTTCTTCCAAAACAAAAAAAGAAGAAGACAGAAACGGAATAAAGGAGAACAGAAAAGAAAAGACCAGAAAAAGATGAGAAAGGACAGATCCGAGACAGCTTTTGTCACGGGATTGAATGTCATTGAATTTGTATTTTATTTCCGCATGTACTTCTTCTTCTTCTTCTTCTTCTTCTTCTTCTTCTTCTTCTTCTTCTTCTTCTTCTTCTTCTTCCTTGTTGTCATCGTCGTCGTCGCAGTTTTCTTCTCTCTTCTTCTTTCTTCTTCTTCTTCTTCTTCTTCTTCTTCTTCTTCTTCTTCTTCTTCTTCTTCTTTTCCCTCCCGGGGTTGCAACCTTGCCGTGGTCGCAGGGTTTGCGTGGTCCAGTGATCCCTTAGGCTTTGCTGACGGGGGAATCAGTAGTCGACTAGACGGCTAGTTCTTGTTAACGCTTCTAGGCCTGTGAAGCCAAGTTGCTGACTGGCCTAAGCACCACGTGGTAGGAAATAATGTCCCTGGTAGGTCTCCTACGTCAGAAAGGTTAGGAGTGAGGGCCCTGACAAATAGTAACCCACCTTTTTCCTTTTCTTATCTTCTGCCTTTCTTACTTGGCTCTTTTCTATCTTCTTAATATCCGCCGTGTTTGCCGTGCGGTGCGACCTGTGATGGAGGGGAATGAGATCCTGTTGATTGAGAGGGCAGGTGCCCTCAACACATCTCTTTGGCTCGGACCTCTTCTAGACAGGAGGTACACTCTGGCCCAGGTGTATCAATCGGCTACCCCTGCGTGGGGCTGGGTCAAGACAGGCAGTTCCCCGGCTGGCCAAGGTAACCCCTGCAGTGCTCAGCTCTCTGACCCCGGGAGTTGAGCATGATCAGGGGGGATAGGGTTGGTGGGCTCCTGTTTGTCGTTTATCTCTTCTGAAACCTGGAAAGGGTCAGACAGTGACGTCTTGGCCCTGGCCCCTCGTTGGACTCCATGGCGGGTGGGTAAGGAAGAGATGAATCAAAACACATGAAATATGTCTTTTTGAAATAAACATTCATCCCCTAAAGAAAAGGAAGGCGGTAGCCCATACATCGAAGGATTTTGATACATAGAACGACTCTGACATGGAAACAAGGAAGAGGACAGGATTCTAGGCTTTCTGGCTTGTGATTGAAGGAACAGAACAGGAAAAGTCAATTTCAGCCTCAGTCCTTTCGCAATTCAGAAAGGGTTCCATGGAATATCAGGCGACCCTCAGTCGGTGAAAATACTAAGAAATGGTTCATTCCTTGTCCAGTGCAAGTCGGAGAAATAATCCGAACAGCTGCTGAGGGCCCCAAGGCTAGTGGACAGATAAATCCAGGGGACTCCCCATAAACAGTTGAATTCATCCAGAGTCATTCGATACCCAGATGTCAAAGGTGTCTCGGAGACAGAAATCAAAACGGAACTAGCATCCCAAGCTGTGATAGACGTACATAGGTGACAGTTTGCAAAGGTACAGAAAGACTGCCCACCAACACCCTCTTTCTGACATTCTGTACCCCTTCATTGCCTCAAGTCGTCAAAGTGGGCTATTTGAATGTGCGTGTCCAACTTTACATTCCATCTCCGATGCGATGCATCAAGTGCCAGAAGTTCGGGCACATCAGAGATCTTTGTTCTGGGGATCAGATGCGTGGTGTTTGCTGCAAGGCAACCCACGATGGGCCATGTAAAGATCCGGCTCATTGTGCAAACTGCGATGGCGACCACCCCTCCTCTTCACGCGACTGCCCAGTTTGGATCCAGGAAGCTAACATACAAAAAGTTCAAACGGAAAATAAAATCTCATTTTTGAGGCACGGAAGCAGACCCTTCCTTGTTAGTCTTCTTCAGTGTCTTCATACGCTTCGGCTGTGAAGAAGGTTTCAACACGTTCTGTTTGCTGTCAAACCGATCTCTTTATTTTTTACTAAATCATTACAAGAAAAAGTGTCAAGCCCGGGAGGAGGCAAATCCACCACCTCCCGATCCAAAGTGGATGCCCCTAGTGGGGGCAATAAATCCGCCACCTCTCACACTGCCCAGCAGTCTACTCCATCTGCTGCTGGGCAGAATAAAAGAACTGCCCTCTCGCCTCGAACTTTCGAGAGCAGTGCCCGTGCGGGCAAGGGAGTCCAGCCAAGTGTGAAGATGGTGGAGATTAAAAGGTGACCCCCACCGTCTCCAAAACCAAAGCCGTCTCCACTTGCGGGCAAGTCTGCCAGCGGGTCTGGAAACAAAGCTGTCCATCTTCAAAACAGATACGCTCCATTGGATGCAGACGACGACTCGGAGATGAACTGATTTCTCTCCTGTTTGTCTTCTACAAAATGAATAGTAAATTAATTCATTGGAACATCCGTGGTTTGATCTCTAACTTTGAGGAGCTGCAGCTTTGTGTTGCACACTAAAACCTCAGGTAGTAGCTCTTCAGAAAACAAAAATTCAAAACCAGAAGATCATCACTCTTTCTGGCTTCAATATTCTTTCCAAACCTGCACAACCCTCCACGTTGGGACTAACGGGCAGCGTTGCCCTTATTATCCAAAACACTTTGCTGTTTAGTCCTGTCACTCTGGCTACCCCTCTTCAGGTGGTAGCTGCGAGAGTCACTCTCCATAAAACCATTACAATTTGCTCGTTATATCTACCACCTTCTGTCCCAGTTTGTCGTCAGGACCTTGTCAGTCTGATTGAAGAACTTCCTCGCCCTTGTATGTTGCTGGGTGACTTATTGGCCATAATCCCAATTGGGGTAGTCTGAATTCGTCATCCAGAGGTCTGCTTCTCAAAGATGTCTTTTCAGAGTTCGATTTGTGTTGTTTGAATAATGAATCTCCAAGTTACCTCCACTCTTCCACGAGTGCATTTTCATGTTTAGATTTGTCGATGTGTGACCCCTCGCTGGTCCTGGACTGTGAGTGATCTGTCCATGATGATCTGCATGGAAGTGATCATTTTCCCGTTCTGTTAAAATCAATAACAAGACTCCCAGAACACCCATTGAAGGACAGGATGTCACAGCCAACAAAAGGAAGGATGAAAAGAGGTTTTATCCACCAGTCGAGGATCCTTGAAAGAAGATACGAAGACATCTTGGATCATGAACCCAGAGAGATCCCACAATTCCTTGAGAACCCGACATGGAAGGAAGATAGTCGACCCCTCATACAGTGCAGCATCCCTGGCGTTTGCAAAAAAATACTCGCAAAGCAGCGCTGAGAAGTCCCACACCATGGAACACATCAACAACTGCTATCCCCAAGACAGCTGGACCCATGTATATACAGACTGATCTGCTGAACAGGCAGTGAGGAACGGTGGTGCCGGAATCTACATCAAGTATCCAGGAGGGAGAGAAGAAAGGGTCTCACTCGCAACCGGCCTTTACTCCACCAACTTCAAGGCTGAGGTAGTTGCCATACAAACACGAGCAGCCCATATCGAGCACAGCCCTCATACCTCCAGCAACGTCGTCTTTCTTTCAGACGCTCTGTCTGTCTTGCAGGCCCTACAGACTGCCAGAGACAAAGAACTGAACGACCTATCCACTGCCCTTATCTCCCTTTGCAGATCGGGCACAGTCGTTCTACAGTGGATCCCTTCCCACTGCAACGTATTTGGCAACGAGGTTGCAGACACTCTGGCTAAAGAGGGAGCAACAAAGAAACAGGAAGACAGGTCCACAACCCTCAAGAAAGCCAAGCCAACCATCAAAGCCAGACAGCAGAGCAAGTGGTTGCAGGAGCATCAACATTTCAATAGACATGGCCCGTACCACCTGCTAACAAGATCAAAGCAGGTGGCCATCTTCAGGCTGTGGACAGGCCACAACCGCCTGAACTGTCACCTGTTTACCAAGTTCAGGATCGGTCAGTCAGACCAATGCCCATTCCAGACCGGCAGTATGACAACAGCACATCTACTGCAGGATTGCCCGTTACACGAAGGTCTGAGACAACAGATATGGACGGAGCAAACATCAGTGGAGAGGAAGCTCTATGGTGCCCTTGATGACCTACAGCGCACGGCAGCATTCGTCAGAGGAGCTGGCGTTCCCATCTAGAAGAAGAAATCAATAACTGAAAACACCTCTGTTCCAGAACATCTTAATTACAAGAAGGCCAAATGAAATCTTTTGGCTGCAAATATTTCAAAGGAGCTCCAGGAAACTCATTCTTCACAGTCAAGATCCAGCAGAATCTCTAGCTAATACGTCATTAAGTGTGCAAAAGCCTGTATTCCAGTGTCTTGAGAAAAACTCCAACTACCTAAAACACCTTGGTTTAATTCTGACCACCAACAAATCTCAAAAGTACGCAAACGGGCTCAGCGTCGGATATTCAAAGACCTTCGGCTCCCAACGTTTGAGCCCATCAGAAACTCCGTGCCAAAACAGATACTTTTAAAATCAGTAAACGTCAGTCTCGGAGAAACTTCTGCTCCGGGCTGACATCTAAAACATCCAAGAAAAAAGTCTTGAACAACATCAAGAAAATAAAAGGGAAGAACACCAACCCTTCAATTCATCACCTGAAACTTGCCGACGCTCTGATAACTGACCAACAAGCTGTTGCCAATCTGCTGGCCTCCACCATTCAACAGAACTCATCATCTTCAAATAAATCTGCAGCCATTTTAAGAAACAAGCAACTCGAGAAAAATCTTCATACAATTTCACATCTGATAACTCTGAAGCCTACAATCTACCTTTTTATCGATGAGCTGAAATCAGCTCTGCAAACCTGCAACGATTCTGCTCCTGGCCTGGATGATATTCATTATCAGCTTATGAAACATCGCCCAGAAAGCTGTCTCCAGATCCTTCTAAAAGTCTGCAACCATATCTGGACCAACATTCCAATTCCAAAGCCTGGAAAAGACCTCACCAACCCTTCAAACTATTGTCCAATAGCTCTGACCAGCTGCTCTGTAAGCTAATGAAAAAGATGGTCAACTCCCGACTGATGTGGAAGCTGGAAACCGATGGCCTTTTAGCCAGTGAACAGTGCGGATTCTGGAAGTGTCACTCGACAGTTGGACCATTTAGTCCGTCTGGAAACCACCATCTGCAACGCCTTCATCAATACACAGCATGTGGTTGCCATCTTTTTTTTAATCTGGAAAAAGCGTACGACACCATATGGAAATCTGGAATCCTTATGGATCTTTATAAACTTGGTTTTCGTAGATCTTAGTTGCAAAACGGAGGACTGCAGGCGGAAAGTCTAAACAAATCTTAATAACATGTTAGCGAACGTGTTTCGTCTTGTGACTCTTTGTCCACGTTCTCTGGCGTTCGCTAACATTATTTAAGATTGGTTTTCGTAGTCATCTTCCTCTGTTTGTTCAAAACGTTGTGGCTGATTGGCAGTTCCGAGTCCGTCTTGGCACCACGCTGTCTGACATTCATGGGCAGGAGTTGGGTGTACCTCAAGGGAGCATTCTTTCTCCTGCTCTCTTCAGTATCAAAATTAACGACATTGTCAAATCGGTAAACCTGGGTTCTGAATCCTCTCTGTTTGTTTATGACTTTGCACAGTGCGCAGTTGGAGCCTCTTACGTCAGCGCACAGCGTCGATTTCAACTTTGTGTTAATAAGATTCAACAGTGAGCCAGGAAAACCGGCCTACATTTTCAAGCACCGAAACTCAGTCAATCCATTTTCATAATTTTCGTCAGTTTTTTGCTGATCCTGAAATTCGTTTGGAAAGCCCACCATTCCAGATGTGAAAGAAGCCAAATTGCTAGGTGTTTTTTTTATATCATAAACTGAACTTTAAAAATCATATCCAACACCTAAAAACTACATGTCAGAAAGCACTGAATATTCTGCGAGTTGTAGCACACACAGATTGGGACGCTGACAATAAAACTCTCCTCCATCTTTACAGGGCTCTGATCCGCTCCAAACTGAACTATGGGTGTGTAGTATACGGCTCGGCCAGACCTTTCTACCTGAAAAGTCTAGATCCTATACACCATCAAGGGCTTCGATTGTGTCTGCGTGCATTCCGCATAACCCCTGTGTACTGCCCGTATGCTGAGGCATGAGAACCCGTCCATCTCAAACCGTCGACTGAAACTTGCCTTGAACTACTGTTTGAATCACCTTCTGATCCCCAAAACCCTGCATATGTCTATATATGTTTTTGACCCCGTGTTCCAAAAGAAATTCGATGACCACCCCAGTCCCATTCCATTCTTGGGAATCCATATTCTTCCCCATTTGAACAAAGCAAATATAGACCTTGGAGTAGCCTGTGATTTATACAAATGTCCTGAAGACCCCCCATGGACTTTCTTCACTCCAGAGATCTGGTTTGATTTAGTCTCGTACCATTAAGATTCCACCAGTTCCTTGGCATACAAGTCCCTTTTGCTGAACTGAGCTCGAACTTTCCATACTTCAAAAGAATTTTCACCGACGGTTCCAAATCTGAGGAGGGCGTTTCCAGCTGATGTATTAAATGAACATTTAGTTAATGAAGGAAATAAACTGATCACGAAAAATAACAAATCTACGTCTTGTGAGATTGATATTTTTGCAAACTATTGTCGAAATAAAGATGTAAAAGCAAAACTATATTTTCCTTTCTTGTCTATTAATGAAGTTAATTCTTACTTAACATACCTAATAATACAAAAATTCATATGGCTTCGACAGAGTTAGCCCCAAAATCTTAAAACTTTCTGCACCATGTATAGCTGATTCCCTTACGTATTTTTGCAATCTATGTTGATCCAAAAATCATTTCCTGAAGCGTTTAAACATGCAACAGTAATTCAATTGCAGAAAAAGGGGGATGTTTACGATTTAAACAATAACAGATCAATCTCATTGTTATCTCCATCTCTACACTACTTGAGCGTCATTATCATCTAACATCTTGTGCTGAAAAAATTCGACTTTTATATAGTGACCAGTCAGGATTTAGATAACAGCATTCTTGTAAAACTGCTTTGTGTAGAATTACTGACTCATGGTTACTAAATATCAACGATAGCAAAGCAGTTGGTGTAATTTTCATTGATCTATCAAAAGCTTCTGATCTGATTAATCATGACCTACAATTACAAAAGCTTGAGCTTTACAGAATTGAGGAAAACTGTGCATTTCACTTCAAATCACATGTACAAAATCGTACTCAGAGTGTCAATTAACCTAGTTTGGTTTCTGCTGTAAAAGTGATTCCACGTGGGGCACCACAGTGGTCGATACTAGGTCCACTTCTGTTTTCTTTGCATACTAATGAGCTACCTTTATCAATTCAACATGCAGTATGTGATTTATTTGCTGGGATACATCAATACAGTATGCTTGTCACAATATTGACGACATTTATCATTATTAAAATATCTGTATGAAATCTGTTGAACACTGGTGTGGTGATAATGATATGATTGTCCATCCAGATAGAACTGAATCCATGTTAATTCGTACCCGTCAGAAATGACAGAACATGCGAGAAGCCATATTGAAAATAAACTATAAAGACGGAGGTCTGTCGAAAGCTCCAAGTAAGTGCTATTCCTAGCTGAGTGACCTGTTTAAATCCGGTAGTCGTTATAAAGATGCTGTTATCAAGCAACTGGCTAAGCACAAATTGTTAGGAGTCATCATTGATCAAAATCTGTTCGTAACCTTATAAAACAGGTTTCTTCCAGCGTGTTCCAGTTGTCACAGATTAAACACTTTCTTGATGCCTATTCAAGACGGGTGTTTTACTTTGCGTTAATTCAGGGTCGTCTTGGCTACTGCTCTCTTATTTGGGGAAAGTGTGCTTCTTCTACTCTAAAGCCACTTTGTTACTTACAGAAACGTGCCATTAAGCAGATAAACGACGTCAAATCTGCAGGTACATCTGAGCACAATACGTGTAAACAGCATGGAAACCTGCCCCTTCATTTGTATCTTAGATTTGATACATTTATTCTTATGTATAAAGTTTTCTGTAATGCCTGCCCACAATACCTTAAGTCAATGTTTTGTTTCCAGCACCAACATCAGTCTGCCAGAGCTATTGTTCCTAAACCTAACATTGATTTCTTTAAAATGAGTTTGTCTTTGAATGGCAGCAAAAAATGGAACAATCTTCCCAAATTACATCGTCAGATTCGTCATTGTTAGATTTCAAGACTAAAGTTAAAACGTTCCTCTTCGACATGTACAAATGACCTCGTGTGTGTGTGTGTGTGTGTGTGTGTGTGTGTGTGTGTGTGTGCGTGCGTGGCGTGCGTGCGTGCGTGCGTGCGTACGTGCGTGTGTGCGTGGTGGTGTGTGTGTGTGTGTGTGTGTGTGTGTGTGTGTGTGTTGTGTGTATGCGCGTACACATGCATGAGCACGTACGTGTGTGTGTGTGTGTGTGTGTGTGTGTGTGTGTGTGTGTGTGTGTGTGTGTGTGTGTGTGTGTGTGTGTGATGTATTCTGGCTGTATGTCTGTAGGTCTGTGTCTGTATGTGTGTCTCTGTGTGTGCGCGAATATGCCTCTGTGTGTGCGCGCGCGTGCATGCACACGCGCGCGCTTGTGTGTATCTCTCTCTCTCTCTCTCTCTCTCTCTCTCTTGTCGATCAGTCGTTTGCTATCTCTCTTCTCTCTCTCCTCTCTCTCTCTCTCTCTCTCTCTCTCTGTATACGTGTGCGTGCGACGTGCGTGGTGCGTGCGTGCTTGCGTGCGTGCTTGCGTGCGTGCTTGCGTGCGTGCTTGCGTGCGTGCGTATGCGCGTGTGTGCGTGCGTGCGTATGCGCGTGTGTGCGTGCGTACGTGCGTGCCTGTGTGAGTACTCTCTCTCTCTCTCTCTCTCTCTCTCTCTCTCTCTCTCTCTCTCTCTCTCTCTCTGTCATAATACGTTGGTAGTTTTGTTATCAAATTATAAGTGATTGGTCATATTTTTCATGTTGTAGGGTTTATTTATTTTTTTTTTAAATCTTCCGTTACAATAAAACTAGATTTCTTATGTCAGAAAAATGCATTTTCAAACGACAAGATTCAGGTGCTTCAGTGTAATACGTTTTTATTGTAACTTTGTCCATTGGCTTACCTCAATATTTATAACAATCTCTCTTTTTGTCTGTCTGCCTCCCTGTCTATCTGCATCACTCTCCCTCATATACAGTTTTTTTTCCCTTTCATTCACACACACACACACACACACACACACACACACACACACACACACACACACACACACACACACACACACACACACATACACACACTTCAACTGTGAATTACCCACGGGCCATGGCTTTCAGACTAAAGCCCCTTAATCTATACAAGCAGACATTCTCAAAATGCAGAAATCTGACGTGAAACGCTTGCCGCACCGACTCAACCTTACATGTCATATTCTACAATAACCTCCCTTATTAATGTGTTTTATCGACCAGCAAATCCATCAGTTTCAAGATCATCAAGGAAGTATCATGGCGTGCGATCTACTCCATATGCGCAACACCACACCTGGTATGCCATGTAAACACTACATGGAGGGGTCACAACAAACTAAATAAAGAGACTAGTGAACAAACAAGAAACTGGGAAGAAGTCTCATGGAAAACACACTTGGTAGATACCTGACCTTAACATTAAAATAACGCGCTGCTCAGAGCTCAGGGAGATAAATCTTGATGTTCAGACCTCAGGGAGATAAATCTTGATGGTCAGACCTCAGGGAGATAAATCTTGATGTTCAGACCTCAGGGAGATAACTCTTGATGGTCAGACCTCAGGGAGATAAATCTTGATGTTCAGACCTCAGGGAGATAAATCTTGATGGTCAGACCTCAGGGAGATAAATCTTGATGGTCAGACCTCAGGGAGATAAACTCTTGATGTCAGACCTCAGGAGATAAATCTTGATGGTCAGACCTCAGGGAGATAAATCTTGATGTCAGACCTCAGGGAGTAAATCTTGATGTCAGACCTCAGGGAGATAACTCTTGATGGTCAGACCTCAGGGAGATAAATCTTGATGTTCAGACCTCAGGGAGATAAATCTTGATGGTCAGACCTCAGGGAGATAAATCTTGATGTTCAGACCTCAGGGAGATAACTCTTGATGTTCAGAGCTCAGGGAGATAAATCTTGATGGTCAGACCTCAGGGAGATAACTCTTGATGGTCAGACCTCAGAGAGATAAATCTTGATGGTCAGACCTCAGAGAGATAAATCTTGATGGTCAGACCTCAGAGAGATAAATCTTGATGGTCAGACCTCAGGGAGGTAAATCTTGATGGTCAGACCTCAGAGAGATAAATCTTGATGGTCAGACCTCAGAGAGATAAATCTTGATGGTCAGACCTCAGGGAGGTAAATCTTGATGTCAGACCTCAGGGAGATAACTCTTGATGGTCAGACCTCAGGGAGATAAATCTTGATGGTACATCAGGAGAACGGAGACTGAAGAGTGAAATGCCACTAGACTACTTATTTATTTATTTACTCATTTAGTTATTTATCTACCTATTTATGTGTTTATTTATTTATTTATTTATTTACGTATTCATGCTTTTATTCATTCCTTCGTTTATTCATTCACTTATGCATTTGTTTATTTATTTATTTCCTTTTCTTTATTCATCTATTCATTTTTTATGTGTTGTTTGCTTGTTATTTAGTTATTAAGTGAGTGAGTGAGTGAGTGAGTTAGTCACTCATTATGTTGACATATTTACTCATCATGTTCTTTGTTTACCAGTTAGTTCATGTGATCATTTATCTACTTACTGTATTTCTTTCTTTGTTCATAAGTATCCCCTTTTACGGTTGAATTGAATGTCCAGACCCATTCCAAATGCCCAAGACGTTCACGTCGTCGGTGTGTCGTGGAATAGTCCCCAACAGATCCTAATTCACTCGGTTAGCAATTGTTGTATAAACCCGAAAAACACCAGATTAACTGTGATGATGGGCACACAAACCTGGCAACAAAGGGGAGATCAACAACAGGGGGGGGGGGATTCTATTCTGGAGCCCAAGGAAACGTAAAAGGATGAGACCATCATAGCTCAGAACTGTGTGATCATATCAGACTGACGCACGCCCACCCGGTCGGTACATAGGTGGCTGTTGATTGATGCTATTTTGCCGTTTCAGTAAGTAAGGGGGTGGGGGGGGGGAGAGGGAGTCAAGTTGTATGAATGTAGTCTGCTCCTGTGAAGAAGAAGGCGATGTTAAACACGTGCATCATTCTCCCTCATTTTTCGATCTCTTGGATTTTCGCTTTCCGTCCTTCGCCTTGACCCCATATTCTAGTAGTAGTAGTAGTAGTAGTAGTAGTAGTAGCAGTAGTAGTAGTAGTAGTAGTAGTGGTGGTGGTGGTGGTGGTCATATTATTGTTATTAATACTATCATTACTATTATCATCTTTATTATTATTATTATTTATTATTGTTGTTGCTGTTGCTGTTACTATCATCATCATCATCATCATCATCATCATCATCATCATTCTTCTCCTCCTTCTCCTCATTATTATCATCGTTGCTGCTGTTATTGTTGTTGGTGTTGTTGTTTTGTTGTTGTCGTTGTTGATGTTGTTTTACAATGTTTTGTTTATTGTTCGATTTTTCAACATTACATTAGAGCAGAGCAGAGCTACACACATATTCCCAATGCAGTTAGAATACTGTCTTCATCAACTTCTTACTGAACTTATTTATTATAACCTTGCATACGGGACTTAATTGAAAAAGATGATTGTTGCCAAATGTATTGAAGGGAGAGCACATTCACAGTGAGAAGAAAATATAAACACATCTGTTGGCCTGATCTGCTGTACCATTTCGCAGTATCGCCCATCCACTTGCATATTCCGTTTTCCCTTGCAGGTTTTGAAAAGTCGTTCGTTTAACAGAAGTCATCACTGTCAGGCGAAAATGACATGCATGCCACCAGACACTGGACATCACTGAAAATAACATGCCACCAGACACTGGACATCACTGAAAATAACATGCCACCAGACACATGGACATCACTGAAAATAACATGCCACCTGACAGTCGACACTGGACATCACTGAAAATAACATGCCATCAGACATTGGACATCACTGAAAATGACATGCCACCAGACACTGGACATCACTGAAAATGACATGCACCAACAATGGACATCACTGAAAATAACATGCCACCTGACACTGGACATCACTGAAAATAACATGCCATCAGACACTGGACATCACTGAAAATGACATGCCACCAGACACTGGACATCACTGAAAATGACATGCCACCAGACACTGGACATCACTGGCAGCTTCCTACTGTGTAGCATTTGTTATCTGAGTGTATGATAGACAACTAAAAGGGACAGACCGAAGGAGAGAGAGAGTGACAGAAACCCAGGGCCCGAGACTGACTGAGACGTAGAGAATGGTGAGGATGGAGGAAGAGATAAAAATAGTAAAGAAGGAAAGGAACCTTTAATTTCGTCCTCAAACATCTCCATCCCCATTTGCCCAACTACGTCCATCCCCCCCCCCCCCCTCCTCCCTAGAAATAAAAGAAGCTGGGAAATAAATAAACCAATAATTTGTTTTTAAAAAATGGAACAAAATTCCAAGTGCCAACTCCTACAACTTCCAAATTGAGACAGAGAATACCAAGCCGTGACACTCCCCCTGCAGTCAAACAATACATCAGCTTCTCTTGCCCCCCCCCCTCCCTTCCCCCAAACTTTGCCCCCACCTCCTACCCTTCCCTTCCCATCCTACGCTCCTCCCCTGCTCTTTGTTTCTCCTCCCTTCCTCTTCCCTCCCTCATGTCTCTATCGGCTGTCTATATTGGATAAAGTAAAAAAAAAAAATTGGAAATGAAATGAGGCAGGGAACTGTAAACAATAAACAGTAAACAAGTGGGGTAACTTTTGCTCCCAATGGAGCACGCCAGCACGCAGTGAGTGTCTATGCAGAGGTCGTCTCAGCTGCAGGAGACTGGTAGTGCCATCTATCGGGGTCCAAGGACGCACATTGCCAGGCCAACTCACTAACAGACAGTGCCATGGCAAAGACTGGAACCATGATATCGAAATACCATTCCAACACACACACACACACACACACACACACACACACACACACACACACACACACACACACACACACACACGCACGCACGCACGCACGCACACATGCACGCACACACACACACACACACACACACACACACACACACACACACACACACACACACACACATCATCATCATCATCATCACATCATCATCATCCATTGATTGTCAGATTAACTTGGAAGCTGAACTATTTAGAAAGGAGATGAAAACCGCTCAACGTGATCACCATGGAAAATAAAATCAGCTTTAAAGAGAAACAATTAATTTCAAATAGAAAAATAATTTATTTTTCTATTTTTCGCATAATCTGTTCACGAAAATACATTCTCTCTCTCTCTCTCTCTCCTCTCTCTCTCTCTCTCTCTCTCTCTCTCTCTCTCTCTCTCTCTCTCTCTCTCTCTCTCTCTCTCTGCACCTGAGAGTCAAACAGCTTTGAGAAAACTATAAAAGCGCTACAATTCAGTTTATATAAAATGTGAAGTATAACTGTAACTGCTCTCTTTGCTCTGTTTGCAATATCTTGGCATCCAAAAGTGAAACTTAATCTGGTTGTGAAATAGAATCCTAAATACTTATATGCATTGACTACAGCAATACACTGACCGTCATAAATCCATCTCT
>CM065741.1:44015322-44017822 GCA_033310375.1 Conus canariensis | reverse complement strand
GCCGGGATATATTATGAAAGGAAGCGTAGAGTGCAGTCCTGTCATGTAGTCTCAGACCGAAATGGAAATCTGTAGCCTCATCTTAATCATCCTCATTCTCATCGATCAGCATAAAAAAAGTGTTTGTTTGTCTCTATTCTAGCACTGCCATGACTACGACTGTCACCCGCTACTATTGCAGCTGTCTCTACTGTTCCTGTTCCTGCATCTCTTAATTTTCTCTTTTTTTTGTTGGTTTTTTGTCATTGACTTTTGAAGAACCAAAACCAACCTACCAGCCTATCTTTCTGTGTTGTCCTTACCTTCACTTGCTTCGAATTCCTCGCCCGTGAGATATTCATGAAACGGGCAGCTCTTGTCTCCTTGCCGCCAGATTCCCATTGCCATCTGTTGGTGTGGAATCTGCTGTGCTGAAGGGCAGAAAAAGCAGATGGGAGAGGAAGGAAGGAGAACTAGAAGGGGGGAAGAGTCCGACAGGGAAGTTAGAGAAAATGAGCTAATGCTAAGGGGAAGATGGAGTTGGTATTCAGGGTTCTGGTCAGCTAAGGCATACTTACTGTGTGCATACTACTACTACTACTACTACTACTACTACTACTACTACTACTACTACTACTACTACTACTACTACTACTGCTACTGCTATACTACTGCTACCACTACTACTACAACTACTACTACTACTACTACTAATGATGATGATGATGATAATATAATAATAATGATAATATAATGATAATTATAATAACAATAACTGGACCAGCCGCTGTGGCGAAGTGGTTAGCGTCGCGGACTCCCGGCTGGGAGGTCGTGGGTTCCCATCAGAATCCCATCAGAGTCATGAGTGGTTTCGTCCCCCGACCGGCTCCTACCCAGAGTTGAGTTTGCTGCGGACTCAGTTGGGAAGACTGGGACCACACAGTCGAGTTTCATCCATTTAATGGATGCATTTCTGAGAGTGTTGCTCAAATTTCCTGACCAACACTGCAGGTGCCTGTATCTCTCGGGCCTGGTTGACGCTGGGATATATTATGAAAGGAAGCGTAGAGTACAGCCCTATCATGCAGTCTCAGACCGAAATGGAAATCCGTAGCATCATCTTAATCATCCTCATTCTCATCGATCAGCATAAAAAAAAAATGTCTCAAATTCTGTGGCCCTTCATGCTCTGCTCTCATGGTGACCTCAATTTCGATGTCCTCTCCACGTCTGTGGACTTGGCTTGGTTCCGTCGGGGTCACCGGTATCGGCGAGTCCATGGGGGGATGTCGTTGGACGGACGTGGCGCCGCACTCCGGAGGGAGAGCTCACTCACGCCGGCTCCGCGACTAAGCAATTATTGTCGTCAGTAGGGGGCCTAGTAGGTGGTGTCCTGCGTATGTTAGATCAGAACAGGCGCCACTGAACACCACCGAAGTGACTCGGCAGCAGTGCAGTGTCTCCTCCGGAGGGTTGCCTCTTGACGACTTGACATTGACTGCTCCCTCTGGATTGCTGGTGCTGGGGCTGCGGCGGGGCCGACCGGGCTTTGGCTGTGGACAGGGTGTCGGAATGTAACGTGAGTGAGAATTACAATTTCCTTTATTTAACTGGCAAACCGTCTTTGCCTGTGATGCTGAAAAGCTCATTGATTCTAAAGCTCATTTATACATTGATGAAATGCAAGGTTAGTTTTGCTTCATTCGAGATGATGAAAACGCCACCCTCTACAAGCCCATAGACACTAAATGACAGATAGATATACGAACAGACCACAGAAGACGGACTGACAGACAGACACACATGTCAAAGCACGCACACACACACACACACACACACACACAACACACACACACACACACACACACACACACACACACACACACACACACACAGAGCACACACACACACAGCACACAGCACACACACACACACACACACACCACACACACACACACACACACACACACAACAAACACCACGGCACGCACCACAGCAACACACACACACACATGAAAAAAGAACAAACTGGCACTTCACCACGAGACGTCAGGATAAGCATGGGAGAGAGGGGAGAGAAGGAGGATTGGGGTGGCGGGAGGAGGGTGGGGCAGAGGGAACCGGGACGGAACTTCAGGATCGCACAGAGTCCTGCAAGTCAATTTCGCTGCTATGCCTCAACCGATCGCTGCTTTTTTTCAGCGTTACCGACAACGATCCACACCCACACGCCCAGCTCCACCCCTTACGCCCCCCCCCCCCCCCACACCCACCCACTCACCTCCGTTCAGCACCACTCCATCGTCCTTGTAATCTACCCGTCGACACCCTCCCCACCTACCTTCCCCCGCTCCCCTCTCCCGGCTCTCTCTCTCTCTCTCTCTCTCTCTCTCTCTCTCCTCTCTCTCTCTCTCTCTCCCCCCAGCTCCTTCGCTACCATCACACACGCCTTTTTCTTTTATTTAATGTCTCTATTGCTAGCTTCCATATCGTTCCCCCCCCTCCTCTCCCCACCCCCCAC
>CM065741.1:44005322-44007822 GCA_033310375.1 Conus canariensis | reverse complement strand
GACGTCACCAACATTACACAGGACATCACACAGGACGTCACCGACATCACACAGGGCGTCACCAACATCACACAGGGCGTCACCAACATCACACAGGACGTCACCAATATTACACAGGACGTCACCAACATCACACAGGACGTCACCAACATTACACAGAACGTCACCAATATCACACAGGATGTCACCAACATCACACAGGACGTCACCAACATGACACAGGACGTCATCAACATTACACAGGACATTACACAGGACGTCACCAACATCACACAGGACGTCACCAACATCACACAGGACGTCACCAACATGACACACAGGACGTCACCAACATGACACAGAACGTCACCAACATTACACAGGACGTCACCAACATTACACATGACGTCACCAACATTACACAAGACGTCAGCAACATCACACATGACGTCACCAACATCACACAGGACGTCACCAACATTACACATGACGTCACCAACATTACAAAGGACGTCACCAACATTACACAGGACATCACCACCATTACACAGGACGTCACTAACATTATACAGGACGTCACCAACATTACACAGGACGTCACCAACATTATACAGGACGTCACCAACATTACATAGGACGTCACCCACATCACACAGAACGTCACCAACATTACACAGAACGTCACTCACATCACACAGGACGTCACCAACATTACACAGGACGTCACCAACAGTACACAGGACATTACACAGGACTTCACCAACATTACGCAGGACGTCACCAACATTACACAGGACGTCACCAACATTACACAGGACGTCACCAACATTACACAGGACGTCACCAACATCACACAGAACGTCACCAACATGACACAGAACGTCACTAACATTGCACAAGACGTCACCAACATTACACAGAACGTCACCAACATTACACAGAACGTCACCAACACGACACAGAACGTCACCAACATTACACAGAACGGCACCAACATTACACAGAACATCACCAACATTACACAGGACATACGCAGGACGTCACCACCATTACATAGGACGTCACCACCATTACACAGGACGTCACCAACATTACACAGGGCGTCACCAACATGACACAGGACGTCACCAACATAACACAGGACGTCACCACTACACAGGACGTCACCAACATAACACAGGACGTCACCACTACACAGGACGTCACCAACATTACACAGGACGTCACCAACATTACACAGGACGTCAGCACAAGAAACCTGACGCATGTGCATGGCAGGGGACGGGACGGGGGAGGAGGGGGGGGGCGGGAAGGAAGATGGGAGGATGAGGGCAAGATGGTGGAAAAGGGAGAGGGGGGAGATCGACGAGTAGAGAGGCAGTCTGACGGGAAATTTAAAACACGAGAGGGACTGTGAGTTCATTTCGTTGTCATGGAAATTTAGTTCATCCGTACCTCTTTTCATGCTCACCGATACTCCGTATCAACCCTCCCACCCCCCACCCTACCTCGCACCCATCGTCCTCTCCCCGTCTCCCTCCTCGTTTCTATTCGTCCCGTCTGTCCTCACCCCCCCCCCCCCCCTCCTTTGCCCAGGCTCTGTCTACTCCAACTCCCATGACAATCCGCATCGCCTCCACCTCCACCGACTGTCCGATATGTAGATCCACACAGAAACCTACAGGGAACCCAGACCCTTCTGTGTTCGTCCTGTCAGTGATAATTGCGTTGGTGGTTTGGATTTTTGTCATGGTGCCAAGACCAACAAGAGAAGGGAGCGGGTGTAGGGTACAGGGATGGGTGGAAGGGTAGGAAAGGAACTGGAGGTGGAGGAGTGAAGGGAGAGGAGAGGGGTGGGGTGGGGGGGGGGACGAAGGGCGGAGGGGGAGCAAAGAAGGAGAACTGGGGACAGACGGAGGACAAGAATAAGAATGGGAAGTAACTGACAAAGAGGAATGGGGGGATATGGGGGGGAACAAGGACAAAAACGTGGGAAGGAGAAACGATCGCACACAGAGAGAGAGAGAGAGAGAGAGAGAGGAGAGAGAGAGAGAGAGGGAAAGAGAGAGAGATGCATGCAGAGAGAGAGAGAGAGAGAGAGAGAGAGAGAGAGAAGAGAGAGAGAGAGAGATGCATGAGAGAGTAGAGAGAGGAGAGAGAGAGGAGATGATGCAGGACAGAGAGAGAGGAGAGATGAGAGAGAGAGAGAGAAGAGAGAGAGAGAGAGAGAGAGAGAGGAGAGAGAGAGAGAGCATACTAGACACTCAGTGGAATCTGTATATCCTTTCTACTATGGTCCTTGGTTGGATCAGTGTCGGCATCTTCTATACTATCAGCGCGTTTTCCTCTACGAGGGTGGCAAGTCTGACACGTTCTTGTCTAAGCATTCTGTCTGTCTTTCTGCTTTGTATACCAGTACACACTTTGTTGGCACCAGAGATTACGTAGAGGAAAAAACAGATTCCACTACAAGATCGTTTGGTTCACACATCAACTTGTCAGTATCGGTAGATTGACAGTC
>CM065741.1:43987822-43995322 GCA_033310375.1 Conus canariensis | reverse complement strand
ATGAAAATACCAAGGTAGCGTCTTGCAGCATGCATTGTGCTGTTTTTTGTTGTTGTTTTTTTTCCTACCTGAATATGCTTTTCAAACTCCTGCTCTGCTTACAGATCTTCATATACAGACAAAAAGAAAAAAGCTGAAAAAGGGAAGAAGATAGATAGATAGATAGATAGATAGATAGATAGATAGATAGATAGATAGATAGATAGATAGATTGATTGATTGACTGATCGATTGATGGATAGATGTATAGATTCATAGATAGATACTTACTTAGGCCCATAGATCAAAGGGTGAGCATAGGCCATCGACAACACTCCACCATCGCACTCGGTTCTGGGCTGCTCGCTGAATGCCTGTCCAGTTGGTCCCCTCCCTCTTTATCTCTGCCTCAGTGTCTCGCCTCCAGCTGCTGCGAGGTCGGCCTCTCTTCCTTTTCCTGAGAGTGTGTCCAATCTAGCCCCACTTCCTCCGCAGAATCTGCTTGGCCACTGGTTCCTATCCTGCTTGCTTCCTTAGATCTTCATTGCTGATCTTCTCTGGCCATCTGATTTTGAAGATGCGTAGACAGATAAGACAAGCAAAAAAGAACAGAAGACAGAAAGCATTCAAAAATAAGAAAGTCATTTCCTGTCATCGGAGTTAAACAAGACTTTGTTACTTGCTACGGGCACAGGCAAATGAAGTGAAACTGGAGAACATCAGCTAGAACAAAAACATTGTCTGCTGAAAAGCACTCACGAAAAGGCTTGACGCTTTAGCGTGCACGCTGATTGTTGTCTAACTTTGTTACGGTCATTAGAACTGGCAACAATCTAGCCATAGACAAAATCCGCAGCTGAAGGCTTAGGGCAAGATGACACTGAGGTTTCTTTTCTTTTTCAGATGTTTACTTTCTTCTCTTTTCTCCCTAATTTGTAATCTATTTTGACGCATCTTAGTTGTCTTCTGGTATTGCGCATGATCTCATTCTCTGTCTGTCTGTCTGCCTGTCTCTGCCTGTCTGTTTGTCTGTCTGTCTGTCTGCCTGTCTGTCTGTCTGTCGGTCTGTCTCTCTCAAATATCAGGTGCCCCAGTGGCTCAGTGGTTAGAGTGCAAGTCATTAAGTGGAAAATGAGCATGTCCAGAGGGTCATGGGTTCGAATCTCAGCCATGGCTCGTCCCAAAATGGGAAGAAAAAAGGGGCAGCAGAGGGACATCCGGAGTTATGAACCGGGTGTGGCCCAACCCCCCTAGAATGTCAGGAGATAAGGGCCGAAACACTTGCTTGAAGGGGGCTTCTCTTCTGAGGACTCTCTGCTGCCACGCTCTCCACGAGTTTCTTTCTACTGATGCATGGGTAAACCATTGACTTCCGGGAATAGGCCGGAGGACGTCCGGGAAAGACCGGAGGACACTGGGAAAGACCAGAACCAAGGGCTCTGTGGGCTGGCTCCCCACTTTGCCTTCAACATGTGGCTACTAAAAACAAAAGGAAAAGATGCTCCCAGGATTCACCGAAAGGGGGAGAGAATGATGAATCCATCGGTGCTCAGCTTGGAGAAACCAGAAGATCAGCGGCCAGTGGATGACGGCAGATGGTATGTACATCCCCAAAGAGCAAAACTCAAGTGACATCAGCCAGTTCAGGCCAATATCACTACTGAACGTCGAAGGGAAAATCCCAAACGGACTATGAACATGGACCAAATGGAATATCCGTGTGTCTGTGGAAAGCGTTTCGCTACCACCCGTGGCATGAAGATCCACAGAACAAAGATGGGATGTGTGAGGACTCATCTGAATGAGCAGCAGCGCACTGCATCAGTAGATAAGACGTCGGAAGACCAAGGCCAGGATTTAAACCACAGTGCCAAGGACATCCACGCTGTTGGTTCGGATGAGGAATTTGCACAGGCCCTCGATGCCAGGCGCCTGAAACTCAAACTGCCACGAGCAAACGAAACTGAGGATTGGGAGAAACTGGATGCAAAAATCGTCCAAAGACTCTATGCACTGATAGGGAAAAGCACCCTGGAACACAAACTAGCCACATATGGGGACATTGTGTATGCCACATGTAGAGAAGCCTATGGAGCAAAACTACCCAAAGAGAAAGCACCTCCAAAGAAATCCAGACGCCAAGAAGAGATGGACAAGATCAGGGTCCAAAAGAAAAACCTTAAGAAGCCAATGAAGACCGCACTGCCAGCTGAAAAACAAGGCTTGGAAACACTCTGGAAAGACCTGAAAGCAAAACACGGCGCCCACAGCAAAGTGGAATCTGCGAGGAAGAGGAAGAGCAAAAAGAAGAAGACCCAAGAGCGCTTCTTCAGAGACCCCTTCCAGTTTGCCAGAACACTGTTTGAGCAGCCGAAATCTGGGATCCTAAGTGTGGACAAAGGAATTCTTGAGCAGCATATGAAGAAAACATACTCTGACTCACAGAGCAAAGCACCACTCGACATTCAAGGTCTGGTGTGGCCAACCAACCCTGAGGAACAGTTCAATGACAAGCCACCAACGTTGGCGGAAATCAAGAAGGTGGTCGACAAAGCCGGAGCCAAATCATCACCAGGGCCAAACGGAATACCTTACCAGCTGTACAAGAAATGTCCCAAGGTGCTGGAATGGCTCCACAGGCTGCTGCGATCAGCTTGGAGAAACCAGAAGACCAGCGGCCAGTGGATGACGGCAGATGGTGTGTACATCCCCAAAGAGCAAAACTCAAGTGACATCAGCCAGTTCAGGCCAATATCACTATTGAACGTCGAAGGGAAAATTTTCTTCTCTGCCATGGCAGCAAGACTGACCAAGTACCTAATGGAAACAAGTACTTGGATGTGTCAGTCCAGAAAGGTGGCATCCCAGGCGTGGCTGGCTGTGTAGAACACGCCACAATGATCTGGGACGCAATCCAAAGATCAAAAACAGAAAAGAGAGACCTGGACGTAGTGTGGCTTGATCTGGCAAACGCATATGGATCTGTACCCCATGAGATGATACAGCTGGCTCTTGAGATGTACCATGTGCCAAAGAACATCCGCGACATGCTCAAGAAGTACTTCAATGGCTTCTCAATGCGGTTCTCCACCAAGGAGTACACAACAGATTGGATCAACTTGGAAGTGGGCATTGCAATGGGCTGTGCTATTTCCCCAATACTGTTCGTGTTGGCAATGGAAGTCATCTTGAAAGCAGCAACAAGCAACGCAAGACAAACAGACCTTGGCGATGGATACAAGATGCCCCCTCTCAAGGCCTTCACGGATGACACTACAGTGATTTCATCCAGAGAAGACGAGACACGTCATGTGCTGGAGAGGCTGGACGACATAGTTGCCTCATCCAGAATGAAGTTCAAGCCAAAGAAATCACGAAGTCTCTCACTGAGGAAAGGAAAAGTGGCCGAATCTGTGGTCTTCAGTGTTGCCAACCAGGCCATTCCGACAGTCACAGAAGAGCCAGTCAAGAGCCTGGGAAGATGGTATGATGATACGCTGAAAGACACACAAAGAGCAAAAGAAACCAAACAGATGTCGGAAGAAGGCTTGGAGACCATTGACCAGTGTGGGCTCCCGGGCTCCCTGGCCATTACAAGGTCTGGTGTCTGTAGTTCATGCTGATACCAAAGCTCCTATGGCCTCTGATGATATACGACATCTGCACCAGCATAGTGGAGGCAATGGAAGCCAAAATCAAAAATTCACAAGGAAATGGCTTGGTGTCCCACCCTTTCTCATTGACATAGCGCTGTACTGTCGCCAAGCAAAGCTAAACTACCTTTGACATCCATCTTGGAGGAATACAAAGCAGGGAAGATCAGACTTCAAAGCATGCAGGAGGACTCAGGAGACAAGGTGGTAGAAGCAATCAAGCCCCAGCTGAAGACAGGCAGAAAATGAAAAGTTCAAGAGGCGATGGATTCTGCAAAAGAAAGTCTCAAGATCAGAGAAATAACAGGATACACACAAACCAACAGACAAGGACTGGGGATTACCAAAACTAAATGGTGGTCAAAGGCCAAAGGAAAAGCCAAAAGAGACATCATGATTCAGGAGATGAGAAAAGAAGAAGACCAAAAAAGACTCCAAAAAGCAGTCTAACAGAGCCAGCAAGGGCAATGGACAACGTGGGAGAATGCACTCCAAAGAGGTCTCACTTGGAATGACCTTTGGCACATGG
The DNA here is from genome assembly GCA_033310375.1 of Conus canariensis. Classification (NCBI taxonomy): domain Eukaryota; kingdom Metazoa; phylum Mollusca; class Gastropoda; order Neogastropoda; family Conidae; genus Conus; species Conus canariensis. Next base: position 43,991,161 of record CM065741.1, on the reverse strand, counting down.
CCCCTCTCAGGATCAGCTTCATTCCCAGATCTGCATATGACCTTCTGCCCTCAAATGCAAACCTGGTGAAGTGGGGAAAAACAGACGATCCTGCATGCCCCCTCTGCCATGAAAAACAAACAGTGGAGCATGTCCTAAGCTCATGTAAAGTAGCCCTGGCTCAAGGAAGGTACACATGGAGGCACAACCAAGTGCTCAGATTGTACAAGCAGTCTGGGCTAGTACCAACACCACAAAAGGGAAAATCAGGACTCCAAAAGCACCCGCAACATTCTTCACGGCAGGAGGTAGCAAATCATGGCCAAGAACAACAGTGCCACTCGGAACATGCAGGCAGAGTCTGCTGGATGGGGCAGATGACTGGGAGTGCACTGCAGACCTCCCAGAATGGAAGAGTCACCCAGCGATCATCAGCAAGGGTGGCATGAGACCAGACATAGTAGTCCACTCTCAGTCAACCAAGCAGCTGATCATGATCGAGCTCACGGTGCCATATGAGAACAGAATGGAGGCAGCTCAAATCTACAAGACTGGAAAGTATGCTGATCTGGCAAACAGCCTGAGGAGAGAAGGCTATCAGGTCAAAGTCCTCACTGCAGAAATTGGAGCTAGGGGGTTTGTAGGAACGTCTGCATACAGCCTCATGAAACAGCTCTCAGTTGCAGGGAGGGAAAAACCAGAGCCCTGAAAGTAATGGCAGAAGCGGCAGAGAGGTGTTCAAGCTGGATCTGGTCAAGGAGGAACAAAAGTGAACTTCATAAGGCTTAAATTTCCCTACAAATATCAGGTGCCCCAGTGGCTCAGTGGTTAGAGTGCGAGTCATTAAGTGGAAAATGCGCATGTCCAGAGGGTCATGGGTTCGAATCCCAGCCATGGCTCGTCCCAAGATGGGGAAAAAAGGGGCAGCAGAGGGACATCCGGAGTCATGAACCGGGTGTGGCCCAACCCCCCTAGAGTGTCAGGAGATAAGGGCCGAAACACTTGCTTGAAGCGGGCTCCTCTTCTGAGGACTCTCTGCTGCCATGCTCTCCACGAGTTTCTTTCTACTCTCTGTCTCTCTCCTCTGTGCCTGTTTCTCTGTCTCTGTCTCTCTGTCTCTGTTTTTCTGTCTCTGTGTGCGTGTGTCTCTCTCTCATACTCTGTATCTCTCCTGTCTGCCCGTCTGTCTGTCTGTTTGTCCGTTTGACTGTCAGTCTATCTCTCGGCCTGTCCCTGTCTGTCTCTGTCTCTGTCTGTCTGTCTGTCTGTATCTCTCTCTTTCTCTCTCATTGAAACAACATAAACGAGGTACCCAAGGGGCAGGAAATCTGCTGTCAGGGGAGCAATAACGGGCACTCGGTCAAGTGCCGTTCGGCTCTTTCTGGAACGTCTACTGAATATTCATGGCGTTCTATACCAAGAAACGCTTTGTGCTGGTGACGACATGAACTGGTTATTTTTCTACGTGGAATAGTGCTGTGTGTGTGTGTGGTGTGTGTGTGTGTGTGTGTGTGTGTGTGTGTGTGTGTGTGTGTGTGTGTGTGTGTGTGTGTGTGTGTGTGTGTGTGTGTGCGCGTGTGTGTGTGTGTGTGTGTGTGTGTGTGTGTGTGTGTATGGGCGCGTGCGTGCGTGTGTGTGTGTGTGTGTGTGGTGTGTGTGCTGTGTGTCTGTGTGCGTGTTTGTTTGTGTGTGTGTGCATGCGTACCTGCGTCCGCGCGCGCGTGTGTGTGTGTGTTGCGTGTGTGTGTGTGTGTGTGTGTTGCGTGTGTGTGTGTGTGCTAGTTAGTTTCAAATTTAACGTCTATCCACTGTATGTGATATTAAACGAAAAAAAAAAAAAGACACTACCTCATCAACCCCAAAACAAACAAAGAAACCAAACCCTAATGATAAAGCCAGAAAACTACAAATGGTTTTTATATGGGAGAGAAGAATGAGAGGTAAGGGACGGATGAAGATGGTCCTTTCGTATATTTTATGTAAATTTTGCTATAGGTAAATAAATGATTCACGTAAAAGTAACCTCATAAGTATGAGATGGTAAATGTGAGAAACTATAAGTATTTACTATCAGAAACAAAAGCAATAGTCCTCCAAAGGGAAGAAAACAGTATAGAAAATCACAATGCCACTCTTCTAATTTTCGGCCACGTGGCCTTTTTCAAGAGAGAAAAAAAAATTCTTTGTTCTGACCAGTTGCCAAAAATGGACATCACGTAGTTGCATTGTTTTTGTTTTTTTTCTCTTGGAAAAGGCCACTGGGCCAAAAATTAGAAGAGTGGCATTGTGATTTTCTATAAGTACTTACTTATTGGACTCTTTGATAAAGAAAGAAAGAATCCATAGGTTGATACCGGTGATTCAAAAATATTTCTAATTGTCTATGTAGAAAGCATGGGTATAAATTGTTTGATAGCGGCACATGAGAGAATATGATCAGCTGTGATGCTTTGTCCACAAACACATGAGGCATTTTTACTAAATGTTGTTGTAAAAGCATTGACTTTCCACCTAAACATAAGGGACGATAACTTTCTGCCGATGTGGGAGTGTGTTTTGATGTTTGCAATACTAAACTCTGTGTAAGTAAGCTTATTGTGAGATTTTCTTTAAAGGAATTCTGGAAATGGTTCCAAGCAAATGATTCCACTATACTATATTGTTCTTGAGCCGAAAGTGGAAAATTCATCCTGAGAGACTCTGAACTACATTTTGCACCTTGTTTTGCAGCTCTATCCACTTTATCGTTATAACAAAGCGAACAATGTGACAGTATGCAACAGAAAGTAATTGTCGTGCCTTTTGTGTGTGTGTGTGGGGGGGGGGGGGTGCGTGCGTGCGTGCACACACACACACACACACACACACACACACACACACACACACACACACACACACACACACACACACACACACACACACACACACACACACACACACACACACACACACACACACACACACACATTCGCGTGCGCCCACCCATACATATACACATGCACACATTATGTGCACGCTCGCAATTACTTCCGTACACATTCACCTTTTTTGTACTCCCAGTTCTTAAAGAACAGGGAGTACTTTAGAATGGGAACGAAGAAATGCTGTGTGTGTGTGTGTGTGTGTGTGTGTGTGTGTGTGTGTGTGTGTGTGTGTGTGTGTGTGTGTGTGTGTGTGTGTGTGTGTGCGTGTGTGTTTCCCTGTTCATGTTTTTCAATCATCCCTCTACTCCCACCAGCACCGCCACCCCCCTCCCCCTTCTCACCCCCACCCCTACCCTCCGCCACGCAATTTTTTTCTTCCTTCATTCTCTAGCTGGACCCCCTTCTTACCCCCCCCCCCCTCCCTCCCTCCCCTCTA
>CM065741.1:43967822-43982822 GCA_033310375.1 Conus canariensis | reverse complement strand
TATTGACAGATGAACAGGTAAGCAGCGTCAATAACTAAACGCTATATATAATGCAAATCTATCACTGTTTTGCACATGTGACTTCCAGTTATGGCAAACAAAATCAATCAGTCTTTCTAGGAATACCGGAGTGAATATATTCATATCACCAATACCTTTGTTCATCCACACAAAGCGGAAACCACATTCACATACCTTCATCCTCACATTGGTTACATAGTTTTTGTTACCTCTATTATCTGAATCTAAAAGCAATCTATACACTTTGAACAACATCGAACACAAGTAACAACAGACTTCGAATTTTCTATAGGATGTCTACCTGTTTTATCATATGATAGGTCGTCTGTTCTTTGCAAGGAAACCCCAAGAAATTTCTATTGAGCAAAAAAATGGATATTTGAATAATGCATAACTGTTAACAATGCCTCATATTTCTGCACAGTGCTGTATTATAGGTTGAAATCGACAACAAAAATTAATGATTTCACAAACAAAGTCTGGAAAGCGTTACTTAGCAATGGTATTTTTTTTCACTATGCAAAATAATGCACTTTTGGTCTACTTGCTGAATCTTTACTAGCAAAGGCAAAACTGAAACGAACGGCGATGTAAACACAAGATATTTATATACCCCAACAACAGACATTATAGATCCTTTGTTTGTACATCTCTCTCGCAGCAAGATATCCACCCTCCCTATATACAATTACACTGCGTTTTGGCATGCTGACTGTCAACGGTAATGAAAAATCAACTCATTGTAAAATGTTAACTGAGTTTGTAATCCGATTACTGCTTCTGATAACAAGACTACGTCATCAGCTAAAAAGAGGATGGAAATCAACATAACATCATTCATGAAATTTGTGTGTGTGTGTGTGTGTGTGTGTGTGTGTGTGTGTGTGTGTGTGTGTGTGTGTGTGTGGAGGGGGGGGGGGGGTGCGTGCGCGCGCGCGCATATGTGTGTGTGTGTATGTGTCTGTGTGTACCACTAGTTTGAAGAGTTGGGATCCAGAAATGTACACCTCTCCAGAGATCAGCGAAGGACGAACAATCTGATTGGTTCATACCAGCAGAGGCGGCTAAGGGAGACAGAGTGATGTGATCACAACTGGCAGCCCCAATGCTCTGGCTTGAGACAAGGACTGTGACAAACAGGAATTTGCACCCGACTGGTTCTCTGGAATTCGTAAGCCATAGACTTTGGATAGAAGTGCCAGTGTAGGATTTTAAAAAAATTTTTCCTTTTCTTTTTTTTTGATTTTGATAGCGGTGTCTACTTATTGTCTGATTTTATGGGTCTTTTTTATTTATTTATTTTTTTTTTTTTATAACAGTGCCATTATATTACGTCTTTCCCCTTTTGTTTTAGAGACTGGTATTCTTGTAGAAAACGTCACAGTTATTCTTGGGATAATAGTGCCACTTGCAGATCTTAACATGCAGGCTCTGAGGTAGTGGGGCATGATCAATATTCTTGAACTCAAGCTTTCGGTCATGATATTTGTACACATAACTTTACAACTAGGGCTCAAGTTTGTGGTGGCTGTATAGATATACTGACAGACAATGGCTTCGAATTGTGCAGCCTGTGCACAATTACTGACCGATGTAGCACTGGTCTGTTTTGCATGCATAGAATTACTGATATATAAGGGTTTGGGTGTTAATATTATGTACAGAATCATTGACAGATAAGGTTTGGGACTGAAGTGTCGGTGCAGAATTAGTCACAGACATGGCTTTGGATCTGGATGTCTGCACAGAGTTACCGACTGTTGTGCTTTGGGCTGTGCTGCTTTTACAGGATTACTGAATATCTAGTTGCAAAGTGAGACGACTGCAGGCGGAAATCTAAACAAATCTTAAATAAATGTTAGCGAACCGCCAAGAGAAGCGTAGACAAACGAGTCACAAGACGAAATACGACGCGTTTCGACCTCTTAGGTCTTCTTCAGGCAAGACACAAACAAATAGGACAATGAAAAATGAACGAATTTGTCACTTAGCTTAGATCTCTTCAGCGCAAGGTAGGCAGGCGTTGAATCTGATTATCTGTTATGCTTTTAGCAGGGGTGGTTGTATACATTCTTAATCAACACGAAACAAGAACACCATGAAAATGTCCCTGGCCTCATTTGACAGGTTACCTCTTGATTTAAAGCAGTCGTTCCCCATGGACTACCAGTGCCGGGGATGCAAAAGAACCTGAGTTTGACTGCTAACTACCAGTGCCAGGGATGCAAAAGAACCTGAGTTTGACTGCTAACTACCAGTGCCGGGGATGCAAAAGAACCTGAGTTTGACTGCTAACTACCAGTGCCGGGGATGCAAAAGAACCTGAGTTTGACTGCAAACGAAGGAACGGGGCTGGGCGCTGGTTTGCATGGGAGATGGGCCAGAAAAAGAAATTACAATATATCCCCAGACTGCTGTCCCAGCCAATGTCCAACAGTAATGCCGATTCCTAGAGGTTTCATCAAGCTGTAGATTCTCAAGAGGTTCACATAACTCCGTCAGTAGACAGTTATTGGCGATTGCCCAGGGCATATCACATGGTGCTCGGAATAGACGGGGACAGAATCAGGCATCACTGAACACTACAGAAGTGACTGGCCGACAGTGTAGCATCTAGTCCGATGGGTGTCATTATGCTCATCTGATTTCGATTCATTCCTGTGGGTTTTCAGTGCTGGGGCACCGACAAGACGAATCTGCATGTAGCTGTGTGTGTGTGTGTGTGTGTGTGTGTGTGTGTGTGTGGCGGGGGGGGGGGGGGAGGAAAGGACGGTGGAAATGTATGCCAGTCAGGGGTGCAAAATGTAACTGTCAAGGGTACAAAACATAAGACACGAGAAAAAAAAATGAAGAAACGTTTTAATGTTGAGTTTCCTTTCAAGGAAGAAATGGACTTAATATTTCAATTGCATTCCATATGAGATGAAATCAGGCTAAATCCAGGCACCCCTCAAACAAAACACCCACAAATGACCGAAAAAAGAAATCGACATGTCCATTCCGTATCTTAAACAATAATGATATTATCTGAATGAAAGATCACAACAAACGAGAAAAAACAGATCATCCAGGGCATCAACCATCCTGAGAGGAATGTAATTTGCCTTTCAGATTGCTCAGAACGTGATTGAATTAGAATGAATTCATTGGGGAAAAAAATCATGCAGATGGGACAAGAGTTTCATGTGTCATTCTGACAGAGGTGTCCAAGAGAGTGAGTTCGCTTCTCAAATTTAACTTATTATTATCTGGCGTGTGTGTGTGTGTGTGTGTGTGTGTGTGTGTGTGTGTTGTGTGTGTGTGTGTGTGTGTGTGTGTGTGTGTGTGTGTGTGTGTGTGTGTGTGTGTGTGTGTGTGTGTGTGTGTGTGTGTGTGCGTGCGCGCGCGCGTGTATGTATGTGTGTGTGTGTGTATGTGTGTGTGTGTGTGTGCGTGCGTGCATGCATGGTGTGTGTGTGTGTGTGTGTGTGTTTTGTGTGTGTGTGTGTGTGTGTGTGTGTGTGTGTGTGAGGATGGCTGTGTGGGTGGGTGTATGAGGGTGCTATCTCCAACAGCAATAAGCTGATAACAGGCAACTCGTGGTGGCGATGTTGACATGTGATTCGGCACACAGTTCTCTCCCTGGGCTGGATGAGTGATTTCAGCGCGCCATCTATAAAGAGGAAATTACGTTTACCATGCATAGAAATTAAACCTAATAAATGGGCAGGACCTGATTCTATCATTTGAGAATTCTTGAAGTATGCTTGGAAGTTGGTGATATGTCCTAGTTCTTTTCAACAAAATTTAGGATGATGGTCTCTACCCAGAAAATTGGGCAGAGTCTTTACAGTTGCATTTATCTTTAAAAAAAAAAGTGATTTAAATAATCCTAACAAATGCAGGGGTATCCCACTGGTTGATGATAGTAGTAAAGTGTATAGTGCTGTTATTAACCATAGATTACAGGAGTGGATTGAAAGTAATGATGTTACAGGACAGCATCACGCTGGATGCAAAAGGATTGGGGAATGTTTGGGTGTTGGAAATCAAAATCATTTAATTCATGTTGTTTGACTGGGATTGTTTGACTGTGGATGGCAGTTGCAGAACTAGCATATCCCCTCAAACAAATTAATAACATGATTTCTCCTAAACTGTTCTATCTTTTTTGTAGTATTCAGCCTTATCTAAAATTCGATTTGGACATCTTTTGAATGGATCAATTCCTTAGTTTAGACTTGGTGTTCCTGAAATAACGACTCACTAATTAAGACACAGACAACATAGACAAAATGACTTGTTATGTCCATTGTGTATGCAACGTCAGAGAAATGAAATAACGTTATATTCCTTTGTCCAACTCTTGTAGATTTCCGTAAAAATTACCCACATGAATCCACATATGGATCCAAACATATTTCGTTTACATTTACCACATATCTCTAACAGTTATAAGATTATCAGCAAATTAGATATGCTTTTGGTTGAGGTGTCTAAGATCAGAGGACTAGTGATATCTTAGATGCTGTTTTGTGTTGCTTCCTGATAAATGGTTTGATGTCAATGATTTTGCTCATTCCCCTTGAACAGGGCCAACGGCCTTACTGAATGAAATTCTGATCCAAAGTCTGTAGTCTCTATGGATGTTTGTCGCTGATATATTCGGCATGATCATTGTGGCTGTTTGATAGTCCATAGGAAAATCAAGTGCAATACAGCTAAATCTTATCGGACCACAAGACAAACTGCATTCCACCACAACGCTAGAGTCAGTTCTTCATTTGCAAGAAATTCCGGGGTGGAGATACAGTTTGGGAGCTCTTAGAATATGTACCACCGGTCTGAGGATCTGAGATGGAGAAAAGTAGAGCTCTCCAAAGACCAGCGAAGGACGAATAATCGGATTGGCTCATTCCAGCCACCGCCAGCTCTGGGAGACAGAGTGATGTGATCACAACTGGCATCCCTGATGCTTTGGGTGAAGAGGAGGACTGTGACAAATAGGGATTTGCATCCGGCCCTCTCTGTAGAATCTGTGAGCTGGGGGGTTGGCTAGTGGTGCCTGCATCCGTTTTTGTTTGTATGTTTTCTTTTTTTTATTTCCGCTTCAAGTGTCACTTCCTGTATTTTCGTTGCGTAGCGTTTAATGACGCTGCCATCATTCGCGAATACAGTTCACGCATTTCAGGCGAATTTAATCGCAGGCAGTCGTGACGCAGTTCGTACCGCATGCCATCAACACTGCGTGCAATTCTACATCTTACAGCCTTACATCTCCAGTCACCTGAGGAAGATTTTATAACTCGACACTGTGTGTCTCCTTCTCAAAAGATACATGTATTTTCAACCAGTTTTCATTGTCTGAATATCTTAGTCTGTTTAATGCTATTTTCACCATACATTTTACCATACACGAAGTTAATGCAATTCGTTGATAGTAGTTTTATCCCTTTTAGGTGTCCTTGTTTGGGCAAAGCATTACCATGGAACGTTTCCATATTGGGGGCGAACGAGGGGGGAGTTGAACTCCCTAAAACCGACTTTAAAAAATAATGTAACGGTGTTATCGAGTTTTAGGTGATTCTGGTAATTCATCAGAAATTGTGTCCACACCTACTGGTGATTTCTTACTGCTTAGAAAAGAAATAAAATCTTTAAGCTATTGAAGAGAAAGGGATCGTTGATATTGTGTAAAGTATCAGCTAAGATCGTTATAGAACTGTTCCCCACTTTCTTTTCTGTTCTGTTCTGTTTTTTTTTTTCTGTTTTGTTTTGTTTTTGTTTTTGTTTTTTGTTGTTGTATTTTTTCATATTTTTGACGTTCATTGTATCGGTGAACATGTCTACGAACGATTCGGCCTTTTCTAAAGTGGCTGAAAGTTCGACGCCATTCACTTTATTTGAATGGTGTAGTATATTGAATACACTTTTTATTTCATGAGATTTTTTTTCTCCATATTCGTTATATGTATTTGGGGGCCGGAATAGCTCAGTTGGTAGAGCGCCGGACTCGTAATCCTGGGGTTGCGGGTTCGAATCCCCGCCGGGCCGTTTCGGTACAAGGGGATTTTTCCCTCGGAGTTAACATTGGTTCTGACTCCATTTCCCATACAGTCCTTCGAATGAGACTATAAACCGAGGTTCCGTGTGTGAACGCACGCATAACATCTCGCACACACAAAAAATCCCATCACCAACTTTCGGAAGAGAAGGCCAGTTTGGCCGCTGGTATGGATGACACGTTACACATAGCATGCATCCTGCATAAGAAATTGAAAGAATGAAGGAAGTAAGGAAATTAAGTGAACGATATTGAATGATATGGACTGGATGACACGGGAAACGACTGAATGAAGCGCCAGCTGGCAGCTCTTCAGTCGGCACTACCCAGGTAGGCAGCCCGTTGTGTAAACGAGTGTGGATTGTAAAGCGCTTAGAGCTTGGTCTCTAGCCAATAGGCGCTATATAAGTATTCATTATAATATATAATAATGATATATGTTTGTGACTGTAAGTTTCATTAGTGCGGAAGTGAACCAGAACTGCCGGGTTTCCCTTTTACCATAGGGTTTTTTTTTTTTCCAAATTTTTTAATGTAGGGGGGGGTTTTAATTTTGAGGGGGGGGTTTTAATCCTTTTTTTTAATGGGGTTTTTTAAAATTTTTTGGGATTAAATTTGGGGTTTGTTTTTCCCCTTTTTTATCTTCAAAAAACAAAACCAATTTTAAACCCAAAATTTAACAAAAAAATAATAAAATTTGGAAAGGAAAGGGGTTTTGGGGGTTGGGGTTTTTTTTTGTTTTTGGGTTTTGGGAAATTAAAAATAAAGGGAAGAAAGGAAAAAACGGAAATATTGAATTTTTTCGGGAAAAGGGGAAAAGCTATTAAACCCGGGGCCTCTTCTTGGCCTCCCAAAAAACCCTTTTTTAAAAGGGGGTTTTAAAAAACCTTGAATTTTTAAAAAGGGGGAAAAAAGTTTCTTAAATTTTTAAAGTTTTTTTGGGTTGTGTTTAATGCGGGTGAACCAAACGCCTGCTTTTAAAGGTTTAGAATTGTTTTCCCCTTTTTTTCTGGGGTAGTTTGAGGTTTTTTTAATAATTTTGGGGGTTTATTGTAGGGGAAAACTTTACAAATTCAAAAAAAGGGGGGGAAAAAAATAAACCTTTTTCCCCTTTTCCCCTCTTTTTTTCCTCTCCTCCTTTCTCACGCCCGAAAAGGAGGTTTTTTTTATATTTCTTTAATTGTTGTTTCTTTAAAATTAAAAAAAATTTTTTTTTTTTTTTTTAATTTTTTTTTTTTTTAAATTTTTTTTTTTTTTTTCTTCTCCCCAAAACCCCCCCCCCTTTTTTCCCCCCTTTTTATTTTAATTTTATGAATTGTAGTTAAAATAGAGGGTTGTTTTTTTGTTTTTTTTTGTTGGGTGTTGGGGTTGGGGGTTTTTGGAAAGTATTAAAATTTGTTATAAAAAGGGGAAAAATTTTTCCCTTCATTATAAAAAAATTTCCGAGTAATTTTAAATAAAACTTGTTTTTCCCCAAGCTAAAAAAATTTTTTTAAAAACCAGTTTTCCTTTTTTTTTTAAATTTTTTTGGGGGGGGGTTTTTTTTGTGGTGGAAAGGTTTTTTTGGCGGGGGGCCAAATTTTTTTCCCCGCCCAAAAAACCTGAGTTTTCCGAAAATTTTTTGTATTTATTTGCCCACGGGGTTTTTGTTTTGCCTTGTTTTTAATTTCCCTTTTTTTCTAGGAAACCCCCAAATTTTGTCTTTTTTTTTGGGGGGAAAGATTTTTTATTTTTAAAAAATGAAATTTGGGCCTTATGGCCCTTGTGCGTGATCCGAAGGGGGAAAAGGCTAGGGGGGCAATCCTGTCTTTTTTAAAAAATTTTACGTTGCCCCTATGAGCTTTGGGGGGTTTAAACCCCCCCCCCCCCCTTTTTTTTTTCAAAATTTTAAGTTAATTTTTTTAGGCATTCAAACGGAAGGAGACCCCCTTTTTTCCCCCCTTTATTAATTTTTGGGCATTGGGCAGGCGTTTGTTGTCTTTTTGGGTGTTTTTTTCTTTGCTTGATTACACATTTAAAATTTTTGAAACCGTTTTCCCCCTTTTACTTTTTAAATTTTGGAAAAAAACCCAAAAAGTTTTTTACTGTTGAAAAGATTACTTTAGGGGGAAAAAAATTTTGTTATGTGTGGTGGGGGCTTTTTGGTTGTGTGTTGGTGTGTGTGTGTGTGGTGTGTGTGGTGTTGTTCCTTTGGAAAAAATTTTTAAACGTCGGAAAAAATAAAATTTTTTTAAAATTTTGGTTTTTTTTGGGCGGGGGGCCCCAATGTTTTTTTTCCCCATTTTTTTTTAAAAGGTTAAACCCCCAACTTTTTTCCCCTTTTTTGAAAAAAAAATTTTGGAAAATCTTTCTAAAAATTTGGTTTTTTCGTTATTTTTTGTTGGGGGGTTTTTTTTTTTTTTTTGATTTTCGCCAAAGGTTTTTTTTTATGGTTTCCCGGTTTTTGAAAAAGGGGGATCTTTTAAATTTAAAAAGTTTTTGTTTTGTTTTTTTCTTTTTTGTTTTCCAGTTTTGGGATTTTGGCCCCCTTCTAAGGGGGACCCCAAGGGGGTTTTTTTTCCTTTTGTGAGGGGTTTGGGTTTTGGGTGGGTGTTGGGCTTTTTTTGGGGGTTTTCCTTTGGAGGCTTTTTGAAAATTTTGTTTGGCCCCGGGTTTTTTTTTTCTGTTTTTTTGGTTTCTTTCCACGAGCGGGCGTTTTTGAAATTTTTCCCCGGGTTTTTTTGGGGGGTGTGTGGGTGTGTGGGTTGTTTTGGGTGTTGTGGGTGTTTCCGTTCGTCCGGTTGGCGACAACTGGCAAAGTTTTCCTTATTCTTTGGGAAGGGGTTTTGGGCTACGGAGCTTTTTGGGGGGGGGGGGTTTTCCCCCAAAACCCCCTGGCGTTGAAAAGTGGACGGATCTTTCTGAACAGTTTTTCCTTTTACCAGTTATTTGGGTTTTTTTTTTTTTTTGACGCCAAAAAGAATTTTTTTTACGGGGGGGGTTTTGGGGAAGGCCCAAAAAAAAAGGTTTGGGGTTTTTCCCTTTTTTTTAGTGAAAAAAGTCCGGTTACAAAAAAGGGGCCCCCCGGGGGGGCGTCGGGGAAAGGCGGTTTTTTTGGTTTTTCGTCGCGGGTTTTTCGGGCGTCGGGGGGGGCCCTTTTTGCCCCGGGGGGGGCCCCTTTTGGCCGGGTTCCCCGGACGGGGGGGCCGGGGGGTTCCAAATTTTCGGGGGCTTTTGGGCGCCTTTTTGGCGTGCCCCGTTTTCCTTCCTTTTTTCTCTCCCTTTTTTTTTCCCCCCCCCCCTCCCCTTGGGGGGGAATCCCCTCCCCCTCGGGGGGGTCCCCCCTCCTCCCTTTTCTTCCCCTTTTTTTTTCTTTTTCCCTGGGCCCCTATTTTCCAATTTTTCCCAAATCGTGTTTTGTTTGTGAGTCTTTTGTTTTTTTTTTGCCCCACAGATATTGACGTCATTAACACAAAAAAAATTTGGTGTGCTGTCGTGTTTTCTTTGTTCCCCGGCTTTGTGTCCTTGGAAAACCCGCCTGTGTGACGCAAATCGCCCCCCCTTTTTGCCGTCCAGATGATCCGGGTTTCCGCCTCCGCTTTGCTGCCCTTGTGGGGGGGTTTCCAAACCTGCTGGACTTCGACAGCATTTTCAAATCATTCTTTCGTTTATGAGTCTTTTTTGTTTCCCCCTCGTCTCACAGATTTTGACGTCATTATCACAGCGAAAGTTGCGTGTTGCTGGCGTGTTTGCTTTCTTTTTTCTTGACATGCTGGGATTCTCCCGTCTACAATCAAGTCAGTGTGTGGTGCCGTCTAACTTCTCCCACCTCTTCTATCTCTTAAAATCCAAATTGTGTCATGCTCTAATACCAAAATCAGATTTCATTGATACCTCACAAGCCTGTTAATTTGACTTGTACATTTTTAGATAGAGTAGATACAGGACAGCGCTGCACAATCAATTTTCCTAATTGATTATGTTTTCATCTAAATAGTATTTACTTTAAAAGTCGACAGTCTGGGACTGGATTATTTGAAAAGACCTCTCTTTGTTTAAAAAAAACAACCCTAAACTAACGTGTTATATATAATTATATATTAATCATTTCTATCCAGACTCATACCATGTACGCTGTTTATTATTTCTATCGAACCCGTACTAGTCATAATTAGTGATGGGTTCCCGTATACTATCACTGTAGTGTTTGGTGTTGGACCTTCTGTTTGTTTGTTAGCTTGTTTGCTTTAAGTGTTGTTAAACAGCAAACAAGTGGGGTATTTTTGCTCCCAAAAGTGTTGTTGTTGTTGTTATTGTTGTTGTTGTTGTTGTTGTTGGTGGTGGTGGTGGTGGTGGTGGTGTGTGTGTGTGTGTGTGTGTGTGTGTGTGTGTTACTTTTAATCTAGTCACCTAAAGTAACTCCCTCCCAAACTCACCCCTCCTTCATTTCCTACTCACCCCTACCCCTTTCCCGCCGCATCCTTGCCCCATCCCCCTAGTTTCTTTTTTTCCCCCCACAACAACAACAACAACAACAAAAAGGATCCTGCATGGCGTGTCCAAGCTCAGTGCAGTTATTAAATGAAAAGGAATTTGGTTGTCTGAATGATCTCAAAGTTTCACAACTTAAAAGAATCTTAGTTGAAAATAATCTTCCTAAACATGGCAAGAAAAAGCATCTTATTAATAGAATAAAATCTAAGCTTGGTGAGGGAAAAAAACAGTTGTCCTGAAGAAGAATGTGCTGTTGATACCTCTTTAAAAACAGCAAAATCGTCACAGTCTTGCTCTGTTTTATCGCCAGATGTATCATGCGCAAATTCGTCCGCATCATCATCCCCTATCCCAGCAACTGTTGATGTGAACACATCTTCCACAAATCCCAACTTTTCTCCAAAGAAATCATTTTCTTTTCGCTTTCCAGTACTTCTGGAAGATACGAAGAAAGGATCTGCCACACTGAGTGGTCTGGGCATTTTGAGCAAAAAGCTTTGGGTCAACTCCATCGGACCCATAGCCGGTCAGAAACAGCTGTCCTCAGGCAGGTGGTTGATCGGCTGTACTTCCGCCGATCAACAAAATCGACTACAAAAAACAACCAATTTGTCAGGAATTTTGATAAAATGTTCTGTACCTGAGGTTTTCACCGAAGGTGTGGTAAAGCCAGTTCCTCTTGACATCAGTCTTTCTGACATTAAGAAAGAACTGAGTCATGTTTTCTTCTGTTAAAAGACTTCCCAATAAAGATGGAAGTGAATCAAGAGCCATAAAAATCACTTTCTCTACATCAACACTGCCAAAGAAATCTGTATTGGGTTCCAGTGTTTCTCTGTTGATCCTTTTGTACCACCTGTCTATCGTTGTACTAGGTGCAACAGACTGGGGCACACAAAGTCTGCGTGTCGGGCTAAGCCGACTTGTGGAAGATGTGGTCACAATGACCATGTCTTGGAATCGTGTACCAGGGCCAAACATTGTATAAACTGTTCTGGAGATCATTCAGCCTCTTACCTTGGATGCCCGGAATATAAACTACGTGTTTTGGCCGGTAAGCTAAAGTCTTCCAGCCACATGCCATATTCTGAGGCTCTTAGACAAATCAAAGTTCAAAAGAGCAAAGGAGAGGTAAAGGTGCAGGAATTAAAAGAAGACCCCAGGGTGCCGGGAAACGATAATTCAACCAAAGCTAATCACCACAGCAGGTCTTATTCCTCGGTTCTAAGTCAAGGAATTATGAAGGCTAATCAACAAAACCCGCTGCCCACTTCTTTGGATTCTAGCCTCCCTTCAATCTGGGGCACGCGTATTTTACCAACTCATACTGACAGTTCAGATCAAACTAGTATTGCTGTCACAAATCTGACAAGTATAGGACAGACATAAAAAATTTCGAAAACATCTGTGCCAAGTACTCTTAAAGAAAAGTCTGACTCTTCAAGTTCGTTCAAAAAACAATCTGTAAATTTTGATCTTGAAAAGATTTTAATGTATCTTGAAAATCTCTCAGTGAAATTTCTGACCATCCTAACAAAAATTTCTGATGTCATGACTTCGTCAATTATTGAATTGAAAACAATTCTGTCCAATGCCTGTCTGAACTCCAAATGAACGTACCAAGAGAAGTTCTGTCAAACGTTATCCATTTTTGGTGTTCTCTGTTTCTGGTATTCTCAGTTATAGTCCTTTTCCTTACGAATAACATGATGTGTATGAGGCCTGAACAAGTCAAACCTACTGGTATTTGCTCGTTTCTACAATTGAACTGTAGAAGTAAGTGCAATTTTGTATATTTGGAAAATTTTTTGCAGAAGCGTTCTTTTGACGTAGTTGTGCTTCAGTCATTGAACTGCCACAAAAATGACTTACCCAAGTTAAACGGATTCTTCTACCCACCTGTTATAGATGAGGTTAAAAGCCAACGTTAAAATAAAAGTTGCTACATATATAGCTTGCAATCTTATGTATCAACCGTGCAAAACACCGTGTTCTTCAATAGATAAACGTTTATATTCTTGCTGTATAGAAATTAAGGTTGATGGTAAATATTTCAACATTTTGAACTGTTATTATCCAGACGGAGTGTCTAAAGGTGAAGCTGACTGGATAATGGATTTAGACTGCTCTAGACAATGGGTTATTCTTGGCGATTTTAATTCCCACCACGCTTTGTGGTCCGAAAATCCCAATAATATTGTTAACAACAACGAATACCTTGCCAGTACAATAATCAATGCCAACTTAACCATTTTAAATGACGGCTCTATAACAAGAATTGCTGATCGGTCAGATCAGCGTTGCTCATCGATAGATTTGTCTTTAGTTTCCCCAGACATAAACCCTTTGTGTACTTGGCAGGTTCATCAAATACCGTTAGGCAGTGATCATCTCCCTATTGAAATCCAACTTCTAGTGAGCCCTGAAAAAACAATCTACAATTCTGAATGCACTAAATATAATGAAGATAAGGCTAATTGGGCGCTTTTCAATCAAATTTTGACAGCAGGTTCGTCTTTTCTAAATTTCAATCAAAATACAGTGTTAGAGGAAGGTTTGGAAAATTGTTATTTTGAATTAAGAAAACTTATACTTAAGGCTGCAGATTCTGCAATCCCAAAAGTCAAACTAAAGAATCATCCAAAGAAAGCATCAAACCCATGGTGGAATATTGCGTGTGAAGTCGCCGTGGGTGCGAAAACTAAGGCCTTCAAAAGCTGGATGATAAGCCGTCATACGCAGCCTAAAAGTAGAGTGGAACAGTTACACACTGAATACAAAAATCTAACACCAATAGTAACAAAGTTGTTGCTTTTGCAAAGCAGCAATATTACAAAAACTTAGTCATCAACTGTTCCAAACACCCAAACAATAGCGCTTTACTTTGGAAAGAAATTAGAAAATCTAAAGGTTCTTTTCATCTCCCAGATCCTGTTTTGATTGAAAACGATAAAATCTGTAAAACAAACGAGGAGAAAGTTGAATTATTTGCTGACACTTTCGCAGCAATGAGTCAGACTGAACATCTGCCTAAAGAAGAGCAAGAACGAAGAAGAACTATTGAAAACGAAGGGAGAAACAGTGAACCACATGACAATGACAACAGGTTATATATTAATAAAAATCTAACAATGGAGGAGCTTCTGTACTCACTTCGCCGTCTAAAATCTGGTAAAATTGCGACAGGATTTGATCCCATTTCATACAACATGATAAAGCATTTTCCACAATGCTTTTTGAAAAAATTATTAGAGTTCTTCCAATTATGCTGGAATTCTGGAAAGCTGCCAATGGCTTGGAAGAAAGCAACAGTTGTACCTATCCATAAACAAGGAAAATCAAAAAGAAAATCTTCTAATTTTCGACCCATTTCTTTGACTCCTCACATTGGAAAACTTTTTGAGAGGATAATGAAATTCAGATTAGAATATTTCCTTGAAAAGAATGGGATTTTGCCAATATTTCAAGCTGGTTTCAGAAAAGGGAGGGGTGTCACTGATCATGTTAGTCTTTTAGCTTCACACGTCAAAAAAGCCTTGGCTAAGCGACACTCCACTTTAGCCACGTTTTTTGATATTCATAGAGCGTACGATTCCGTTTGGCATTTTAAATTATTGTCCAAGGCTCATGAAATTGGGATTAAAGGTCGTTTCCACATGTTTTTTACAATCATTTTTATCTGGAAGAACGCTACAAGTAAAACTAAATGGTGTGCTGTCAAGTACAAGATATGTTAACATGGGTGTCCCTCAAGGAAGTGTAATTTCTCCAATCCTCTTCTCATTGATGCTTTATGATCTTAACCAGATTGACACGAAAGGGGCAACTTTAGCTGCTTATGCTGATGATATTGCAATGTGGAAAAATGTAAATTGTAATTTTACAAAAAACAAAATCAGGCGTAATAAAATTGTTGAACAGTTTCAATTTGCGGTCAGTAAACTTGTTAATTATTTGAATTCAAACGGTTTTAACTTATCAACGGACAAATCGGTTTTTTATTATTTATCAAAGAAAAATATCGATTTTGAAGGTAGGGACGCTGTAAAAGTACAAATAGGTGATTCTTTCATTTTCCCAAGTAAGCAAGTAAAATTTCTAGGCGTTATTTTTCACTATAAATTATTTTGGTGTAAACATATAAATCATCTCGTGGAAAAGGCAAGAAAGAAAATTGCGTTACTGCGAGTCCTAACTGGAATCCCTCTAATAAATTATGGATCTAATCTTATCCATGTCGCCTTAGGGACAGTTCGTTCGATTGTAAATTATTGTCAAGAAGTATTTTTACTGCACCAAAGACAGATTTACATAAGTTAACTAGTATTGATTCCTTAGCACTTAAAATTGCTTTGGGGCTTCCAAGATGGGCATCAATTGATATGACTTACAGAGAGGCAGGAGTTTTGCCTTTAAATGAACATAGGATGCTCTGTGCTTGTAGCTACTCAGCACGAGCAAGA
>CM065741.1:43960322-43962822 GCA_033310375.1 Conus canariensis | reverse complement strand
ATTTAACTCTAACAAGGCTTGAAAATGTTGAAACCACATCTCAGCTGAAATGTTGTTTCTAGGCTGAGTTCTTTTTGGCGATATTCTGTGAATTACAGCCCAGAAATTCTTCTGAGACTTTATAGATGTTACTAATTCATCTATTAATAACTTCTTATATTCTTTCTCTTTTTTCTTTAATAAATGTTCATATTCACGTCTGGCTATAACGTATGCAGTTCTGTCAGCGTCCTTCAACGAGCGGCGACTTATTTTCAATAATCTCCTAGTCTTTCTTTTATTAAAAGAACATTCATGATCAAACCAGTTCTTTGAAATTCTATCATGACTATGTATACATTTTTTCATACAATCAGCACATTCCAATATGCATTCGTTAAACATATTAAGAGCTAGATTTACATCGTGTCTATTAAACTTGTGGCAATATCAAATTTTGCACACGCATTTTCAGCACATAAGGTATCGCAAAACGAAGAAGCACATTCATCAATCCAGACAATTTTTTTTTTCTATAACATCGTCATGACCTCTTTTGTTAGCGTCTGCTAGGTTTCCACAAGGGAAGCGAACATGAAGTGATACAGGGAAATGATCAGAATCAATTCGTTCTACAACCTGTAATTCACAAGCATCACACAGAAGAACAAAAGTTCATTTGACAATATGAAATAATCATTCACACTACTTCCAGAGTCAGAAACATATGTATAGCAACCTTTTAGGTCGCCTTTACATACACCATTTAGGATGCACAAGTTCAAAGCAGTGCACATGTTTAATAACAATTCCCATAGTTATTTAGGTTTTTATCTTGAGAGCATCGATTAATACTGAAAGATTGACGATCATGTTGTGTATCAAAAGCATGAAACCCAAAGAAATCTTGAGAGATATCAGAAGTTCTACCATTCAAATCACCGTTCAAAATAACATAAACATCATTCATTATCAACAGGTCAGTCAGACATTCTTCCAGTGTAGCAATACCATTATCTAGATCAAAATAGACATAAAAAGAAGATCCTTGGGGGAGGGGGGGGGGGGGTGTACGAACAGACATACAAAATGTCTCTGTCTGTTCCAAACAAGAATTTGTCAATCAGAAAAATAATTAGATTTGAATAATTTACGTCAATCGATCTAACAAAGGGGATGAATTCATTTCTTATTAAACATACGACACCTCCAGATCGTCTCCCATGATTTGTGAACTTAATCGCAGGCTTGCAAAATGTTTTATAACCGACAAACAAATCATCACTACATTCATCAATAAACGTTTCCGTTAAGCAGACAAAGTCGAACTGACTAAGAAATGAGGAAACACAACTAGTTTCGACCTCTTAGGTCTTCATCAGGTGAGACATTAACGAATAAAACATTCAAGCCTTCTTCCTTGCGCTGAACCCTACGAAGTGATCTGAAAGCGATCAAAGCTAAGTGAATTTTCATTGTTTTATTCGTTAATGTCTCACCTGATGAAGACCTAGAGGTCGAAACTAGTTGTGTTTCGTCTTGTGACTCGTTTGTCCACGTTCTCTGGGCGGTTAGCTAAATTTATTTAAGATTTGTTTAGATTTCCGCCTGCAGTCCTTCTCGCTTTGCAACTAGATCTAAGAAATGAGGTAAAATCAGAATCAACAAACTTGACATTAAACCATTGACATTCCACGTCAAGAAAGCAAAAGGTTTATGAACAGCAGAAGACATCGTGTACTTCGTGAATTTACACGCGCAACCAGTCGGCAGCTCTGCCGAACAGGCCTGACACAACGAAAAGTGTTCATGTGTGTCAATGTCACCGGCGACCGAGAAGTCTACCGGTGTTGTGGGACTGGCCTTCCCTTTTTCTGTGCTGGTTGCAAGGCATTTTTTATCATGTGGCCGGCCGACTCCCTATCTAGATTCAGCTAAGTTGCCATGAGCGTCGAGAAAGTACTTATGACTATCAATGATCAAATGATCGAAAATCATTGACGCTCTTTTCCCCACGGCTCTGGCTTTTTTTTTTTAGATAGGGACAGAGGCCGTGCCTGATCTCCCTGACACGAAAAGAGAAATCCTCTCCAACAAAAATTTTGCTGCCCCTCAGTTTGGCTTTAGCTTTAAGGATTCTCACCTTATCTTGTAAGAGGAGCAGCAGGCTATGATGGGAGAGTCTGATTTAGCATTTAATCTGTGAACACGGTCGAACTCAACTTCCTGTACCACATCCAAACTGTCCGTAATCAGGTCACGCACGTTTCCTTCGCACTGCTCATTTGACTCATTTTGATGTCAGGGGATACCATAAAAGATAAGATTGTTGCGTTTGGACCGACATTCTGAATCATCAGTTTTTCTCTCTAACTGCTCTACCTTAGCTAAAAGTTCAGAGTTTTTCTTTGCCAGGTCCAAGTTTTCTTTTCTCAGATTTCCCCATCTCCTCCTGTAGATCATCAAACCTAGTATGCATGGCAGCAAACTGATCCTGAAGGTCCTTTAAGCTGTTCTCAAC
>CM065741.1:43950322-43955322 GCA_033310375.1 Conus canariensis | reverse complement strand
GCAGTTATTGTCGTCAGTAGGGGGCTTAGTAGGTGGTGTCCTGCGTATGTTGGATCAGAACAGGCGCCACTGAACACCACCGAAGTGACTCGGCAGCAGTGCAATGTCTCCTCTGGTGGGTTGTCTCTTGACGACTTGACATTGACTGCTCCCTGTGGATTGCCGGTGCCTGGGCTGCGGCGGACCGACGGGCTGTGGCTGTGGACGGGGTGTAGGAATGAGCGTTGTGGGTGCACTGCCTCTGAGGTGGCGCAGAGGTTGGGACAGCAAAAAAAAAAAAAAGTGTAAGCACAAAGACCAGATAGGTATCTATACATGCGGGACACAAACACAACCTCCTATCACTCAAGCTAAACAAGACCCTCGCTCTGGTATGTGGCACAAAAAAATGAGGTGAAATTAGAAACAAGTGTGAAAGCAAACAGTTAACTTCAGGCGCGAGCGCGTGTGCGCGAGCCTCCGCGCATGCGCTCGCGCGCGCGCGCGCGCGCGCACACACACACACACACACACACACACACACACACACACACACACACACACACACACACACACACACACACGTTCTGTTTAGAGTATATAACGTAGCATGGTAAAGTTGGACTGCGGTCAAGACGTAAACTTTTAGGGGATGCACACCTTTCTGTCAGGATAGAGAAGTAAGGGCAATATACATTAGCTCAAATATTCTCTCTCTCTCTCTACTACTACTATACTACTACTACTACTACTATTACTACTACTACTACTGTGTGTTTTGAGGAAATTGGCACAGTTGAATAATGAATCTCTATCTTTGTTGTTGAAATCATTTGATATTCAAATCAACCAACAAGAAGATTGAGAGTAGGCTCAGAGGCTTCGAAGGAAGGTGTCTTCGCCGAATCCTGAAACTTCACTGGCAGCAGCGTGTCACCAACAGGGAAGTGTCAAGGCGCACCGGCATCAAGAACATCGTGGCCGAGGTGAAGCAGCGGCGGTGGTGTGGCTGGGACACATCCTTCGGATGGACAAGACCAGACTCCCTCATACTGCGCTGAGATGGGCACCACCGGGGAAGAGGAAGCGAGGCAGACCACTCGGCACCTGGAGGAGGACAGTGGAGGAGGAGATGAGAGAGGCAGACAAGACCTGGAATGAACTGAGCTGGCTTGCCCAGGACAGAGCGGGCTGGAGGGAGCTTCTTGGCGCCTTGTGTCTCGGGTTGCGGGATGAAGAGGATTAAGTAAGTAAGCAAGTAATGTTACAATATGGTGCTGAGCTATGGGGCTTTGATTCTGCTGCTGTGCATATTGAGAAAATTCATTTGTACGCTCTGAAGAAATTTCTTGGTGTTTCGATGAGGACACCGAATGAATTGGTATACGGAAAGACTAACCGATATCCTATCTATTTAAAATCAGTGGTTAAATGTATTCGTTACTGGTTAAGGATAACACAAATGGAACCACATAGATTGCCTTATAAAGCCTATACGATGCTCGTGGAGTTAGATGCAAAGGAAAATTGGATCTCGAATGTAAGGCTAAAGTTGTATGAATATGGATTTGTATTTGTATGGGAGAATCAGGGTGTTGGCGATATAAGCGCTTTTATCCGTGTTTTTCGGCAAACACTGATTGATTGTAGATGGCAGAGGTGGAACTCTCATGTTGAAGACAGCAATAGATTTGATATTTATAGAATGCTAAATCCTATGCATTGTGTTCCGAGGTATTTGTCAATGGTCATTGACAGACATTTGAAATATATCATAACCAAGTTGAGATTCGGTGTGTCTGATATCTATGCACATTCTCAGCGTTACAGACATTTAAACGATCGTATGACTATTTGTCCATTATGTCAGGAATCTCAAGAAAATGAAGTTCATTTTGTTCTTTCATGTCCAGAACTAAGTGATCTTAGACAACAGTGTATTTCACCCAAATGCTACATGCATCCTTCACTCTTCAGATCAATTTTATTAATTTCATCGACAAATGCGAAAATAGTGAAGAAGCTTGCTGTGTATTTTTACAGAGGGTTTAAACGAAGAAATTCTGCAATATCTTAATTCGGTTGCACTCCTGATTAGAAATGGATTATGCAAAGTTCTTTCATATGTATCCCCCTTCTAAGGGGCTATGGCCTTTACGAATTAACATCTGCATCTGCATCTCTCTCTCTCTCTCTCTCCTCTCTCTCTCTCTCTCTCTCTCTCTCTCTCCTCTCTCTCTCTCTCTCTCTCTCTCGGACTGATAGAAGAATAGAATCAGCCCACAATCTCATCCGTGAATGAATAAAAGTTTTCTCAGTTCTGAGCTCTCTCTCTCTCTCTCTCTCTCTCTCTCTCTCTCTCTCTCTCTCTCTCTCTCTCTCTCTCTCTCTCTCTCTCAAACATTGAAATAAATCGTTAGCCACAGAGCCGAATCTACTGACAGAAAAACGATACGTTCCCTCAAGTCTGACTCATGACTGACGATTCTTCTTAAATATTCTCACAGCAGATTCATACGATAAACTCTCACCTCTTCAACATGTGCCATAAAAATCTCATTAGCTTTCTGTGAGGGACAGAAATCTAGAAGGAAGAGAGAGACGGAGATGAGAAAACGGTAGACAGAGGAAAGAAGTATTAAGATAGCAGACAGAAGAGTGATATCTGATACCAACGTTGTTCCTTCCGCTGAGAAACGCTAAACGATCTTTCCTTTCTGGATTTAGAGATACGCAGACAGAGTACGCCCTCACACACAACCCTCTCCTCCCTCTGCATCTCTAGCCTCCCATCCTTCACTTCTCTCATCTCATCTCTCATCTCTCTCTTCTCCTGCCTCAAGTTCTGTAAGGGCATCGTATGTATTTTCTGTAACAACCTGACATCTTTTGTAATTGAACATTTCATTACCTGGTGATTGTTCAGTATTGCAGACTTAGTTTTCTGCTTGTTACTTGTACGACCACTCCCGTCATGTATGCTGAATTTAGCATACTGGGACTGATGCTGTTTGTCTCCTCTCCTCTCTCTCTCTCTCCTCTCTCTCTCCTCAATTGATAAGGTATCGTATGATTAAAA
Source organism: Conus canariensis (assembly GCA_033310375.1). Classification (NCBI taxonomy): domain Eukaryota; kingdom Metazoa; phylum Mollusca; class Gastropoda; order Neogastropoda; family Conidae; genus Conus; species Conus canariensis. Next base: position 43,952,264 of record CM065741.1, on the reverse strand, counting down.
TAATTTTGTGTTTGAGTTGCTGTGCGTAGCGTGCGATGCGATGCTTAGTTTGCGTGTTAGTTGTAGAGTTGTCATGTAAGCGTGCGTTTCTGTGCGTATACGCTTGTTGTTGTATTGTTGAAGTGGGTCATGTGTGCTGATTTAGATGCTGGTGCAGTGCTGTGAGTGCTGTGTGGTTTGTGCTGCTTGTCGTGTCTTGTCGTGCTGTGTTCGTTGTCGTGTTTGTGTTGTTGTATGTTGTTCTGTGTCTATTTTTTCTCTCTTTTGTTATATGTGTGTGTGTGTGTGTGGTGTGGTGTGTGTGTGTGTGTGTAGGGTGTAGTGATTTGGATGTGTGTGTGTGTGTGTGTGTGTGTGTGTGTGTGTGTGTGTATGTGTGTGGTGGTGCGTGCGTGCGTGCGTGTGTGTGTGTGTGTGTGTGTGTGTGTGTGTGTGTGTGTGTGTGTGTGTGGGATAAGGCAGACCAGCTCAGGCAAAGCACCCGGATGGACGGAATCCCAGCGGAGATGTTCAAATCTGCCGGCCCTGTGGCCCTTGCGGCTTTTCACACCCTCCTCACCAGCATCTGGGAAGAAGAAGAACTGCCCAAAGATTTCAGAGATGCCACTGTCGTCTCCCTATTTAAGAACAAGGGTAGCAAGTCTGACTGCGGCAACTACCGGGGAATCTCCCTCCTTTCTATTGCTGGAAAAATATTGGCTCGGGTCCTCCTCAATCGATTAGTCGAGAACATTTCCGAAGGAAACCTGCCAGAAACACAGTGTGGATTTCGCCCAAACCGTAGCACTGTGGACATGATCTTCTCTGTCCGGCAAGTACAGGAGAAATGCCTAGAGCAAAACATGGACTTTTATGCGGTCTTCGTTGACCTCACCAAGGCCTTTGACACAGTGAACAGGGAGGCCCTCTGGACCATCCTATCCAAATTCGGATGCCCAGACAAGTTCGTCAACCTTATACGCCAGTTCCATGACAACATCACTGGGCAGGTTCTCTCGGGTGGAGAAGTGTCAGAGCCTTTCAATATCAGCAACGGCGTCAAACAGGGATGCGTTCTGGCCCCGGTCCTTTTCAACCTCTTTTTTACCTGCGTCCTTAACCACGCTATCAGGGACTTGGACCTTGGGGTATACCTACGATACAGACTTGATGGCTCACTGTTCGACCTCCGCCGACTGAATTCCAGACCAAGGTTGTGGAGAAGAACATCCTGGAAGCACTTTTTGCTGATGACTGTGCTCTCATGGCACACAAAGAGACTGACCTACAGCTCATCGCAGATACGTTTGCAGAAGCCTCCCGCCTTTTTGGACTCACCATCAGTCTCGGCAAGACAGAGGTACTATTTCAGCCAGCGCCTGCTTCAACTGCCCCTCCCCCCTCTATCTCCATGGAGGGCACTCAGCTAAAGACAGTGGATGACTTCAGGTACCTCGGCAGTACCATCAGCAGCGACGGCAGCCTGGATAAAGAGATCAACGTCAGGATTTGCAAGGCCAGTCAAGCTCTTGGTCGCCTCCGAGCTCATGTCCTGAACCAGCACAACATCCAGCTCTCCACAAAGCTCAAGGTGTACAGAGCCGTCGTCCTCACCAGCCTCCTCTATGGATGCGAGACATGGACTGTGTACAAAAGACACTTGAAGCAGCTGGAGAAGTTCCATATGAGAAGCCTGCGGTCAATTATGAAAATCCACTGGCAAGACCGGATCACAAACCTCGAGGTCCTGGACAGAGCTGAGATGACCAGCATCGAGGCCATGATACTGAAAGCCCAGCTTCGTTGGGTTGGTCACGTGGTCCGGACGGATGACCACAGGCTGCCAAAGCAGCTCATGTATGGCGAACTGACCTTGGGAAAGCGGAACCAAGCAGACCACGCAAAAGGTTCAAGGACTGCGTGAAGTCCAACATCAAACACTCTGGCATCCCTCCCAAACAGA
>CM065741.1:43907822-43940322 GCA_033310375.1 Conus canariensis | reverse complement strand
GTGTGTGTGTGTGTGTGTGTGTGTGTGTGTGTGTGTGTGTGTGTGTGCACCCTGCAAAAAAAGCATATTTTACAAACATGCACACACGCACGCACGCACGCGCACACACACACACACACACACACACACACACACACACACACAGAAAGAGAGAGAAAGAGAGCAAACTCACTCTTATATAAACAATGGGCATGCACACACACACACACACACACACACACACACACACATCCTTGCGCTCATGTGTCAACGACAAGGCAGTCCAGTCCGTTTCAAACAGGGCTTTGCCAATCTACCTCATGAGCGACGTTCAGAATCGGGTGCAAAGCACGGTCTTTCCCTCCATGTTGCACGTGCCACCTACCCCTACCCACTACCCCTACCCCCTACCTGCTGTCTGAGCAACCAGTCTGCGCATGCTCGGATGTCGATGCATATGCATCGGGGTGGAAACAACATGGAGGGGGAAATTCGTCACCATCAGCTCGACATCAAAAACGAATAAGTTTAATTGTCAGTGGTCTCTGCAGAGGTTTCTTATTGTGGCGACATTGATGTTGCGCGTTGTCTGCATTCACCCGCGTGTGCTTTGCTCCTTTACGTTTGGAGAAAGTAGCTTTGTGAAACTTGCATGGGTAGTTCTACTCACTGCAGAACATTACTTGGTGTCGGCTCCCGCCTGTGTTGACAGAGATCGACAACTTCCCCAGTGGGTGGGTTAGTATTTGTCTCTGTATGTGTGCGCACGCGCACGCGCGTGTGTGTGTGCGCGCGTGCTTGTGTGCGTGTGTGTGCGAGCGCGCGCGCGCGCGTGTATGTGTGTGCGTGCGTGCGCGCGCGTGTGTGCACACGTGTCCTGTCGTACATGCTTTGTAGACGACTAGTTAGGTTTTATTTCGGTGTTATCAGAATATAGCCATGACACACGCACGCACGCACGCACGCTATTATTTCAGTCGCTTTTGTTATTTCTTTGATTTAACGCCTATTCACATTATCTGTCATAAAGATAGATATGCGTGCGCGCTCGAGCATTAGTGTGTGTGTGTGTGTGTGTGTGTGTGTGTGTGTGTGTGCGCGCGTGCAATCATGCATGCGCGTGTGTTGTGTGTATGTGTGTGTACAGGTGGGTGGGTGGGGTGGTGGGTATGCATACATATGTGTGCTTTCAGATAGCGATTCTTCGGAACTCACTTTGCCGATTTCAGTACAAGATTAGTCATCGATTCTTTCCTTGGTTTTATTGAAAACTATCTATCAAATGAAAAAAGATTGTCATATTTATATATAACACTCGATCAGTCAGTCACTCAAATAGTTTAATAATCGGTGACTTGAATACTCGTTCGTTCGCCCTTTGATGTAATGTAAAATCTGTCCATAGTCAAACAGTTCATATTATCCCAAACAGCGAAAAAGTAAAACGACGGCACTAAAATTATGAGCAGCCACTTGTAATGAACGAAATGTAAGATCCCTTTGGGCAAGATTTGCACCCGTTTCTCTCTGTCTGACTTATTTTCTCCGAAGTTAGGAAAATGAAATCTTTTCTTATTGATTATGTCCACAACCATGTTTCCTTTTTCGATGTGTCCTCACCCATCTTTACATTTTCAATATGTCTTCACCCATCTTACCTTTCTTATGAAGTCCACACCCATCTTACCTTTCTCTTGTAATCCATACCCATCTCTCTTTTCTCATGATGTCTACTTCTATCTGTCCTTCCTCACGGTGTCCATTTCCATCTTTGCTCGTTATGATGTCCACACTGATCCTCTGTATGGGCTAGGATGCGCATGCGTGGAGGAGAGACGCTCTTCGACTGATGGCTCTGGAATATTAGCAAATATTAGCAGATTTCCCAAGACGTTGGTGTTGGACATAAATAAGCTTAAAGCTGCAGGTTGTTGGGGGAATTTGGGAACAACTCGTGAAAGTTGAAAGGCAAATTGGGTAAAAGTATTGTACAAACACGTTTTTTGTTGCTGTATCTTGTTCCCGCGCTGTATCTGGGGCACTTCCGGTGGCCTGGGCTGGGCTGTTTACTTATCGAATTCGAGGTGAGTGGACTTATGCCTTGCTTTATTCGTCTACGCCATAATGAGCAGTACATCGACGAGGAAGAGTTCGGCATCGGCGGCAGATACTGTGCAATGTGGTCATTGTAAGAAGGTAGTAAAAGACAACCAAAAGTCAGTGCAGTGTGGACTGTGCGATAGGTGGTTCCATGCTTCATGTCAGGCAATCACGGATGATGTCTATGAAGTTGTCAAGAATGACAGCAACTCAAAAATGCCACAGATTCATTGGTATTGCAACAGTTCATGCAACATACTGGCAACGAGATTTATCAGTAATATGACAAAGCTCCAGCACGACGTTGGCAAACTGAAAGAAACAGTAACTGAGTTTTGTGACAGGGTGAAGACGATTGAGGAGGGAAAATTCACTGAACCCATGATAAACGTGGTGAAAAATTTGCAACAGGAAAACCAGTCTGCGGAGAGTAACATTCTTAAAAAGGATGACGTAGAGAAGCTTGTTGCCATTAAAACCAAGGAGCAGGTAGCTGAAGCAGAGGATAAGGCTCGGAGGCAGACCAACTTGTTGATCTTTAAGGTGCCAGAAAGTACAGTTCAGACTGCTGATGGAAGGAAGGAGGAGGACACAGACAAGGTTAAGAAGATTCTTAGTGAAATTAACCAACCTCATCAGCCAGTTGATATCCGAAGACTGGGAAATTCTGCCACGAGCAAAACACAGAACAAAATCAGACCTGTAAGAATATCCTTCGAAAATCAGTCTGCCAGGGATGAAACACTAAAGGCATTCATTAAAACAAGAAAGGAAGGAGGACTGGATTCGGAGTTGGAAGACAGGGACACCAGGTTGTGTACAAAGGTCTCAGTGAGAAAAGACATGACCCCATCTGAGAGAAAACAGGATGAAGACCTGTATAAAGAAATGAAGAAGAAACGGGAAGACTCCAAGGCTTCGGGGGACGAACAAGCGAGATGGGTGAGAAGAAACGGACAGATCGTCAACATAGGGAAGTACCCTCACAGACCAACGGTAGACAAGAAAGAAGTTTGAAGAAAACAACATCAGATGTACATAATTTTAAACTTTCTACTAGTCATGTGAAAAAAGACAGAATTATTTCCTCTTCTAGTCATTTGGTGAATGATAAAACGTCTTGTGTTTGTTTGTATACAACTCCGATTCCTTATTAAACAAAAGAGCAGAACTACAAGCAATGATAGAATTACATGAACCAGATGTCATAGCTATCACAGAAGTGAAACCGAAGACCTGTCGTTATGCAGTACAAGAGTCAGAGATAGCCATCTTTGGATACGATCTTTTTCACAATCTTGAGAAGAACGGCAGGGGAGTGGCACTCTATGTCAAAAGTAGCATGAACCCGTCTTTGTGTGAAGATCTGTACTCTGATTTCCAGGAGTCAATTTTTATTGAATGTCAACTGCAGAGAGGAGAATCACTGACCCTGGGCGTGGTGTATAGAAGCCCCAGTAGTACTGTTGAAAATTCAGGCAAATTGAATGACCTGATAGCAAAGGCAGCAGCACCCAAATCTGGGAATCTACTCATCTTGGGTGATTTTAACTATCCAGAAATTGAATGGAACAAAGAAACATGTAGATCAGGAGTAGGACATCCAGCCTCCCAGTTCTTGAAGACTTGCAAGGATTCATATCTGATTCAGCACCAGAGGGAACCTACCCGCATCAGAGAGGGACAAGCACCTAGCCTTGTGGACCTAGTACTGACAAACAGAGAGGACACAATTAGTGAATTAAACACGTATGCTGGCTTAGGGAAAAGTGACCATGTGACTCTGTTCATACACCTGGCATATAGTGGCAAGGAAGACTCGGAAGAGGTTAGACACAACTACTCAAAAGCAGATTTTGGTGCAATTGGGAAACAGTTAGGAGATGTCGATTGGGACAAAGAGTTAAGTAGCCTAAACGTTAACGAGATGTGGACCAGAATCAAAGATGAGATCAATTCAGCAATAGCAGCACATGTTCCAAAGACAAAATTCTCTGGCAAACGATTTAAGAAATGGATGGATAAGGGAACCCTAACATCGGTGAGGAAAAAGCACAAGCTATTCCGTCGTTGGCAGGAGACTAGGGATGGAAAGGAATATCAACTGTATGCCAAAGCAAGGAATAAATCTAAGAAAGAATGTCAGAAGGCACAACGTCGAATGGAGCAAGTAGTAGCTGCACAAGCAAAACAAAATCCAAAGGCTTTCTGGTCATACGTAAGCAGCAAAACCAAGACAAGGAGTGGTGTAGCAGACCTGAAGAAAGAGGATGGCAGCAAATCAAAGTCGGATCAAGAGAAAGCTGAGATTTTGAATGCATTCTTTCATAGCGTCTTTACTGTAGAGGAGGATGGGGACCTGCCGGAACCACAGGAATGCAGTTATGATGAAGAACTGAGTGACTTCCAGATCGATACTGAGAAAGTCAGAAAACTTTTAGCAGACTTAAACACTAGTAAGGCTTTGGGACCGGATGGGCTAAACCCAATGCTTTTGTCCAAGACTGCTGATGTTCTTGCCACCCCAGTGGCCATGTTGTTCAGAAAATCCTTGAATGAAGGAAAAATCCCAGAAGACTGGCGTTTGGCACGGGTCACACCTATCTTCAAGAAAGGCAGCAAAATGCTAGCTAACAACTATAGGCCAGTAAGCCTTACATGCATCCTCTGTAAAGTAATGGAAAAATTAGTAAGGGAACAAATTGTCAAACACCTAGAAGAAAACAACCTTGTCAGTGAGAAACAACACGGGTTTGTAAAGGGGAGGTCGTGCATCACTCAGCTTCTCGATGTCTTGGACACATGGACTGAGGTCTTAGACGATGGAGGCTCAGTCGACATTGTTTACATGGACTTCCAGAAAGCGTTTGATAGCGTTCCACACAGGCGACTTGCTTTGAAAGTTCAGGCACATGGTATCAAAGGGAAGATATTACTTTGGATACAGGACTTCCTACACAACAGGCGTCAGCGGGTTGTCGTCAACAGAGCACAGTCACAAGAAGCCAATGTCTCGAGTGGGATTCCCCAGGGTAGTGTTCTAGGGCCTATTTTGTTTGTGCTGTATATTAACGATCTGCCGAATCTCATTCATAACACTGTACACCTTTTCGCAGATGACACTAAGGTTTTTGCACGAAGTGATGATGAAGGAGCTACGCTTGTTTTACAGGAAGATTTAAACAGGTTGCAAACTTGGTCAAGACAATGGCTGCTGAAGTTCCACCCTGAAAAGTGCCATGTCCTGAAACTGGGGAATAAGAAGTCAGATGCTGTGTACCACATGACCGAAGTAAACATCGAAGGTGAGACATGTACCACAACTCTGTCCGAAAGCGAAGTCGAGAAGGACCTTGGGGTTTACATTGACAACAAACTGAATTTCAGAGAACATGTGGCCAAGGCAACTGCTAAAGCAAACAGAGTTGTTGGTATCATCCGTCGCTCCTTTGACTTCCTGACTGAAGATACATTCCTACAACTGTACAAGTCTCTTGTACGACCAGTACTAGAGTATGGACATTCTGTCTGGCAACTCTACTACAAAACACTGTGCCAGGATGTAGAAGATGTTCAGCGCAGAGCAACTAAACTTTCAGCATCTCTCAAAGATAAACCATATCCTGAGCGTCTTTCTACTCTCAAACTTCCAAGCCTTGAGCACAGAAGAAAAAGGGGTGACATGATAGACTTGTACAAGTTTATACATGGCATTTACCGAGTGATAAACCACGGTTTGAACTGTTTACCAATAGGGACAGCAGAGGACACTCCTTGAAACTATCCAAAGTTCATCACAGACTGAATATCAGAGGAAACTACTTCTCTCTTCGTGTGATTGATGTTTGGAATGGTCTTCCTGACTCCGTAGTAACAGCCCCTACAGTCAACATCTTCAAATCACGGTTAGACACTCATTGGCAGGAACTTCCGACAAAATATAATCCGGAATGCTATCAACATAGATAGTCTCTGTCGTGACTCTCTTCCTTCCACGCATGCGGTGTTTTTCGTTTTAATGTTATACCTAGAATGGTGAACAGGCCTCTTAAGGCCTCTAACACCTACAAGTTCAAGTTCAAGTTCAAGTTCAAGTATGTTACTTTCTCTGTAAGAGCCACATTCGGGCGTATCTTTTTTCTTTTCTTTCCTTTCTCATGATGTCATGGTCTGTCTTTCCATACTTATCGTTTCCTTATCGATCTTTTGTTTCTCCCCATCGCCTCATCGATCTATTCTTTTCCATAATGTCCTTATCTTCTTATTTTGTTTAAAATCTTGATGTTGCAGTTTGGTATTGCCTTCCCCATGATGGTGTCATTTATCATCCTTGCAGCTGGCGATGTCAGGGCTGTCCGCTGTGCATACTTGTTCGGATAGTTGCGCCGGCCTATTTAGGCGTGTATACTTTTTTTTACTTTTAAAGATAGGTACATTGGCCATATTACGGCTGTCTACTTTTCTACTTATTATAGTTGTTTGGATGGGTACATCCAGGCGTGATGTTCACGTGCACTGTAGTTTACGTGACAGATATGAATAACCATTTCAGGCTGCCCACGGGGAATGTGGGGCACGGGAAAGCAGGAGAACAGCACATTAAGATGGGCAGTGGAAAAAAACAACTTTTATGTCAGTCGGAACTTCAGACTGCGAACACAATGCGTCACTCCCGGGTCAACCAGGAACCATGCAGTTTTCGGTGTAGGATATCCGTTCATGTCTGGCACCATGTTATTTTCGGCGGAGGATATCCGTTCATAACTGTCACATTGTTATTTTCGGTGCAGGCTATCCGTTCACATCTGGCACCATGTTATTTTCAGTGCAGGATATTCGTTTATATCTGGCAGATCATTATTTTCGGTTTAGGGAATCCCTTCATATCTGGCAGCATGTTATTTTGGATGCAGAATTTCTGTTCACATTTGGCACCATGTTACTTTCTCGGTAAGGTGTAGGATATCCGTTCACACCTGGCACCAAGTTACTTTCTGCGTAACATGTAGGATATCCATGCACACCTAGCACCATGTTTCTTTCGTCCTAAACTGTGTACTGGTATCCATGGTACTTTTGCTGTAACATGAAGGATATCCGTGCACTCCTTGCAACATGTTACTAAATTCGTGATGTGTACGATATCCGTGCGCATGTGGCATCATGTTGCTTTCGCCGTAACATGTAGGATGCCCAGTCCGCCGCTGGCATTGCTGTTTTCTCCGTTACGTGTAGGACACCCCGTGTATGCTGGGCATTGTCATTTTCTCTGTAACATGTTGAATACCCGGGGCACGGCGGACACTGAAATGCTTTCGCCGTGAAGTGTAGGACACTCGGTGCACGCCTGACACTGTTACTTTCGCCGTAAAGTGAAGGCTACCCGGTGCACGTCTGACAGTGTTAATTTCGCCGTAAAGTGTAGGATACCCGGTGCACGCCTGGCGTTATGTTACTGACTCTGTAAGGTGTAAATTATCTTGCACACATGGCAACCAGTAACATGTCCTCTCTGATGTTGTAGGCAACCAAAATGTGACAGCATCTGTTTTCTCCGTCCTGATAGAACCTTGGAATACCTTGGGAAATGAACCCCAGGTCAGCTGTCTGTGATGTTGATTCAGTCACTGACATTTGGTTGTAGTCCCTTGGAATACCTTGGGGAAATGAACCCCAGGTCAGCTGTCTGTGATGTGGATTCAGTCACTGGCATTTGGTTGTAGTCCCTTGGAATACCTTAGGGAAATAAACCCCAGGTCAGCTGTCTGTGATGTTGATTCAGTCACTGGCATTGTGTTGTAGTCCCTTGGAATACCTTGGGGAAATAAACCCCAGGTCAGCTGTCTGTGATGTTGATTCAGTCACTGGCATTGTGTTGTAGTCCCTTGGAATACCTTGGGGAAATAAACCCCAGGTCAGCTGTCTGTGATGTTGATTCAGTCACTGGCATTGTGTTGTAGTCCCTTGGAATACCTTGGGGAAATAAACCCCAGGTCAGCTGTCTGTGATGTTGATTCAGTCACTGGCATTGTGTTGTAGTCCCTTGGAATACCTTGGGGAAATAAACCCCAGGTCAGCTGTCTGTGATGTTGATTCAGTCACTGGCATTGTGTTGTAGTCCCTTGGAATACCTTGGGGAAATAAACCCCAGGTCAGCTGTCTGTGATGTTGATTCAGTCACTGGCATTGTGTTGTAGTCCCTTGGAATACCTTGGGGAAATAAACCCCAGGTCAGCTGTCTGTGATGTTGATTCAGTCACTGTCATTGTGTTGTAGTCCCTTGGAATACCTTGGGGAAATAAACCCCAGGTCAGCTGTCTGTGATGTTGATTCAGTCACTGGCATTGTGTTGTAGTCCCTTGGAATACCTTGGGGAAATAAACCCCAGGTCAGCTGTCTGTGATGTTGATTCAGTCACTGGCATTGTGTTGTAGTCCCTTGGAATACCTTGGGGAAATAAACCCCAGGTCAGCTGTCTGTGATGTTGATTCAGTCACTGGCATTGTGTTGTAGTCCCTTGGAATACCTTGGGGAAATAAACCCCAGGTCAGCTGTCTGTGATGTTGATTCAGTCACTGGCATTGTGTTGTAGTCCCTTGGAATACCTTGGGGAAATAAACCCCAGGTCAGCTGTCTGTGATGTTGATTCAGTCACTGGCATTGTGTTGTAGTCCCTTGGAATACCTTGGGGAAATAAACCCCAGGTCAGCTGTCTGTGATGTTGATTCAGTCACTGGCATTGTGTTGTAGTCCCTTGGAATACCTTGGGAAATAAACCCCAGGTCAGCTGTCTGTGATGTTGATTCAGTCACTGTCATTGTGTTGTAGTCCCTTGGAATACCTTGGGGAAATAAACCCCAGGTCAGCTGTCTGTGATGTTGATTCAGTCACTGTCATTGTGTTGTAGTCCAGCCGGCCACCTGGAGCCATTTCAGGGCTGTCACCATGCCAAGGACAGAACGTTCTGTGAGCAAGCACACACACGCACGCACGCACGCACGCACACACACACACTCACACTCGCACGCACGCACGCACACACACACACACACACCAAGAGAGAGAGGAGATGGGGGGGGGGAGAGAAGGGCGGGCGAAAAAAACAATTGGCGTATGTACACATAGTCATGTTAATCAATGCATGTTACACCAGCTGGACGATTGGCATCTTCGGAGATATAAGATTAAGCCATGCTGAGTGCATCACTCATTGGATCTTGCCAAACATGGATTTGAACATGAATTTCAACACCGGCCTGGCGATTGCTTTCTCTCTCCCTTTGCTTTGTGGTTTTGGGTGGTTTGAACAGCGGTTTCGGTTTGTTTGTTTTTTCAATTGATTTTTTGTTTGTTTGTTTGTTTTTGGGGGGAGTGTAATTAATTGAATATGGCTCACTGCGATCATCAGGATTATAAGTAGTGAAAGTCATTGTACACGGAAGTAATGCAAAAACAATGTCTGTGATAACTCTTTCATGCTAAAACTTGGCAGTCAGCTGGGGGGGGGGGGGGGGGGGGGTGGCATTAGACGATGGAAAGCAGGCTGTTTCTCCTTCATGCCGATCTTCGACCATCTCGTGCAGATTTCATGCACGCTCAATTCTTTTTTCTCTTACACAAGCTATGTCTTATTGCCGTCCTTCGATGTCGAATTTTTCATCTCCTTCTCTCTATGGTTTGCACCCTCCCCCCACCCCCACCCCCCACCCCATCTCCCCTTTTGCACTGAAATATGTAACTGCTAGACCATATAGTTGCTCTCTTTTCAGTTGACTATTCTGGGTTTGCGATACAGGATGGGGTGTTGAGGGACGGATAACATGCACATAATGATAACACTTGGCAACGATCAGGGACTTCGGAGAATCATGTGAAACGATCGTCCTTTTAGCTACTTTTTTTTCTCCATGACATAGCAGCGCTTTGGGGAGAGTTATGACGGCCAGAACCCTTTTTCTTCCTGTCTCCAGCATCATCGGTTTTAAAAGAACTGTCTCCCCCCTCCGCTTCCCGCGCGTTTTTCCCCCCTCTCTTTCTTTCGTTGTGTCTTTCTTTTCTTTCTTTCTTTCTTTCTTTCATAGACCTGTTCTTTCTTTCGCATGCAAACAAGACAAGTCCACACTTAGATGTTCTCAGTGGGTGAGAATCTTGGGTGGAGTGGTGGACGAAACTCTCGTTTCAACTGCACTTTCCACGTCGAGCGCAGAAGAATGTGTTCCTTCCGTTCCTATCTTGATGAAGAAGCTGTCTGTATTCCTTTGCGCTCCTTGGCCCAATTTACACCAGATAACGGAATGTTTTTTTTTTTCTTTTGTTGTTGTTGTTGTTTTCAGTCCTGTGGATCTGGCCTCGGTAAAAATCTAGAACAGCACTGCACCACGTGATCCTCTTGCCATGCTTCTGTGGCACCTGTGTCTGTTGTTCCCCTTCGCCGGTCGCGCGTTGAACAAAGGGTACTTTCCAGTCCCTCCTGTCGCTCCAGTCGCTTGAAGGCCAGGCTCCAGTGTGTCACTCTGAACCCTTCAGTCCGTCCACACCTCTTCGTCTTCATTCTGCTGCTGACATCCATAAGACTCCCTTCTTTTAGGCCTAAACCATACGGCCAACGTTCTTCTTTCTGACATCCACAGGTACGGACTTCCTTATCTTAGGCCTGAATCCTACGGCCAGCGTTTTCCTTTCATACCGAGGTCCCTCCATCTGTGACCAGCCCCCTTTCTCTGTTCGCCAAGCAGACTTGACCGTAAGTTTCACAGCTGTCCTTCATGTTTCTTCGAAGAAGTGTTCTGACCCTTACCCATCACCCTTTCATTTAGGCTACGACTTCTCTGGCTGTTGGGCATGGAGTGTGTGTGTGTGTGTGTGTGTGTGTGTGTGTGTGTGTGTGTGTGTGTGTGTGTGTGTGTGCATTTGAAATGTACGTATTCAGCGCCATTATTGGCAACATTTTGTTAGATCGAGTTGTCGTGACCGTCGTGATGTACTGGGTATAAAGCGGCAGCAGCAGCAGCAGCAGCAGTAATAGTGTAAGCTTATAGTCGTGAAAGTAGTAGTAGAAGTAGTAGTAGTAGTAATAGTAGTAGTAGTAGTAGTACTAGTGGTGGTGCTGGTGGTAAGAGTCGCGACGAAGCACCACCAGCAAAAGCAGTACTAGAAATGGCAGTACTCGATGTAAGCGAAAAAAAAAGGTATTGATAATTGGCGATTGTTACAGTGTTGCTAGTTGTTGCTACTACTGTTGTAATTTTCACTTTTTTTTTTTTTATCCGTGTCACTCAGTGCTGTGACTCACACCAATCCTCTCCCAGCTTCCCCCACCCCTCCACCCCCACCCCTCCACCCCAGCCTCACGCTCTCTCCTTTTGCCCTCTTCCTCTTTGTTCTAATATAACCGCACTAAGTGGGAAACATGGGGGCCGGAATAGCTCAGCTGGTAGAGCGTCGGACTCGTGATCCTGTGGTTGCGGGTTCGAATTTCGGTACAGGGGGATTTTTCCCTCGGAGTTAACATTGGTTCTGACTCCATTCCCCATACAGTCCTTCGAATGAGACCATAAACCGAGGTTCCGTGTGTGAACGCACGCACATCTTACACACACGTAAAATCCCATCACCAACTTTCGGAAGAGAAGGTCAGTTTGGCCGTTGGTATGGATGACACGTTACACATAGCATGCACCTTCCCCGAAGATGGAGTATGGCTGCCTTAATGGGAGGATGAAAAACGGTCATACACACAAAACTCCACTGCCTGTCTATACAGGCAGTGTCCGCAGGAGTATCAGCCTGCGTACGCAGAAAGAGAGAAAGAAATTGGGAAACAGTTTAGTTTGCTTCTTTTACTCTTCTTTTTTCATAAAATGTAAAGCAGGTGTGATCGAATGAGTTGTTCAGCAGCTCAAACAAGCATTCCGTTCGTTATGGTTTATATGAAATGAGGTTTACAAGCATTCCGTTCGTTATGGTTTATATGAAATGAGGTTTACAAGCATTCTGTTCGTTATGGTTTATATGAAATGAGGTTTACAAGCATTCTGTTTGTTATGGTTTATATGAAATGAGGTTTACAAGCATTCTGTTCGTTATGGTTTATATGAAATGAGGTTTACAAGCATTCTGTTCGTTATGGTTTATATGAAATGAGGTTTGAACGGAGGTCAGTAGAATTAGATTGAGACTACATTCTGACAGGTATACGCTGACTTTTTGACTGGTTGTTCCGCGCGATCCGAAGACAACCTATTCTTGATTGTTACGGCTTTAAAAGATTCAGAACGGTTGATAGAAAAAGCCATTTCAAGTGAGGTCAAGAATATCAAAAAGTGACTACATTCTTGAGAAATTTCCTTATGATTGATTAAAATAAAATAAATAAAGGTGGTCCGGGGGTAGGGGGGAGGGGAGGGGGGCTTGACCTATCTTCTTACAAGCTTCAACGTAATTCATGTTAAGTGAAATTTTAAACGAGTTTAGGGGAATTGCATATCGACATGCACTGACATTCAAAATGAGGTGTTGGGAATTCTGGCAACTGTCAGAAAGCTTAGCTTTAAAATGAAATTTAGGTCAGGAGGATTTGGTAAGTGTCAGCACGCAGTTCTAGTGTAGTCAGTGAGGAATGAACTCAGACGAGAGGTCAGGAAATCAGTAACAAACAAACAAACAGTGTGACATGCTCCGCAGTTTTTCTATAAAACAAGCAAACAAAAACGGAACACCTTCCCAGTGCCGCTTACGATATTAACAGCTAGCACACGATAAGTGAATAAACGCTGACGAGCACGACCACACTTAACACTTTTCTCAGATTGATAACAAAGACTGATAAGACAAAACATACACTTATATTTAGTGTCAGGTTAAGCTCAAAAAGAAAGAACAAGATCATCCTCTGCCACTTCCTGGCTTGCATTAGCAGGGCATAGCATCGAGTGTAGAAAGGCTGCTGTAACTAGGAAACGCTCAGGTATCTTAAAAGAGTTTTGTTAATAGTAATTGTTTTAATCGGATAGGTGGCTTGCGTGCGCTTACACACACACACACACACACACACACACGCACACACGCACGCACGCACGCACGCACGCACGCCACACACACACACACACACACGCACAAACACACACACATACTTAAACACACACACACACACACACATACACACACACACACACACACACACACACACACACACACGCGCGCACGCACGCACGCACACAGCGCGCACGCGCGCACACACCGTGCACGCACGCCCACACGCGCAAACACACACATAGAGACACAGACACACAAACACACACACAGCACTTGCACTCACGCACGCACGCAGACACACACACACACACACACACACACACACACACACACACACACACACACACACACACACACCACGCACGCACGCACGCATGCGCGCACACACGTACTCGAATATGCCAAGACAGAAACAGACGCGCGGGCGTGCGCGCGCGCACGCACGCACGCACGCACGCACGCACGCACGCACGCACACACACACACGTGCGCGCACAGAGAGAGAGAGAGAGAGAGCGGCTGAGTGAGTGAGTGACTGACCCAGGAAGCCAGACACACCGACAGACAGAGAGAGAGAGACGGAGAGATAGACAGATAGCAAGGGAAGAACAAGAGAGAGAGAGAGAGAGAGAGAGAGAGAGAGAGAGAGAGAGAGAGACCGACGGACGGACGGACGGACGGACTGATTGACAGACAGGACAAAGAGAGAGAGAGAGAGAGCGAACCGGACCGATCGACCGACCGACCGACGGACGACGACGGACGGACGGACGGACGGACGGATTGACAGACGGACGAAGAGAGAGAGAGAGAGAGAGAGAGAGAAATTCTATTTCAGCCCCGCCATGGCCTTTTCCTCACTTATTCTCACGATCCGTCTTCAAACCCGACTTCCTGCCCCTTGAGACAAGTTTCAACAATCAACCTCACCTTGGTGGACGTCCGCCCGAACCCTCAGCACCGGGATCACCACCAGTGCCATCAAACGGTGGTTCCAAGCACCTTCCCTCCTGAATGTCCCCCCTCTTTCGATTTTAGACTGGGGTCAACAGAGGGTGCTATCTCCTTGGTTCTAGACAAAAGTGATCGCCCGCCCACCAAAGAATGTCCTAGGTCACGTGTGCAAAAAAAAAAAAAAAAAAAAAAAAAAAAAGCAAGCAAATCCTCCACAGCTAACAGGGCCAATAACGTAGTTAGATCGTATCAAATACGGCTAAAGACTCTTGAATACTTCGTTACTGGACTAAGAAAGTCAATATTATCGTCGAATAAAGGGCGATGGGTGTGTGTGTGTGTAGGGGGGAGGGGGGGGGGTTAGGGGGGAGACTCCACCGTAACGGGGCCAATGGCGCAGTCAGATGGTATTAAATACGCCTGACTCGTGAATGCTCAGTTACGTGGACTAAAAAAAGTTAAAGTAATTGTCGAAACAGGAGGGGGTGGGGGGGTGGGGTGGGGAGGGGAGATCCCCACGGCTAACAAAGCCAATGGCGCAGTCAGATGGTATTAAATACGCCTGATGACTCGTGAATGCCTGTTGCGTGGACTGTAAAAAAAAAAAGATTAATGTGATCGTCGAATGAAGGGAGAAAAACGCCACCGCTAGCAGGGCCAATGGCGCAGTCAGATGGTATTAAATACGCCTAATGACTCGTGAATGCCTCATTAAGTGGATTAAAACAGTTCATGTAATTATCAAATTAAGAAGGGGGAAAAAAAAACCTTCACAGCTAACAGAGCCACTGACGCAGTTAGACAGTATTAAACACGCCTAATGACCCATTCAATGCCCTGTTACGTAACTTAAAAGAAAGATGATTGTATTTAGTTCGGGATTAAGTACCACCTAACGGGCAATGGCGCAGTCAGATGGTATAAATACGCTAATGACTCGTGAATGCCTGTTACGCAGACTAAAAAAGGTGATTGTATTTAGTTCGGGGTTTAAACACCACCTAACGGGGCCAATGGCGCAGTCAGATGGTATTAAATACGCCTAATGACTCGTGAATGCCCTGTTACGCAGACTTAAAAAAGGTTGATTGTATTTAGTTCGGGGTTTAAACACCACCTAACGGGGCCAATGGCGCAGTCAGATGGTATTGAATACGCCTAATGGCTCGTGAATGCCCTGTTATGTAGACTTAAAAAAGGTTGATTGTGTTTAGTTCGGGGTTAAATACCACCTAACGGGGCCAATGACGCAGTCAGATGGTATTGAATACGCCTAATGGCTCGTGAATGCCCTGTTATGCGGACTTAAGAGGGGGAGGGGGGTGGAGGGAACTCCACAGTTAACACGGCCAACAGCCGTGTCAGATGGTATTGGAAACGCATAATAACTCGTGAATGTTCTGCCAAGTACACAAGGCTAATGGTACTGTATTGTGACATATATTAAAAACAAAAAACAAACAGGCGAAAAAGTATGTAACTGCTGGAAGCACGCCTGTGGGTCAGATCACCATCGCCGCTTAGGTCGGGTCACGGACGTCTAGAACCTTGGAGAGCTGGCACCCTGTGTTGGTCCCGAGAGGAGGGGGGACCCAAAGAACCCGGAGAGGGCGGGTCGGCGGAACCGCTGTTTGATGGTGGGTGTGGTTGGGTGGGGGGAGGTGATCTTTGGTGCTGGGGGTTCGGGGGATCGTCTGTCAAGGGGGGTTGTTTTGTTGGAATCTGTCTCAAAGGGAGGATGAGGGTGTTGAAGGTGGATCGGAGAATAACTGGGGAGAAAGTCTGGTGGTTCTGAAATAGAATCCCCCCTCTCCTCTCTCTCTCTCTCTCTCTCTCTCTCTCTCATCCTAACACACAAACACACCACACACACGCACACACACACACACTCGCACACACACTCACACACACACACACACATGCACGCACATACGCATGCTCACACACACGCACGCTCACACACACGTACACATGCGCGCGCGCACACACACACACACACACGCAATCACATGCAAACACATGCACACACACAAACACACACACACACACACACACACACACACACACACACACACACACACACACACACACACGAGCGCGCACACACGCACATGCACATGCATGCAAATACATGTGCACACATATTTACACACACACACACACACACACACACACACACACACACACACACACCACCACGCCACACCACACACCACACCACGCCACAACACACACACACACACACACACACACACACACACACACACACACACACACACACGCACGCACACACAGAAACCTGCATTTGCGACGGTGAGTGAGGCGAAACATTTCTTTCCTCCTATAGCTTGCTTCCCCTTCCCTCGCGCTCCACCTCATTTAGTCCGTACATTACACATACATTCAGCTATAAAGCAACTCCCTCTTCATCCCCCTTCCGCTGTCCCCCCCCCCCCCCCCCCCGCCCCCCCCCCGTCCCTTGCTTCAGATGTTCTTTTAAGTTTGAACACCTTGAACTCTTTATACACAAGTGGCCCAAACACTGTTCTTTTACTTTTGTTCGGCCGTAGTCCTTGTCCACTGCTTGAGATGAGGAAAAGTCGGTGTTGACGACAACTGATTTTTCGCGTTCACCGAGGATGGAGGGGGCGAGGTTGGAGGAGTGGGTGGGGGGGGGGGGGGATGCGGTGCGTTGGGTGGGATGGGAGATAGTTTGATTGGAAAGTTTCTTTCAAGGTGTACAAGAGCGTAGGTCGTATGGTCAGAAATTCTTGACCGTTGCTGCATCCTTTCATCAGTACTACGAAAGCCACGTCAACGCGGTCTCACAACCAGCGTGTGATCATCCATCGGGTTCCTGTCTTTTTCTTAAAGAAAAGTCAACGCCCCTCTTTTTTAGCATATACCTTTCTTTTCTTTTTTTTGAGCTGATGCACAGTCCATGGATAATAAAGAATCAGGCTTGGATGGTGTCAGAGGATAAATGGAGAGATGACAAAAAAATTACTGATAAGAAAATACGACTACTGCTACTACTACTACTATTCTTGCTACTGTTTATGATGACAATATCAATAGTGATTGCTTATAATGATGATGATAATGATAATAGAGTAAACTTGTGTCCGTAGCGCCAGTAGCCGACTTGATGAAGAAACATAATTACTGTTAGGATATTTCACCAGAGACATCTGCCAACACCTCTCCACCCCTTACTGTTATTTCCGTAACGTTCCACCCCACCCTCTCCCCCTTCCACCCGCCTTTCTTTTTCAGAAATTGGAGATGTCAGGTCGCTTTTTTCCCCCTTTCGTGGTCCCCCCACATCATCTCCACCCCAACTCCTCACATGCGCACAACACACACACACCACACACACACACACACACACACACACACACACACACACACACACACACACCCACAACCACACATGCATGCACACACACACACACACACACAACTGCACGGGCATTCCTGTTGTTTCACAACACACACGGCAATGGCAGTCAGAATCAGATCTGCAAGCGACCGTGCTGTAAGCGAATAAATAGAATCGTCGATTTTGTTTTTACGAAGCGAGGTATTTTTCAAGTCTTAAGCGCCATATGCTATAAATCTACATGTTGTAAGATTTCTTCCTGATCACTTTGTTATGTCATGTCGAACGTCTGTCGTCCTCGTCCTACCTATTGTGTAACTGATGCTACTAGCGTTTATCTCTCATCATCAGAGAGTCCCCTTCATCCCTTCCGAACATCTGTTCTTTCCCTCCCCCTCCCTCCCCTTCATGACTTCATGGCTCCTCATTCACTGATGTCCTCCCGCTTCCTTTATTTCTATGAGTTGAAATGGAAGTTCACAACTTCCTAGAAAAAAAGGACAATAGAGGTTGCACGAAACTCGGTCCTACAGTACTTCCATTCTCTGAGTATCCTGAAACAACTTTCTAATGTTGCCAGCATGTCTTCTGTAAGGATTTTCTGTATGATGCTTTTCTAAACCTGCTTGGCTGTCCCTTTAATGTGCTTATTTTTCACCTCGTCATCTGGTCATCCTGTGAGCCAATCTGCAGCACAGCTCTCCCCTAGAACTCACCTTGTACGGTGGAAACCCCATGCCAAAAGAAGGGGTGGGGGTGGGATGGGGGTAGGGCTCTTTCAGTTAAACTGTGGGTCCAGTCTTCGTGCGATACTGCGCTCATGGTTTCCCTTTTCCCCATTTCTTTCGTGTTTAAATTTTTGTTTGTTTGTTTTTGTTTCTTCACTCTCCTTTTCTCTGCCTCTGTGGCCCGTTCTTTAATCTGTGTTTTGAACACTCCACATAATGCTTTAATTCGACCCACAGGAATGCAGGAGAGAGGGGGTGGGTGGGTGAGGATCTTTCAATGTATATTGTGCCCCTGTCTTATTGAAATCCGGTGCCAGTAACTTCTTCCCTTATATTACTCTTTCCTTTTTTTGTTAATTTGGGTATCTAGTTTTTTCTGTACTGTTGGCAACTACTTTTCTCTCTTCGTGATCTGTTCATCTTTCTGTGGGCTGGAGAGCATTTTTGTTTCTTGACAAACTTTGTAGGATGCTCTGGTGTCCAGATAGTGAGAGGCTCACCACTGGAACAGGCACTTGCTGTCCATTCGACGGTGCTGTTCACTAATCAGGCACTTTGGTACTTCTTTGTTGCGCTGGATTTATCTCAGAAGGGTTTTCGGATCGGTTGGCAAAGAAAAATGTAAGTGAAATGATCAGAGTGGTCGGTGCAGTTAACGTGGCTTAGTTTTATCCGACTGAAAGACTGAAGCATGGAAATGTTATGCAGAAGTGAACCTGTACCCCATAACCTGCTTCAGTTTCATGATTTGTTTATGTTCACATTATTGATCAGTTTCTTAAAAATGCTTAAAAAGAGAAAGAAAACCCGTAACCCATATGTAAATCTGAGTTTCACTTGATGGGGGTGACTTCTTAGGTTCTTTTTTGTTTGTTTGTTTGTTTATTTATTTGCTTGCGTTTCTTTGACTTTTGTTGTTTTCTTTTTTTTTTCTTTTTTTTTTTCTTTTGGGGGGGGGGGGGGGGGGGGGAGGGTACATGTTGACAGCCCTGGAAATGCGCTCTGTGGTCTGCGTGCCCATCTCCGTTATTGCCATCTCAGTTTCGTTTCTGTTAATGCTTTCAGCTTTGAGTAATTCATTTCTCCTTAAAACACGAGCGTTTTTCTGCTGATGATTGTGGAGCCGGTTTCCCGAGACTTCGTTGTTTTTTTCATCACACATCCGGACGAGTTCGATCTGACGAGAACGTCTTTCGTTTGTATCCAGCCATCCAAATCCGATGATGTCTGGAGCTGTTGTTTACCGTTTGTATGAGACGCTTTCCTCGCGCGCGCGCGCACACACACACACACACACACACACACACACACACACACCACACACACATACGCACGCACGCACGCACACACACACACACACACACACACACACACACACACACACACACACGCGCGCGCGCGCATGCACGCATGCACGCACGCACGCGCACACACACACACACACACACACACACACACACACGCACACGCATACAGAGAGTGTGCTGACCGTTTTTTACGTTCTACGTCTTATGTTCACTTCTTTCGTGACATTTTTGCCTACGGGTTAAGTTCCGTTGAGCTCCCTGTACCATAGGTCGACAAACAGGCTTTCATACAAGTGCCCCTTGATTCACCGTTTCCTGTCTTGAGGTAGTCAACCCCGTATACTTTTTTTTTTTCTTTTACAGTGACCAAGTTTCTGCGTCTGGTTGAGTTAGCCTCTGTTTCTGAGTTCTCCAGGCTATATGCTGTTCACTCTTTGTGACTGCAACCAAGGAGCAGCTCAGTGTTATTTTATTGCCACTCCGTGAAACACCCTGCTTGTGATGCCGCTCATAGTATTCAACAGTTCATCTTTGCTGATTTCTTTTCTGATACCGCTGGTAGTATCCAACAATATTCCGTTGCTGAGATTTCTTGCGCATCTGTCAGACTAGCATTGAAGCTGATTCAGTGTGGACCCGGTACAGAGATGTGACAACCGAGCCAGGTTCGGTGTGAGGTTATATTCACGTTGAACGTCGACACTCACCAAGATGGTAGGGCAGACGGGATACTCGCAACAGGAAGGCTGATGGAAAGGGGTGGGGGATGGGGAGGAAGAGAGGGATAGCAGAGGGTTTAAGCAACACTACACCATACTATCAAGACATCAGTGTATCAATACATGAAGCCCCAGGCGTATATGAACTCGTCTTACAACGGCCTGGGTGCTTTACCCTGAGCTTACGATTTGATGGGGGTGGGTATGTGTATTGATGGGAAAGGGTGGGGGTGGGGTTCCTGAAGCAGCTATGCTGAATCACGTTGATTCCTTGGCCCTGGCCTTTTGTGAAGATTTGGATCCATGCGTGTTTTGATTCTCAGTCTGGTGACTCGATATGAACTGGTATTGCTTTATAAATGCTTACAGCCCTGACATGGTTTACGACTGGTCCACTCAAAGTATACAGTTCGGATAGAAGCCGCTTATTACTCTTTATGAACATTCCACTTTCCCCCTAGTCCCATTCACCTAGGATTTTCTGGTGCTCATCGCAACACTTTTAAACTTCTTTTTGTTTGTTTCTCACGTGCATTCCTTCACACCAGGATATTGTACATTTCAGTCCAGTTTTTCTCTCCACTTCCTACTTTTCAAGTTCACTCCTTGATGTTCTCCAGAGACCCTTCACGTTATCGTACAAACATGCAGTGGACATGCTGAGAGGATTGGACACACCACCACCAGTGTCCATCTCCGTCCAGCGGCACTTTCTGGCTTTTCCACGGCGTTTCTTTTAATGTTTCATGGATTTGAACCTGAAGCTTTTCACTTTCTCTTCCCCACCTTCTCCTTTAAATCTTCAGCCCTTCCATTACCGCCCATAACCGCTGTTGTACATCATTCATGTTTCCATATTCCCCATTCTCTTATGTCATATTTCGTCCTTTCCAAACACACCTCCAACCTTTGAAATCCTGCAGTCCCCCCCCCCCTCCATTTTATACACTCCTGAGTGATTATTCTGCATTGCTACGAACTTATGATACTGTCATCTCTATCACTACCCCTTTACTTCTCTTTCGGCGGTATTGAACAGTAGGATGGACGTACCATATTCAACTCCGTCCAGTTCTCCCTTTCCTATCCCGCCCGTCATTTAACATTCTTATGTTCTTCTCCCGTCCGTCATTCATTCTCTAAAACTCGTTGCCTCCTCCAGAGCATCATTCATCAGTTCCACGTTGTCTTCTCCTCACATCCATTGATCTCCGTTCTGCTTTTCTTCACTCGTGCATCATTCCCCACGTTCCCCAGTGACCGTGTCGTCTCTCTGGTATCATTCTCACTTTCTCTTCTTCTCATCTTGTTCTTCATGTACTATGGTCATGTTCTGGCCCCTCTTGCCCTCGCATTTTCACGTTCTCTTCTTCTCCTCTTGTTCATTTACTATGTCTGTTCTGCCCCCTCTGCCCTCGCATTTTCACGTTCTCTTCTTCTCCTCTTGTTCATTTACTATGGTCATGTTCTGCCCCCCTCTTGCCCTCGGCATTTTCACGTTCTCTTCTTCTCCTCTTGTTCATTTACTATGGTCATGTTCTGCCCCCCTCTTGCCCTCGGCATTTTCACGTTCTCTTCTTCTCCTCTTGTTCATTTACTATGGTCATGTTCTGCCCCCCTCTTGCCCTCGGCATTTTCACGTTCTCTTCTTCTCCTCTTGTTCATTTACTATGGTCATGTTCTGCCCCCCTCTTGCCCTCGGCATGTTCACGTTCTCTTCGTTTAATCGTGTGAACCATTATTATATTCACGCATCCCCGTCTTCTCTCTCCGTCTCATTCTGTGCTGATTGTGCCCACTGTTTCTCTGTCGCTGTCCTGTTTTCATTACGGCCATCATTCTCACGCTCTTCTCTTTCCTTCCCTTTTCTCATCTTTCCTTCCTTCATCAGCGTCGCACCACTCTGTCATCTGGTATTCATCTTACTTGCGTATGCTCTTCCTCCTCTCTTCATCATTCTCTCAGTTTCCTTCCGTCAAGCATTCACCATTCTCGCGTTTCACCCCTCCCCCCCCCCCCCCCTTTTTTTTTTTTAAAGTTCCCCCCTGCCCAGCATTCATAATTCTTGCCTTTTGCCCAGTCCAAATTCCTCATGTTTACGGGGTTTTTTTTTCCAGTTCAACATTTTTTGTTCTCATCTTTTCCCCCAGTCCAACATTGGTCGTTCTCACGTTTTCCACCCGTCCAATATTCATCATTTTCATCCCCTTCCTTTCCCCTTCACACAACACACACACACACACACACACACACACACACACACACACACACACACGCACACACACACAACACACACACACACACATGCGCGACGCACACACACACACACACACACACACACACACACACACACACACACACACACACACCCTCATGTCCTATTCACCATTAGCATTTTTTTACCCCACTCCAACATTCATTCTCACGTTTTACCCCACTCCAACATTCACTCTCACGTTTTACCCCAGTCTAACATTCATTATTCTCACGTTTTCCGCCAACCACTATCATCATTCACGTTTCCGCCACCCACTATTCGTCATTCTCACGTTTTCCGCCACCCACTATTCATCATTCTCACGTTTTCCGCCCCCACTATTCATCATTCTCACGTTTTCCGCCGCCCACTATTCATTCTCACGTTTTCCGCCCCCACTATTCATCATTCTCACGTTTTCCGCCACCCACTATTCATCATTCTCACGTTTTCCGCCACCCACTATTCATCATTCTCACGTTTTCCGCCACCCACTATTCATCATTCTCACGTTTTCCGCCACTCCCAAATTTCATTCTCACGTTTCCCTCATCCGACATGCATTATTTTTACTATTTCCCCAATAAAGCATTCATTATTCTCACGTTTCCCCTGGTCAAACGTTCATTATTCTCACGTTTCCCCCCGTCCAACATTCATCATTTTCTCGTTTTCCCCCTCTCCAAAATGCTTTATTCTCAGTTTTCCCTGTCCGGTAGTAATCATTCGCAGCTTTCCGCAAATCAAACATTCATCATTTCACGTTTCCAGTCGTCCAGCATTCATCATTTTCGCGTCGATCTCTTCATCACCTTCGCCATTCACCATTCCCACTTTCTCTCCTCTAATGTCTGTCCTTCATCCTTCCTACATCATTTAGTATTCTCGCGTTCTTCTTTTCACCTCTCGTTCATAGATATTATCTTCTCTTTTCATCCCACCCCTCGTTCATGACTCTGACGCTTTAATCATCACGATCATTATTCATTGCATGTCCTCCTTTCGTCCATTCTTTTATCATTTTCGCATTTGCCTGTTTTTTTTTTTTTTTTTTTTTTTTTTTTTTTTTTCAGTCGGGGCCATATGCGCCATCCTCAGTTTCTTGCTGTGTCGTCCGAACCGCCCTTCATCACTCACGCATTTGTCTCCCTTCATTTTTTTTTTTTCTCATTATTTTCACGTTCTTCTCCGATCTTTCCCGTCATCATTCTCTCGTTCACTCTTGCCTTTCACTTTCCTTTATTTTTTTTTTGTTTTATTCTTCCGTTCGTTATTCATCCCTTTGCCATCTGTTTCCCCTCTTTCGTCATTCTCACGCTCTTCTCTCAATCCGTTCATCCTTGCCGTGTTCTCGTGCCGTCGATCATTCATTCGCCGTGTTGTCGTTCTTGTCATTTAGCCATAACCTTCACTGTTTCTTGTTGTCGTTGTGTCTGTTGTTTCTTTCCTTCCTTCGTCGTATTTACGTTCCCCTGTTCTTTTCCTTCGTAAATCATCCCATCCGTTAACTTCTTTTCATTTTGGTAATCCTGCCTGTCATTTAGCTGCTGGTAGTCTTTATCCATCAACGACATCTCTCACGTTCTTCCCCCCGTCCATTGCACATCAGTTTCACGATCTTCTCTCTTCAGCTCGTCCATTTTGCGTTTGTCTCCTCATTGCGTCCGTCTGTCATTATTCATCGTCATCACTTCACGCCTTTCTTCCCTCGTTGAATCAGTCGGACAGTATCTTCTGGACAGTCCGTCGTCCTCACGCTGTTTTCTCTGTCCCTGTCTTCTGGTCCCGTCCCCTGTCCATCATTTTCGCCTTTGCTTCTTTTCACCTCGTGAAAAATGTATTGTTGTCTCGTTTCGTTTTCACCCAGTTTGTCTGTCACTGGATCGTTCTCTCGCTGCTCTGTGTTCATGCATCCATCACACTCATGTTCCTCTGTCTCTCTCTCTCTCTCTCTCTCTCTCTCTCCTCTCTCTCTCTCTCTTTCTCTCAATCTCAATCTCTCTCTCTCTCTCTCAATCTCTCTCTCTCTCTCAATCTCTCTCTCTCTCTCTCTCTCTCTCCTCTCTCTCTCTCCTCCCTCTCTCTCTCTCTCTCTCTCTCTCTCTCTCTCTCTCTCTCTCTCTCTCTTCCCTGAACTCATCTCATGCTACTGTGCTGTCCACTGCACATCATTTTCATATTCTCTTCTTCTTCACCTCTCCTCCATGCATACAATGTCATCTGATCCCAGCTGTCATTCATGATTGTCTATCATTTATCATTCACGTTTAATCCTTTCATGGTTCTTTCACTATTCTTACGTTCCGTTTTCCACCCAATCCGTTAGACATTCTTCTTACGTTCTTATGATCTCGTTCGAACAAGTGTTCATCCTTCTCTCGTTCTTCGCCCAGCCCATTTTCTTCTTCCTCTCCTTTGTCAGCTTTTCTATTCATCATTCTCACGCTCTAGTTCCATCAGTCATTCGTTGTGTTCACATTCTCCACCAGTCAGTCAGTCTGTGTTTTCTTGTTCCTCTGACATCAGTCATTCATCGCTTTCACGTTCTTCTCCAGTCAGTCGCTCATCGCTTTCACGTTCTTCTCCAGTCAGTCACTCATCGCTTTCACGTTCTTCTCCAGTCAGTCGCTCATCGCTTTCACGTTCTTCTCCAGTCAGTCACTCATCGTTTTCACGTTCTTCTCCAGTCAGTCACTCATCGCTTTCACGTTCTTCTCCAGTCAGTCACTCATCGCTTTCACGTTCTTCTCCAGTCAGTCGCTCATCGCTTTCACGTTCTTCTCCAGTCAGTCACTCATCGTTTTCAGGTTCTTCTCGAGTTGGTCATTCACCATTTACAGATTCTTCTCCAGTTAGTCACTTAGCATTTTAACCCATTTCTCCAGTCATTCGTTGATCCTTTTCACATCCTTCTCCAGTCAGTCAGTCATGGTTTCCTCATTCTTCTCCCGCCAGTTTTTCATCATTGTCACGTTCTTCTATCATCAATCCTTCTTCATTTTCATGCTCGTCTTCCGTCAGGTGTTCATCATGTGAACGTTCTTCTTTCTGTCATTCATCATTTTCACGTTAATGTCGTTGCAGCAGAGTTGGTAATAAACCAGAATTGTAATAGTTTTTTTTTTATGTCCGTCATTCTGCAATATCCGAATCCAAAAATGTGCACAACATGTGGAAAAGTAAAAGAAATTAAGAATAATCATAAACTGCCAGTGTATTCTATTAATTTGGGAAGCATTTTTGGGAAGCATCTTTTGACAAAGCACAGGCGTTTGCAAGACATTCTCGGAGAACAGGTTATCGTCAAGCCTCACTTCTGATATCAAGAGGTCAGGAGAGAAAGATGAGACTAAGTCTGTTTATCAAAGAGCAAATTCTTCTATTACATACAAGGGATTTAATAACCATTCCCAGTCTTTCCGCGTAAAAGTATCGCTGGAACTTTATTTGTTGTTAAAAGAATGCCAGCAGATCGTTTTAAAAAGCCGCTGGAAAAATAGTCATCGTACATTAGACCCGTTAAAGAAAAAAGTTTGATGCACGTAAGATAATAAGCTCGAAGGAAGAAAAAAGGTAAACAATGCGTTTCTACTTCCTGAAGTCCAATCAATTCAAAATCATGCTGCAAGACCCGAGCCAAAAGCAAGTGGTTAAGTGCCAGTGGGATGGTTAGCACTCAGTACTGGCTTTGAGTGGGGGCTAATACGTGTGTGTGTGTGTGTGTGTGTGTGTGTGTGTGTGTGTGTGTGTGTGTGTGTGTGTGTGTTTGCATAATGCTGTGAATACGGCTTCATATGGTGTTAGTCACGGGTGTTCTCTCTCTCTCTCTCTCTCTCTCTCTCTCTCTGTCTCTGTCTGTCTGTCTGTCTGTCTCTCTGTCTCTGTCTCTGTCTCTCTCTCTCTCTCTCTCTCTCTCTCTCTATCTCTATCTCAGAACTTAACCCTTTACTGTTGTGTTCAGTATTTTTCCTGATTGATGTTTTAATGTTTTGTGGCATTGACTGTCAAGGTCTAAGTCTTGCCTTTACCAATTTTTTAATTGTGTTATGATAATGAATTGTCGTATTTACCAGTCAAAGCTTATAATAATAAATAACTTGCAACACTGCTTTAAAAAGGAACACTAGCAGAATAAGCTAAGTTTTGTTTGAGCAATTTTTTTTTCAAACCGGAGAATCTGAATGTCTAAGAGTCGGCAACGCCTAGTTATCTTTTCAAAATATCCGTACCCTTTAATGTGTCATTATTGCTTCCGTTGCGTGTGCTACTCCAACTTATGACCTAGCTAAGGTACCATGAAAAGACAAACATATGGTATAATATTCAGACAATATTTCCATCTAGACAGATGCAAATCTAAAATGAGGGCAATATATCATACACAAAACATTTATCAATTGGAGATAAATACATTAAAATTGGACATAAAATGATAAGGACTTGCACAGTCAGGAGAGAAAACTACGAATCATTATTTTTTAAAGGGGAGAATCCGACACCATAGCCACAACATCGCGTGATATATGACGAAACCTTACAACATTCACAAGACGAAGTTTCTGGATGCTCACTTGACTAGTAATAACACTGGAAATTTCGTACTGAGAATTGGATAATGATAGCAAGGAAAAGGTAACAAATTTTGACAGCAATTGATGCTTATCGACTGGATGAAGATACAAACAACAACAGTACACCTTCGCTACCACAGTCACCAGCATCGTCCGATAAAAAAAAAAAACATGATTTATGAATGAAAAGTTTATTTTTCAGCCCTGCACAGCTTATTGAATGAAATACAATCTAAATACAGCAGAGCCGTTAAATCAGCTTTTGGCAATCCGGTACATACAATACGCTGAATTCATACCATGACGCTAGCCTACTATTTTTTTATATAATAAGGTAAGTTGTCAAAAGCTAATCGTTTTTTATTCGAAGTCTTTTTTCCTGAATTCAGAATCAAAGTATTCTTTGACTCTGGTAGCGAGTGCCTGAAAAGAGTTAGACACAAGCTGTCTGTTTCCAGTCAGTTAGAAATGATAGAAGTATTGATCTACAAAAAATGCAGTTTTGTTCTTTCATCTGTTTCCTCAGGTCTAGCAGTGTCTGTCATGCCCCACAAAAAAGGAACGGACGGTTCAAATTTGATGATAATTATATCATACAGGAGACAGGTGAAGACATTAACATTCTATCATCTGAGAAAGATGATAACGTAAACATTTTATTTTCTGAGACTCAATAACATATTTAAACCGTGTATCCAAATTATTTTGAAAAAAAAATGTTAATAAATGATTCAATCCTAAAATCACGCACACGTTCTGCATCAAAGAAATCATCTAAAAATACAAAAAATGATTTTGACTTGGTGTCACTAATATCCAACTTCTTTTTCCTAGGTCCGTGTGAAGTCACTGGGGCATCGCACTGAAGAACTGTTCGTCAGATTCCTCCAATTCTGTCGGTTGTGTTCCGAGGCCTTGGGTTCTGCAGATGGTTTCCCTGTCCATTCTGCAATGTTGTCAGTTCATTTTTCTTTCTTCCCCTTGGTCTTGCTCCTTCAACACTTTCCTGGATGATTATTTTAGTGGGGCCGTTGGATGTTCATGACAATGTCATAGTTTCTTTGCTGGTGTCAGCAAATGTTCGTATGGCCCGATGTGCTTTTTGATGGTCTGGCGCACTTGTTCAGTTGTGATATAATCTGCATATCTGATGTATATTTTGCAATGACACCTCATTTCTGTGGTTGGGTTCTTTCTTACAGGTCCATGTTACAACTGTATACAGGAAGGTGAAATACACCCGTGCATGCAGGAGCCAGATTTGTGTTTCACTGAGATGTTACTGTCTTTCCAGACAAGGATCAGTCTGCACAGATCTGATGTTTTTGCTGCCTGAAGGAGGATGTCTGATTTAAGTTCCCCCTTCGCTGAAATAAATCCCATATGTATGAGCTGTTTAGCAGTTCCTAGCTGAAATAAATCCAGAAAGATGATCTGTTTAACAGTTTCTAGCTTCTATCCATGGTTACATCAGTACCGGAGTTGGTGTTGTGGCTGGCAGTTAGCTTGGTCTTCTCGATGTTGATGTCCACACTATGTCTGGTAGATGTTTCATCCAGTGTTTTAACAATCTCAGTGAGTTCTTGTTCAGTGCCCGCCAGGCCACCTGCAAAGTGAAAGTTTGTGCTAGAGATTCTTGCAGTGCTGATTCTGTTGACATAATCTTCAAGTGGATCATTCATGGTGCATTATGGGCTATCTTGAAAAATATGGAGAGTAAAGGGGCCCTGCACAATCCTGGCTGATATGTGGGACCACTTTCTAGTCGCGCCCTTTGTGAGTATCACTTTGGCGTATTGTTGCTGGATGATGTTGATTAAGATTGTCCCGAGATCAAATTTCGGGGTCATGCCATTGGTCAAGGTCATTGGTCCCAAGGTCCATTGGTCCCAAGGTCCATTGGTCCCAAGGTCCGTTGGTCCCAAGGTCCGTTGGTCCCAAGGTCCATATAAATCTGTAAAATATATAACGGACCTTGGGACCGGCGGACCTTGGGACCAACTGGACCTATGGACCAACAAACCCATTGTCTCTATAACGGCCTATGGGACCTGAAGCTGCAACGCTCCCTAAGATTTTGCTATAACGGCCTATGGCACCGCTTGACAGACTCTGTCAAACGCCTCTTTGTGAAGACATAATGGCTATAATAGCCTGTGGCACCGCTTGACTAGACTCTGTCAAACGCCTCCTTTGTGAAGACATAATGGCTTATAATAGCCTGTGGCACCGCTTGACAGACTCTGTCAAACGCCTCTTTGTGAAGACATAATGGCTATAATAGCCTGTGGCACCGCTTGACAGACTCTGTCAAACGCCTCTTTGTGAAGACATAATGGCTATAATAGCCTGTGGCGCCGCTTGACAGACTCTGTCAAACGCCTCTTTGTGAAGACATAATGGCTATAATAGCCTGTGGCGCCGCTTGACAGACTCTGTCAAACGCCTCTTTGTGAAGACATAATGGCTATAATAGCCTGTGGCGCCGCTTGACAGACTCTGTCAAACGCCTCTTTGTGAAGACATAATGGCAATAATAGCCTGTGGCACCGCTTGACAGACTCTGTCAAACGCCTCTTTGTGAAGACATAATGGCTATAATAGCCTGTGGCACCGCTTGACAGACTCTGTCAAACGCCTCTTTGTGAAGACATAATGGCTTATATAGCCTATGGCAACCGCTTGACAGACTCTGTCAAACGCCTCTTTGTGAAGACATAATGGACTTCCATCTGGTCGTCCAGTGTATGTCTGAAACTGGAATGTATTCAGAATGGTTTTGAGCATTACGTTGCTCACATTGCTGATGGTTTTGAGCATTACGTTGCTCACATTGTTGATGGTTTTGAGCATTACGTTGCTCACATTGTTGATGGTTTTTAGCATTACGTTGCTCACATTGCTGATGGTTTTTGAGCATTACGTTGCTCACATTGCTGATGGTTTTTAGCATTACGTTGCTCACATGCTGATGGTTTTGAGCATTACGTTGCTCACATTGATGGTTTTTGAGCATTACGTTGCTCACATTGCTGATGGTTTTGAGCATTACGTTGCTCACATTGCTGATGGTTTTGAGCATTGCGTTGCTCACATTGTGATGGTTTTGAGCATTACGTTGCTCACATTGCTGATGGTTTTGAGCATTACGTTGCTCACATTGCTGATGGTTTTGAGCATTACGTTGCTCACATTGCTGATGGTTTTGAGCATTACGTTGCTCACATTGCTGATGGTTTTGAGCATTACGTTGCTCACATTGCTGATGGTTTTGAGCATTACGTTGCTCACATTGCTGATGGTTTTGAGCATTACGTTGCTCACATTGCTGATGGTTTTGAGCATTACGTTGCTCACATTGCTGATGGTTTTGAGCATTACGTTGCTCACATTGCTGATGGTTTTGAGCATTACGTTGCTCACATTGCTGATGGTTTTGAGCATTACGTTGCTCACATTGCTGATGGTTTTGAGCATTACGTTGCTCACATTGCTGATGGTTTTGAGCATTACGTTGCTCACATTGCTGATGGTTTTGAGCATTACGTTGCTCACATTGCTGATGGTTTTGAGCATTGCGTTGCTCACATTGCTGATGGTTTTGAGCATTACGTTGCTCACATTGCTGATGGTTTTGAGCATTACGTTGCTCACATTGCTGATGGTTTTGAGCATTACGTTGCTCACATTGCTGATGGTTTTGAGCATTACGTTGCTCACATTGCTGATGGTTTTGAGCATTACGTTGCTCACATTGCTGATGGTTTTGAGCATTACGTTGCTCACATTGCTGATGGTTTTGAGCATTACGTTGCTCACATTGCTGATGGTTTTGAGCATTACGTTGCTCACATTGCTGATGGTTTTGAGCATTACGTTGCTCACATTGCTGATGGTTTTGAGCATTGCGTTGCTCACATTGCTGATGGTTTTGAGCATTGCGTTGCTCACATTGCTGATGGTTTTGAGCATTGCGTTGCTCACATTGCTGATGGTTTTAAGCATTGCGTTGCTCACATTGCTGATGGTTTTGAGCATTGCGTTGCTCACATTGCTGATGGTTTTGAGCATTGCGTTGCTCACATTGCTGATGGTTTTGAGCATTACGTTGCTCACATTGCTGATGGTTTTGAGCATTACGTTGCTCACATTGCTGATGGTTTTGAGCATTGCGTTGCTCACATTGTTGATGGTTTTGAGCATTGCGTTGCTCACATTGTTGATGGTTTTGAGCATTGCGTTGCTCCACATTGCTGATGGTTTTGAGCATTGCGTTGCTCACATTGCTGATGGTTTTGAGCATTGCGTTGCTCACATTGCTGATGGTTTTGAGCATTGCGTTGCTCACATTGTTGATGGTTTTGAGCATTGCGTTGCTCACATTGTTGATGGTTTTGAGCATTGCGTTGCTCACATTGCTGATGGTTTTGAGCATTGCGTTGCTCACATTGCTGATGGTTTTGAGCATTGCGTTGCTCACATTGCTGATGGTTTTGAGCATTGCGTTGCTCACATTGTTGATGGTTTTGAGCATTACGTTGCTCACATTGTGATGGTTTTGAGCATTGCGTTGCTCACATTGCTGATGGTTTTGAGCATTCGTTGCTCACATTGCTGATGGTTTTGAGCATTACGTTGCTCACATTGCTGATGGTTTTGAGCATACGTTGACATGTTGCTTACATACGTTGCTAATGATGGTTTTGAGCATTACGTTGCCACATTGTTGATGGTTTTGAGCATTACGTGTATTGCTAGTTACATTAGTTGCTACATGCTGATGGTTTTGAGCATTCGTTGCTCACATTGTGATGGTTTTGAGCATTGTTGTCACATTGCTGATGGTTTTGAGCATTGCGTTGCTCACATTGCTGATGGTTTTTGAGCATTACGTTGCCACATTGCTGATGGTTTTGAGCATTGCGTTGCTCACATTGCTGATGGTTTTGAGCATTACGTTGCTCACAATTGCTGATGGTTTTTGAGCATTGCGTTGCTCACATTGCTGATGGTTTTGAGCATTACGTTGCTCACATTGTGATGGTTTTGAGCATTGCGTTGCCACATTGCTGATGGTTTTGAAGCATTGCTAGTTTGCCACATTGCTGATGGTTTTGAGCATTACGTTGCTCACATTGCTGATGGTTTTGAGCATTACGTTGCTCACATTGCTGATGGTTTTGAGCATTGCGTTGCTCACATTGCTGATGGTTTTGAGCATTAGCGTTGCTCACATTGCTGATGGTTTTGAGCATTGCGTTGCTCACAATTGCTGATGGTTTTGAGCATTGCGTTGCCACATTGCTGATGGTTTTGAGCATTACGTTGCTCACATTGCTGATGGTTTTGAGCATTACGTTGCTCACATTGCTGATGGTTTTGAGCATTGCGTTGCTCACATTGCTGATGGTTTTGAGCATTACGTTGCTCACATTGCTGATGGTTTTGAGCATTCGTTGCCCACATTGC
>CM065741.1:43890322-43902822 GCA_033310375.1 Conus canariensis | reverse complement strand
TTTTTTTTTTAAGTCATTTATTCGTGCAGTCGACGGACGTACGGTGAGGCACAGGGCGTGATATGGGTTGGGGGTACACGGGACGCGGGAGGTGCTGGTCGTGACAAGGATAGGCGCACGAGGAAGGGGAGTGGTGAGAAGCGGATAACAGGGTATGACGTGTGAGCATACGTGGGACGTGGTTGCAGGGTACGTCGTGGGTACGGGGTCGCGGATGCAGCGTACAGTATGGCTCCGGGTATAAAGGACGAGAAGACAGCGTATGGTATGGTATAGGTACGGCAGTCGCGGTTACGGGGGAGGGATGGTGTGTGTGTGTGTGTGTGTGTGTGTGTGTGTGTGTGTGTGTGTGTGTGTGTGTGTGTGCAGATATTGGAGCATAATATAGGTGTGAGTGTTGGGGGGGGGGGGGTAAAGAAGGCGTGACATTGGCGAGCGTACAGGATGCAGAGTTTTCAGGGACATGGGTTAATTAAGCTAGAGGGCGCAGGTTTCAGGGCGAAACATTTAGCAGGAGAACAGGGAGTGAAGATGTCAGGACATGACAGGGTGGGGGGGTACAGAGTGTTGTCGGTGTAGGGTGTGACGGGTGGGCGTATTGGGGCAGATGTGGCCTGGATATTGGGCGTGACATGCGTGGGTGTATTGGGGCAGAAGGGCAATAAAGCAGGGCGTGACATGGGTGGACGTATTGGGGCAGAGGAGGCGCGGATGACGGGCGTGACATGTTTAGGTGTATTGGGGCAGAGGGGACGCGGATGAAGGGCGTGACATGTTTAGGTGTATTGGGGTGGGGGGGCAGATGAAGGGCGTGACATGTTTAGGTGTATTGGGGTGGGGGTGCAGATGAAGGGCGTGACATGTTTAGGTGTATTGGGGCAAGGGGGGGGGGTGCAGATGAAGGGCGTGACATGTTTAGGTGTATTGGGGTGGGGGGGCAGATGAAGGGCGTGACATGTTTAGGTGTGTTGGGGCAAGGGGGGGGGGGTGCAGATGAAGGGCGTGACATGTTTAGGTGTATTGGGGTGGGGGGCAGATGAAGGGCGTGACATGTTTAGGTGTGTTGGGGCAAGGGGGGGGGGTGCAGATGAAGGGCGTGACATGTTTAGGTGTATTGGGCAAGGGGGGGGGGGGGGTGCAGATGAAGGGCGTGTGACATGTTTAGGTGTATTGGGGTGGGGGGGCAGATGAAGGGCGTGACATGTTTAGGTGTGTTGGGGCAAGGGGGGGGGGGGGTGCAGATGAAGGGCGTGACATGTTTAGGTGTATTGGGGCAAGGGGGGGGGGGGGTGCGGATGAAGGACGTGAAATGTTTAGGTGTATTGGGGCAAGGGGGGGGGGGGTGCAGATGAAGGGCGTGACATGTTTAGGTGTATTGGGGCAAGGGGGGGGGGGGTGCAGATGAAGGGCGTGACATGTTTAGGTGTATTGGGGTGGGGGGGCAGATGAAGGGCGTGACATGTTTAGGTGTATTGGGGCAAGGGGGGGGGGTGCAGATGAAGGGCGTGACATGTTTAGGTGTATTGGGCAAGGGGGGGGGTGCGGATGAAGGACGTGAATGTTTAGGTGTATTGGGGCAAGGGGGGGGGTGCAGATGAAGGGCGTGACATGTTTAGGTGTATTGGGGCAAGGGGGGGGTGCGGATGAAGGGCGTGACATGTTTAGGTGTATTGGGGCAAGGGGGGGGGGTGCAGATGAAGGGCGTGACATGTTTAGGTGTATTGGGGCAAGGGGGGGGGGTGCAGATGAAGGGCGTGACATGTTTAGGTGTATTGGGCAAGGGGGGGGGGTGCAGATGAAGGGCGTGACATGTTTAGGTGTATTGGGGCAAGGGGGGGGGTGCAGATGAAGGGCGTGACATGTTTAGGTGTATTGGGCAAGGGGGGGGGGTGCAGATGAAGGGCGTGACATGTTTAGGTGTATTGGGGCAAGGGGGGGGGGTGCGGATGAAGGGACGTGAAATGTTTAGGTTTATTGGGGCAAGGGGGGGGGGGGGGGCGGATGAAGGGCGTGACATGTTTAGGTGTATTGGGGCAGGGGGGGGCGGATGAAGGGCGTGACATGTTTAGGTGTATTGGGGCAGGGGGGGGTGATGAAGGGCGTGACATGTTTAGGTGTATTGGGGCAGGGGGGGGGGGCGATGAAGGGCGTGACATGTTTAGGTGTATTGGGGCAGGGTGGGCGCGGATGAAGGGCGTGACATGTTTAGGTGTATTGGGGCGGGGGGGGGGGGGGCGGATGAAGGGCGTGACATGTTTAGGTGTATTGGGGCAGGGGGGGGGCGGATGAAGGGCGTGACATGTTTAGGTGTATTGGGGCGAGGGGGGGGGATGAGGCGTGACATGTTTAGGTGTATGCGGGGGGGGGGGATGAAGGCGTGACATGTTTAGGTGTATTGGGGCGGGGGGGGGGGGATGAAGGGCGTGACATGTTTAGGTGTATTGGGGCGGGGGGGGGGGGGATGAAGGGCGTGACATGTTAGTGTATTGGGCGGGGGGGGGGGCGGATGAAGGCGTGACATGTTTAGGTGTATTGGGGCAGGGGGGGGGGGGGCGGATGAAGGGCGTGACATGTTTAGGTGTATTGGGGCGAGGGGGGGGGCGGATGAAGGGCGTGACATGTTTAGGTGTATTGGGGGCGGGGGGGGGGGGGGGGGCGGATTAAGGGCGTGACATGTTTAGGTGTATTAGGGCGGAGGGGCGGGATGAAGGGCGTGTCATGTTTAGGTGTATTGGGGAGGAGGGGGGGCGGATGAAGGGCGTGACATGTTAGGTGTGCGGGGGGGGGGGGGGGGCGGATGAAGGGCGTGACATGTTTAGGTGTGTATTGGGGTGGGGGGAAGGGGGGGCGGATGAAGGGCGTGACATGTTTAGGTATGTATTGGGGCAGGGGGGAGGGAAGGTGCAGATGAAGGGCGTAACATGGACAGGGGGCGCGGCACAGAATGCTCAGTTTTCAGGGCATGACATGGACGAGGGCAAAGGCTATGACGTGAATGGGGGAACAGAAAGTGACGATTTCAGGGCTTGGCATGTATGGGGGACGTCAATGCAAGATGACACAGGTGGGCATCATTGGGGAATAGGGGATGCGGATGAAGGGCGTGACGTGGTTGAGCGTATTGTGCAGAGGGGCGGATGAAGGGAGTCACGTAGCTGGACGTGTTGGGGCCGATGAAGGGCTTGTTGTGGGTGGGTGTACTGTGCAGAGAGGGTGCGATTGAAGGGGGAGGGGGGGGGGGCGACACGAAGGGCGTATTTGGGGCAGAGGGGATGTGGATGGGTTGTGGATGGGGGGGGGGGGGGCGTATTGGGGCAGAGGGGGTGTGGATAGGGGGCGCATTGGGGCAGAGGGGGTGTGGATTGGGGAGCGTATTGGGGCAGAGGGGGTGTGGATGGGGGGCGTATTGAGGCAGAGGGGGTGTGGATGTAGGGCGTGACGTGGGGGGTGTATTGGAGGTAGAGGGGGTGTGGATGGAGGGCGTGGCGTGGGGGGCGTATTGGGGTAGAGGGGGCATGAATGCAAAGAGTGTGTGAGTGTGACACGGGTGGACGTATTGTGGTAGAGGGGCGGGGATGAAGGGTATGAAATAGGACTGTTGGACAGAGGGGGCGGGGATGAAGGGCACATGAAATAGGAGGACTGTTGGACAGAGGGGGCGAAGATGAAGGGCATGGAATAGGACTGTTGGACAAGGGGGCGGGGATGAAGGGCATGGAATAGGACTGTTGGACAGAGGGGGCGGGGATGAAGGCATGGAATAGGACTGTTGGACAGAGGGGGTCGGATGAAGGACATGGAATATAGGACTGTTTGGACAGAGGGGGCGGGGATGAAGGACATGGAATAGGACTGTTGGACAGAGGGGGCGGGGATGAAGGACTGTTGGACAGAGGGGCGGGGATGAAGGGCATTAGAAGACTGTTGGACAGAGGGGGCGAGGATGAAGGACATGGAATAGGACTGTTGGACAGAGGGGGCGGGGATGAAGGACTGTTGGACAGAGGGGCGGGGATGAAGGGCATGGAATAGAATGACTGTTGGACAGAGGGGGGGGGCGGATGAGGACTGTTGGACAGAGGGGCGGGGATGAAGGGCATGGAATAGGACTGTTGGCAGAGGGGGCGGGGAGGAAGGGCATTAGAGAACTGTTGGACAGAGGGGGTCGGGATGAAGGGCATGGAATAGGACTGTTGGACAGAGGGGCGGGGATAAGGGCATGGAATAGGACTGTTGGACAGAGGGGCGGGGATGAAGGGCATAGAATAGAGGACTGTTGGACAGAGGGGGCGGGGATGAAGGACATGGATAAGGACTGTTGGACAGAGGGGCGGGGATGAAGGGCATGGAATAGAAGGACTGTTGGGCAGAGGGGGCGGGGATGAAGGCATGGAATAGGACTGTTGGACAGAGGGGGCGGGGATGAAGGACATTAGAAGGACTGTTGGACAGAGGGGACGGGGATGAAGGGCATTAGAAGGACTGTTGGACAGAGGGGGCGGGGATGAAGGACATGGAATAGGACTGTTGGACAGAGGGGGCGGGATGAAGGACATGGAATAGGACTGTTGGACAGAGGGGGCGGGGATGAAGGGCATGGAATAGAAGGACTGTTGGACAGAGGGGCGGGGATGAAGGGCATGGAATAGAAGGACTGTTGGGCAGAGGGGGCGGGGATGAAGGCATTAGAAGGACTGTTGGACACAGGGGGCGGGGATGAAGGAATTAGAAGACACTGTTGGACGGAGGGGACGGGGATGAAGGACATTAGAAGGACTGTTGGACGAGGGGACGGGGATGAAGGAATTAGAAGGACTGTTGGACAGAGGGGGCGGGGATGAAGGACATAGAAGGACTGTTGGACGGAGGGGGCGGGGATGAAGGACATTAGAAGGACCGTTGGACACAGGGGCGGGGATGAAGGACATTAGAAGGACTGTTGGACGGAGGGGGCGGGGATGAAGGACATTAGAAGGACTGTTGGATAGAGGGGGCGGGGATGAAGGACATTAGGACTGTTGGACGGAGGGGACGGGGATGAAGGACATTAGAAGGACTGTTGGACAGAGGGGGCGGGGATGAAGGACATTAGAAGGACTGTTGGACAGAGGGGGCGGGGATGAAGGACTGTTGGACAGAGGGGGCGGGGATGAAGGGCACATGGAATAGGACTGTTGGACAGAGGGGACGGGGATGAAGGGCATGGAATAGAAGGACTGTTGGACAGAGGGGGCGGGGATGAAGGGCATGGAATAGGACTGTTGGACAGAGGGGGCGGGGATGAAGGACATGGAATAGGACTGTTGGACAGAGGGGGCGGGGATGAAGAGCATTAGAAGAACTGTTGGACAGAGGGGGCGGGGATGAAGAGCATTAGAAGAGAACTGTTGGACAGAGGGGCGGGGATGAAGGGCATTAGAAGAACTGTTGGACAGAGGGGGCGGGGATGAAGGGCATTAGAAGAACTGTTGGACAGAGGGGGCGGGGATGAAGGGCATGGAATAGGACTGTTGGACAGAGGGGTCGGGATGAAGGACATGGAATAGGACTGTTGGACAGAGGGGGCGGGGATGAAGGACATGGAATAGGACTGTTGGACAGAGGGGCGGGGATGAAGGGCATGCAACAGAAGGACTGTTGGACAGAGGGGGCAGGGATGAAAAGCGTGATACAATACCCATCTTGCGCTGAAGTGAATGAAGATAACTGATTGCACGTTCATTTTCGTTGTCCTGAGTGTTTTGTATCGTGCCTGAAGAAGGCCCAAGAGGTCGAAACGCGTCGTGTTTTGTCTTGTGATTCGTTTGTCTACGTTTTTTGGGGCGGTGCAGTATCACTAACATTTCCAATGTGTTTAGATTTCCGCCAACAATCGCCTCACTTTGCAAGCTGAACAATACATTCGTTCTGTTACAAGGCAGAAGAGGAAAAAAAAAAAAAGCAAAAAAAAAAAAAAAAAAAGCAAACAAACAAACAAAAGGAAAAGAAAAAAAAGCATGTTTTATGTACATAGCTCTGAACAAACCTCCCATGTATTCACCCAATTCAACGCACACAATGGACGAACTTCCAAGTGCAGTTACCCAGTTAGATGCCCAACTGAACAAACCTCGAGTGAGTTCAGCCAGTTGTGTGCACAACTCTGATCAAACCTGAGGCGCGTCCATCCATTTAGGAGCACGACTTCATTCATCTTAGGTGTGTCCGCCCTTCATGTACGTCACTCTGACCGAACCTCAGGTGCGTTCAGTCCATTATGTACACACCTCGGCCAGTTATGTGCACGACGAATCAAGCCTCAAAATGCGTTCAGCCCACACTAGATGTCGTCCTCCCCCCCCCCCCTCCCTCTCCACCTTTAAAGTCTTGCCTTGCATTTTTTTTTTATCCCAACCGTTTCCTGATATGTCTGCTACTCTTTTGCCTACCTTTTCCCCAGTCTTTTCCCTTTCTTCATATTTTCTCCCTTCTCTATTTGTTTGTTTGCTTGTTTTTATACTATGTAACGGGGTGGAGGGGGGCTAAGGGGTGGAGGAGTATGGAACTGAAGACAAGACAACGGTGGGAAGGGGGGAGGGGAGGGGGGTAAGGGATGGAGGAGTATGGAACTGAAGACAAGACAACGGTGGGGAAGGGGGGGGGGGTAAGGGATGGAGGAGTACGGAACTGAAGACAAGACAACGGTGGGGAGGGGGAGGGGGGGGGTAAGGGATGGAGGAGTACGGAACTGAAGACAAGACAACGGTGGGGGAGGGGAGGGGGGGGTAAGGGATGGAGGAGTACGGAACTGAAGACAAGACAACGGTGGGGAGGGGGAGGGGGGGGTAAGGGATGGAGGAGTACGGAACTGAAGACAAGACAGCGGTGGGAAGGGGGAGGGGGAGGGGGGGGGGGTAAGGGATGGAGGAGTACGGAACTGAAGACAAGACAGCGGTGGGAAGGGGGTGGGGGAGGGGGGGGGTAAGGGATGGATGAGTAAGAACTGAAGACAAGACAGCGGTGGGAAGGGGGAGGGGGAGGGGGGTAAGGGATGGAGGATACGGAACTGAAGACAAGACAGCGGTGGGAAGGGGGAGGGGGGAGGGGAGGGGGGGATAAGGGATGGATGAGTACGAACTGAAGACAAGACAGCGGTGGGAAGGGGGTGGGGGAGGGGGGGTAAGGGATGGATGAGTACGAACTGAAGACAAGACAGCGGTGGGAAGGGGTGGGGGAGGGGGGGGTAAGGGATGGATGAGTACGAACTGAAGACAAGACAGCGGTGGGAAGGGGGTGGGGGAGGGGGGGGTAAGGGATGGATGAGTACAGAACTGAAGACAAGACAGCGGTGGGAAGGGGGTGGGGGAGGGGAGGGGGTAAGGATGGATGAGTACAGAACTGAAGACAAGACAGCGGTGGGAAGGGGGATGGGGAGGGGGGGGTAAGGGATGGAGAGTACGACTGAAGACAAGACAGCGGTGGAAGGGGGGGGGAGGGGGGGTAGGGATGGAGAGTACGGAACTGAAGACAAGACAGCGGTGGGAAGGGGGAGGGGAGGGGGGGGTAAGGGATGGATGAGTACAGAACTGAAGACAAGACAGCGGTGGGAAGGGGGGGGGGGGGGGGGGTAAGGGATGGATGAGTACGAACTGAAGACAAGACAGCGGTGGGAAGGGGGGGGGGAGGGGGGGGTAAGGATGGAGAGTACGGAACTGAAGACAAGACAGCGGTGGGAAGGGGGGGGGGGGAGGGGGGGGTAAGGGATGGAGGAGTACGAACTGAAGACAAGACAGCGGTGGGAAGGGGGAGGGGAGGGGGGGGGGTAAGGGATGGAGGAGTACGGAACTGAAGACAAGACAGCGGTGGGAAGGGGGTGGGGAGGGGGGGGGTAAGGGATGGAGGAGTACGGAACTGAAGACAAGACAGCGGTGGGAAGGGGTGGGGGAGGGGGGGGGGTAAGGGATGGAGGAGTACAGAACTGAAGACAAGACAGCGGTGGGAAGGGGGGGGGAGAGGGGGGGGTAAGGGATGGATGAGTACAGGAACTGAAGACAAGGACAGCGGTGGGAAGGGGGGGGGGAGGGGGGGGGTAAGGGATGGAGGAGTACAGAACTGAAGACAAGACAGCGGTGGGAAGGGGGGTGGGGGAGGGGGGGGTAAGGGATGGAGAGTACGGAACTGAAGACAAGACAGCGGTGGGAGGAGGGTGGGGGAGGGGGGGGGTAAGGGATGGAGGAGTACAGGAACTGAAGACAAGACAGCGGTGGGAAGGGGGGGGGAGGGGGGGGGTAAGGGATGGAGGAGTACGGAACTGAAGACAAGACAGCGGTGGGAAGGGGGGGGGGGGGGGGGTAAGGGATGGAGGAGTACGG
This sequence comes from Conus canariensis, assembly GCA_033310375.1. NCBI lineage: Eukaryota > Metazoa > Mollusca > Gastropoda > Neogastropoda > Conidae > Conus > Conus canariensis. Next base: position 43,894,471 of record CM065741.1, on the reverse strand, counting down.
AACTGAAGACAAGACAGCGGTGGGAAGGGGGAGGGGGGGTAAGGGATGGAGGAGTACGGAACTGAAGACAAGACAGCGGTGGGAAGGGGTGAGGGGGGGGTAGGAGGGGAGTACGGACTGAAGACAGACAGGGTGAAGGGGGAGGGGAGGGGGGTAAGGATGGGGAGTACGGAACTGAAGACAAGCAGCTTGGGAAGGGTGGGGAGGGGGGGGACGGCGACCTCGGGAGGGGGTACCCCCTACGCCCCTCCCCCGCCCCCCCCCCCCCCCTCCGGAACGAGACGACACAAAAGCGGGACTGGGAACATGTGGATGGCAGACAAACATATGATACAGGACGGGGAGAGGGAAGGGGGGGGGGGGTACGTAAATATCGTGAAAAGATGGATCCTGACGACGGAAAAAAAAGGTTAGGGAAAAGAAGGACAGGACAGCGGTGGGAAGGGGGAGGGGAGGGAATGGTGAATAGCCCAGCCTAGAAAAACTGTATGAAAAGGATCTTCGTGTCCCGAAGAAGAAGGGGAAAGACCTGAAAGCTAAACAGGCCTGAACGGAAAGGAAGAAAAAAAAGCAGTCATAAGAAGACAGAAAAAAAGATAGCTAGAAATAATGGCGCACGAAAACGCCGCGCCGCGCGCGCGCACACACACACACGCACGCACGCCACGCACGCACGCACGCACGCACGCACGCGACGCTGCAGCACACCACGCACACGCACGCACGCAAGCACGCACTCAGCACGCATTCACGTACGAGGCATGCACGTACACGCCTACACTTCACACACACGCACACCGCGCATGCACACACACACGCACACACACACATCCTGAGGGTCCTGTTCCTGTACATTCTGCTCCTGCACTGCAGCAGTTGGACGCCATGGACCAGACCGTTCAGCCTTCCTTCCACAGACCCCCAGGACAGAGGCAATCTGTCTGTCCAGGAAACCCATGGAGTCCCTTTTCCTTTGTGCTCCAACCCACCCCATTACCCATTCCAAGGACCTTGGTACCCCTCTACGCTACACCCATACCCCTCGTCCCTGTATCCACCTTCAGTCATGGGTGACCAAACTCATACAGCTATCCCAAACCATCTGCAATTTATCCATGACCCGCGTGTAGTTGTGCCACTCCCAATACCGGTATCCTGAAGGTTTACCGACACAACCCGGACATACGCCCTTCAGCTGATGAACATGGCATCACAGCTTTTTCACCAACAGAGACCTCAGTAATAGAGTGGTTGCATTCACATGGTGCGCTCTCGCGCGCGCGTTTATGTGTGTGGGTTTTGGAGGGGGGGGGGGATTGAGAGGGGGGAGTGCGTGTGTACATACGTGTGTGCGTACACGGATGCGCGCATCTTTAACACCTTTTTTATTTGAGTGTAAATCGTTTTTTCCCATGACAATCAACATCGATATATCAAGTCTGACGTTAGTAGGGTGAATGTGTGTTTTTTGATATCGGACCTGGGAACTTGTGCCTGGTGACTAATTTTGGACCCTTGAATTTCGAATTTGGCGGACTGCGATTATTTCTGTTGTACTTTATCTGATTTTCTTAATGCATTTTTTTCTGGTTTGAAGATTGTTGCATTTGTCTGTTATTCTGTTGGTACATTAATATATATATATATATATATATTTTTTTTTTTTTTGTCCTATCTGGGGTGAATGTGTGTATAAATTTGTTAGAGATTATTTTGTAAAGAATCTTTTTTTTTTTTTTTCATTTTTGTCATTGAACTCAATTGCTGTTGCAGTATAGAAGTTACAGTGTGTGCAGTGTGTATCTAGTAACGCTGAAGGCGGTGTTCACTTACCCGAATACTTGTCCTTTCTTTTTTACTCTTTGAGCTTTATAACTCGATATACATTGCATTACTTGTTGTATATACACATTCTAAAACTGAAAAAAACTTTTCTAGACTTATTGAAATTATTCCCAAACGATCTGCAACATGTCTTTAACATTAGATACGTGGTCAATAAAACAAGGACTTCGAATAGGCTACTTGAACATTAACAATGCAAACAAATAAGACAGAGATATATTGCAACTATTCTTCACAACAATGGTAACAATTTTTATGTATTTTGTTTCGCAGAATCCCGTTTGTCCTCACAAATAACTGATGCTGATATGAATATGCCAGGATACCAGATAATTCGACTAGATCCACATAAACCCAAAAACCACAGGCATACTATTGTATGTTGCATCTTCGTTAAACTACAAAAAACTGAATAATCTAGAAAATTATGACATTGAATCTGTATGGATTGAAATAAGCATGAAAAACAGTAACCACTAATCATAGGATTTATATACAGAAATCCATCAGAAACTACAGACTGGCAAGACAAAATTTAGTGTCCTTATGGATGAAGTTAACGATGCTAAGTTTTGAAAACTATCATTTTGGGAGATTTTAATATAGATTTAACGAAACCCAAAAACCCAAGAGGCATCAAAACTACACTTTACACGGCCTAGAAACAACTTATTGACAAACCAACCCGTGTAACTGAACATTCAAGCACCTTAATTGATCACATTTACACAAACACAAGACAACCTATTATTGAAGTATGTGCTCCACCATGTGGATGTAGTGACCATAATCCCGTTTGTCTTACTTGGTACAAAACCCGTGTTAAAGTTCCAAAGGTAGGGCATAAGATCATATATTATAGAAGCTTTGAAACTTTAAAGAAGAAGATTTCCTTTCAGACCTTGCCACGGCACAGATGGACTACATATATCAAATAAGAGATCCTGATGAAGCAGCTGAATATTGGATCAGTACATTTACTTCTGTATATAACAAGCATGCTCCATTCATAAAGAAAAGAGTCAAACAAGAAACAAAAACCACCGTGGATAACAAAAGAAATTGATATAGAAATTAATAAAAGAAATCATTTAAGCAATTTCGGAACAAGTAAAGAATTTCGAAAACAAAGAAAATAAGGTAAACTCAATGAAACGAAAATCTAAAACGCAATTTACTTCCAAAAGATGTTTAATTTCTACAAAAGGATTCACGTCAGATCTGGAAAGCTATCAATTATGTTGAATAATAAACAAGTATCAAGAAGTCGCAAATTCTTACAGAGTATCTGCAAATCAGTTAAACAAACCCCTTTACAGACATCAAAGATAAATATCATATTACATGACAGGTCGATGAAAATGATCTCAGCCACTTAAAACTTTACCTTGATTCAAAGAATGTTTACTTTCCTTTTACTCTCCAAACCAATGACGGTATTGGATGTCAGTAAAAGTTTCTCATCTTTAAAACAATTGGTGCACGCGATTTAGACGGTTTAGATGTAAAAATACTAAAGTTTCATGCCCAGTTATCTCTGACACGCTAACTTATTTATACAATTTGTGTATAGATAAAACAAACCTTTCCTTTAAAATTTAAGGAGCTAAAGTTATTCCTCTCCATAAAAATCTGGTTGATACATCAAAATCCATCAAATTATCGACCTGTTTCTATTTTATCTGCTTTATCTAAGCCTATTGAAAAGCACATGCAAAAGTCCCTCTATTCTTACCTTGCTAAAAATAATTTATCAATGAAGATCAGTCTGGTTTCCGTGAAAATCATTCCTGTCATACAAACCTTATACGCTCGTGATAGCCTTCTATGCAGTATAAACGAAAATAAATTTACTGGTATTCTTTTTATAGACTTTGAGAAAAGCGTTTGATGTTTAAATCATCCTCTCTACTGCGCAAATTAAAAACTGTATAAATTAAATCCAGAATTCATTAATCTCTTGTCTTCTTTCTATGTAACAGAAAACAAGCAGTAACAGTTAACAACAAATGTCAAACTTTTTGCCTGTCAAATACGGAGTACCACAAGGCTCTGTATTAGGCCTCTTCTGTTTTCTATCTATATCAATGATTTACCTTTTTATGTTAAATGTAAGTGCGAAATGTTTGCCGACGATACATCGCTCCATTTCAGTGATCAGACACCCATAGACTAGCAAACAAAACTACAAGATGTATTCATGGACTTACTGAATGGACCCAAACTGAATCATGCTCCTTAAATGCAAACAAGACCAAATGTATGTATGTATGTGCTCGACAAAAAACGGCAAAAAATGAAGTC
>CM065741.1:43877822-43880322 GCA_033310375.1 Conus canariensis | reverse complement strand
TTGCACATCTGGTTTTGAAGTGGTTTTCAGTAATCCCTATAACCCAAACAACATTAAAAAACCAAATAAAACAAATACAAAATGACAAAAAGATATTTGTGAAGGCTGATAAAACTAGTAATTACTACAAAATGGAACCAAAGGAATACTCCCAACTCCTTGACAAAAACATTCAGAAAAACTACAAAAAAGCCGACAAAAGTATACATGACAGTATCCGCACTAAAGAAAAAGAACTTGCACATCGCATAGACCTAAGTGACAGGGTAGAAGCGACAGCAACAAAAGAAGCCTTTATAACACTCAAAGACCACAAACCTAACTTCCACAACAATCCAACATGTAGGCTAATACACCCATCTAAATCCGAACTAGGCAAAATAAGTAAGAAAATTCTAGAAAAAATAATAAAGAACGTAAAATCAAACTCTGAATACAACCTCTGGAAGAACACATACGAAGTTATCCAATGGTTCAAAAACCTCAACAAACAAAGCAATACAGTATTCATTACATTCGACATAGTAGACTTCTACCCATCCATAGATGAGGAACTACTCACCAAAGCTCTGAAATTTGCTAATAACCACACAGACATAACAGGGTCAGAAATGGAAATCATCCTCCACACCAAGAAAACGCTACTGCACAGCAAAAATGTAACTTGGATCAAGAAAACGAATAGAAACTCAACATTTGACGTAACCATGGGATCATATGATGGTGCAGAAACATGTGAACTGGTCGGACTATTCATGCTATCCAACATCAAGAAACAACTCGGAAAACAAGTTGGACTATACAGAGACGACGGCCTTGCTGCACTAACCAACAACCCAAGAACCATTGAAAACAAGAAAAAAGAACTATGCAAAATCTTTCAAAACTACAACTTAAAAATCACCATTGAAGCAAACAAAAAGGTAGTGAACTACTTAGACATAACACTTGACCTAAACAACCACATATATAAACCATACAAGAAACCTAATGACACACCTGTCTATGTAAACATCAAAAGTAACCATCCACCATCTGTACTAAAGACCATACCCAACGGAATAAACAAGAGACTATCAAATCTATCATGCAATGAAAGAGTATTCAACAACGCAGCAGTAGAATACCAAGAAGCACTGCAAACAAGTGGATACAATTATAAACTACAATACAACCCAGATAACAACACAAATAAAAGTAAGAAAAACAGGAAAAGAAAAATCATATGGTTCAACCCTCCATACGACGGGAAACTCAAAACAAACATAGGGAAAGAATTCTTTAAAATCTTAACAACTTCATTCCCCAAAGAACACAAACTGTCAAAAATATTCAACAAAAACACCGTCAAACTATCATACTCATGTATGCCCAACCTCAAAAACCTAATTGATGCATCCAACAAAACGAAAATCAACACAGCAAAGAAGGGTGAAGAAAGGAAATCTTGCAATTGCATCAAAAAAGAGCAGTGCCCCCTAAGCAACAAATGCCTTTATAAGAATATCGTATACCAAGCCACTGTGACATCAGAAAATGAAAAAGAAACATACATAGGGATTACTGAAAACCACTTCAAAACCAGATATGCAAACCACAAACAGTCATTTAATAAAGAAAAATACAAAAACCAAACAGAATTGAGCAAACACATTTGGAAACTTAAAGACGCAAAAAAAAAAAAAATAAAATAAAATAAACTACAATATATCCTGGAAAATCATAAAAATGGCATCACCATACAGCAACATTTCAAAAAGATGCAACCTATGTTTAACTGAAAAATGGCTGATACTATGTAAACCACACTTTGCAACTTTAAACACTAAAACAGAAATAGTAAACAACTGCAGGCACAAATGGAAATCGTTGTTAGTGAACACACCGCAAACAACAACCTGAAAACCTTAAAAAAAAAAAAAAACACGTGCAACCAACCCACACGTGAAAATAGCTGCAATCGGGCCCCACACGCTATATAACACCGGCGGTGGGCAACCCAAATATCATCCTGAAGATAGCCACCCAGCTTGAAACAAATTTGTAGAGTATTTTAATATTCCTTTTTAACACTTATTTTAACAAATGTTGCTCCCCAAGGGGTTGAGCACTTTTAGAATCGTTTTAGGCTGTGCAACTACATTGATATATATATATATATATATATATATATATATATATATACTAATAAATTCCAAGGATAAGTACCGAGCGCGCGCGTGCGTGTATCTTTGACAATTTAGTAGCGGGAGAAAACACGCGCAGGCTAACATTATTCCTCCATCAGCTTGGCAAAAATTCGAAGGAAGGAAAAAAAAAAAGTGGGGTGGGGGGGGGGGGGGGGGTGATTAAGAAAATAGGAATAAAAGTTCAGGGAACTGTATTGTAAATATGAAAACCTTCACTAGCCGCCTATGGCGACTATTGAACCATCCTGAAAACAGAACTATTCATATGGCCTGTTCCGAGGCCTTTCGTCCGCTGGATCGGACTCGTCAGG
>CM065741.1:43872822-43875322 GCA_033310375.1 Conus canariensis | reverse complement strand
ATCATCATCATCATCATCATCATCATCATCATCATCATCATCATCTTCTTCTTCTTCTTCTTCTTCTTCTTCTTCTTCTCCGCATCCTCAGCATCAAAGTCGTCGTAGTCATCGTCGTCGTCTTCGTCATCGCCACTGTAATAATACTTATTATCATTATCTCCATTGAAAACAACAATAACAACAGCAACAACAACAACAGCAGCAGCAACAACAACAACAATAACGCTCCCGGCGTGTTTTATCACACACACACACACACACACACACACACACACACACACACACGCACGCACGCACGCACGCACGCACGCACGCACGCACGCACGCACGCACGCACACACACACACACACACACACAGTGACAGATAGCAACAGTATTTTACTTGTCGTTATACACACACACACACACACACACACCACACACACACACACACACACACACATACACACACGTACAAACACGCGCGCGCGCACACACACACAACACAACACAACACGCACACACACACACACAACACACACACACCACACACAACACACACACACACACACACACATTCACAGGAGAGAGAGGGAGAGAGAGAGAGAGAGAGAGAGAGCAACAGTATTTTATTTGTCATTGCACTCTCATCAATTCCTTGACTCTCTCCACCTTATTTCTGCTGGATGTCCGTGGTAGCCATTCAGTGAAAGGTCACCCCTTTCTGGCTGCTGCTGTCTGTGGGCGTCCTCAGGGGAGAGAATCCAGCCAGCATTTTGTGTATGAAGTGTCCAGCCTGGATGCTTTTCTCTATGTTTGGGGTCCAGGTCTTCAGCCCGTAACAGAACTTCACATCAAACCAGCTTCGTCACCGCGTACATGTCCTTCAACAAACAAACGATCTAAACTGGAAATCGAAAATTCCAGTGTAGGCAGAGTGCATGCTGAAGTTATAAAATGTATATGAATATACCGTTCTTCACATGGTGGCGTGAGTATCAGGAATTGGACACAGCCAGCAGTATCTAAAACCATATCGTTAGGAAATGGAGAGAGCATACTACAAAACTAGGTTGTGAGAAATGGAGAAAAAGCAGTTCTATACTAAGCCCTGATTGGCAAGAATTCAATACCGATGGGTTCATTAGTCAAACTAGAGAGAGAGAGAGGAGAGAGGAGAGAGAGAGAGGAGGGAGGGAGGGAGGAAGAGAGAGAGAGGAGAGAGAGAGAGAGAGGGAGAGAGAGACTCTTATCTAGATCTCTATTTTACCGCACAATTCTAAACTATACGCATTACATTTAACAAAAATTATCCAGAGCCCATTTGCTGGAAAGTTTATGCTGGAACTAGCATCTAAAGAGCTACTGAACATGACGTCTACACACGTGCCATGATACTAAGCTGCTACATTGAGAGGGATAGTCCAGAGAGACTAGCTTATCGCTAGGCTTGACCACCCTGTAAATGCGTAGTCAGACTCCTGCTAAATCTCTTCCATGAACACTCACGACAACGTTGATATGTCCTCTATCTTTACTTATGCCTGTATTCGTGGTGTATTCCACGTGATTTACCACTCACTAGAAAAGACGTTCTTAAAAAGTGTTAAGACTTGGATGATGCCACACATAAACACTGCAAGATTCATGACCACTCTGTCAAAAAGATGTTCCACCATACTCTTTGACTTCATTAACGAGACCAACCAAGCTCAGTTTATCTAAGATTTAAACGGGAAAAGAAGCTTTCAAACAATGTCCACATGTACTTTTTTTAACTGAGTTAGAAGTGACAACCCTTTGATGGTCTGTCAATTGATACTACTTCTACTACTAATAATGATAATGATAATACTAATAACAATAATATCAATAATAATAGTATTAATAATGGCAATACTACTACTACTACTACTACTACTACATACTACTGCTGCTGCTGCTGCTGCTGCTACTACTACTACTACTACTAATGATAATGATGATAATAATAATCATAATGATAATAATAATAAGAAGAAGAATAACAACAATAATAGTAATAATAATAATAATAATGATAAAATAAACTTATTGTTATTAGTATTGTTATATCCATTATTGCTATTATTATCATCATTATCATTCCCACCTCATATAAACTTGTTGTTATGTCAACAGAAATGGCGAAGCGGAAGCCGAGCCTCCAAACAGTGAAGACCCTGAAACCCAAAGAAGAATCCCAATAATTCATTCTCAGTCCCGTTCTCCACACATTGCTACCTAAGGCCCATGGTCAGGGACTGTGTGAACAGAAAGATACAGTTACCCCAAAACACTGTTTCTCCAGACTTCTGAATCGGCTCGTCCCCCTCGTCAAAATTCTGCCCGTAAGGAATTCTGCCGAGACGGTCAGGTACAATGTCGTATTCGCCAAAGACTGCTCCTTCACCCAGAGCATCAAGGCTGTCAGTTGTGATCACATCACTCTGTCTCCCAGACCTGCTGCAGATGGCATGAACCATTCAGATAGCGAGT
>CM065741.1:43860322-43865322 GCA_033310375.1 Conus canariensis | reverse complement strand
GACGGCGACGACGGCGGATATGATGATGATGATGATGATGATGATGATGATGATGTTACTGATGATGATAATGATGATGATGATGATGATGATGATGATGATGATGATGATGATGATGATGATGATGATGATGTAATAATACAATATGTACGTATGTATGTTTCTTCTACAAATTCTATAAATCTGATTTTAAGGATGAGAAATATATTTCTAGCTTACCAGATATCTATATTTACCCTCTTATCAAATTTAGATGTTCGAATCATGAATTATCCTTAGAAGTAGATCGTCGATCTGCCATTCCAAAAGAAGAAAGGTTGTGTAACAAAGGTCACATGTCTGCAATTGGTGATGAATTTCATTTTGTCATTGACTGTTCATCATACGTTAATTTGCGCAACATGTATTTGCCTAAAAGATTTCTCTCCCCAAAATCTGCCTGTAAGTTTTGACAAATAATGTCTGCTACTAATCGAAAACAAATGCTTCTATTGTCAAAGTATATTAGATTATCTCAAGTGTTAAAAAACCGTTGGTCTATGTCAGCATTGACCAGCAATGTATATTTTATTCAGCTTGTTTGTTTTCCTTTTTTGTGTGATTGCTTTAAACTCACCCTTCCTCCTTACCTCATTTGGGGCGAAAGGAATAAATATTGTTCTTGTTCTTGTTTTGTGCTATGTGTGCATGTCTGAATATATATATATATATATTTTTTTTTCTTGGCGGTAGGGGAGTAATTGGTGTGTGTGTGTGTGTGTGTGTGTGTGTGTGTGTGTGTGTGTGTGTGTGTGTGTGTGTGTGTGTGTGTGTGTGTGTGTGGCGGGGGGGTGGGGGGGTGGGTATTAAGTTATAGATCTAACACTAAGCTCTTTTAAGAAAATATGTTGTAAATAGAGAACAGAATCGTTTTGTTTTTGGTTTGGGTTTTGGTTTTTGAAAATGCTTACACAGATCTCGCGTCTTATTTACCCGATTTTGGTCAATTTTGTTTCCGGCCAATAAAAACAAAGTATTTTAGATAGTTACATTTGGGCACAATGGAAAGTCTGGTCAATAAAACAAGGTTTTTGGGAAGTTACATGAACAGGAGGAAAAAGAGGAGGAGAGGAGGAGGAGGAGGAGGAGGAAAAAAGCAGGACGAGCTGATTCTGGAGAACTCAATGTCTTTCTCTCTGTCTGTCTGTCTGTCTGTCTGTCTGTCTATCTGTCTGTCTGTCTGTCTGTCTGTCTGTCTGTCTCTGTCTCTCCCCCCCTCTCTCTCTCTCTCTCTCTCTCTCTCTCCCTCTCTCTCTCTCTCTCTCTCTGTCTCTCTCTCGTTGTCACACACTAACGCACACTCACACACAGCGCTAGCAGGCGGTGACAATATTTGTTCCTTCGACTCTACTAGTTTTCTCTCTCTCTCCCTCCCTCTCTCCCTCCCTCTCTCTCTCCCTCTCTCTCTCTCTCTCTCTCTCTCTCTCTCACTCTCTCTCTCTCACTGTCTCTCTCTCCCTCCCTCTCTCGCTGTCCCTCCCTCTCTGTCTCTCTCTCTGTCTCTGTCTCTCTCTGTGCTTCATTCCTTTTGAATGTCATTGTTAGCCATTAAGTAAAAGGTCAGTCCTTTCTGGCTGCCGCCAATGCCTACCTCATGGGAGAAGACCCAGCCATTCTTTCCGTCGAGCAGTCTTCGATCCCGGGTATTTTTCTCTTCATTTGGATCAGAGGGCTGTGTCCTGGCCTAGAGCAATGAAATGAAATCAATTCGACTTTATTTCCGCATAAATACACCCGCCAGCAAATAAACAGTCTACATTGGCAAAGAGAAGTTTCAGTGGAAACAACATGCATACTACACACACACACACACACACACACACACACACACACACACACACACACACACACACACACACACACACACAGAGAAAAAAGCAAAACACACACACACACACACACACACAACACACACACACACACACACACACACACAAAACACACACACACACACACACACACACAACACACACACACACACACAACACACACACACACACACACACACACACACACAGAAAAAAAGCAAAACACACACAACACACACACACACACACACACACACACACACACACACACACACACACACACACAGAAAAAAGCAAAACACACACACACACACCACACACACGCACACACACACACACACACACACACACACACACACACACACACACACACACACACACACACACACCACACACACACACACACACACACACACAACACACACACAGAGAGAGAGAGAGAGAGAGAGAGAGAGAGAGAAAGCAAAACACACACACACACACACACACACACACACACACACACACACACACACACACACACACACACACACAGAGAGAAGAGAGAGGCACACAGACAGACACACACAAACACACACATACAGAGAGAGAGAGAGAGAGAGAGAGAGAGAGAGAGAGAGAGAGAGAGAACGAACGAACGAACGAACGAACGAACGAACGAACGAAATTTTATTTTACCAGGGTAATGAGATAAGCAATACAAATGCTTTTTCCACCCAGCCCTGGGGCAAAAGGAAAGATAATCAAATTAAAGATCAAATTAATGCATTTAAAGATCAAAGTAATGCCAATACATATAAAAAGAACAAAGTATAACAAGATCTTGTACAGTTCAATACAAATTAGCTATTGTCCACACCATTGACAAACGAACGCAATAGGAAAACGCGTGAACACAGCGAACAAGGGGAAGGAAACGGGGAAGGAAAAGGCCAAGGGGTAGGTTTGGGGTAAATGGAGAGAGAGAGAGAAGAGAGGAGAGGAGAGAGAGAGAGAGAGAGAGAGAGAGAGAGAGAGAGGAGAGAACGAACGAACGAACGAATTCCACTTCAGGAGGGCAGTGGACCACGCATGGATGCCTTCCACATCCAGCCCCCTGGGCAAGGAAAAATCAATATATAGTAAAAAGCAAATCAAACAAACACACATGAAAAAATGCAACAATTGCTTGCATGAGAACCTTTGACAAAAGAAGTAAGTAGAAAAAGAACCAATAAACACCACCACTATCACTACCAACAACCACAAGAAGAAAACAAAATGATTGGGGCAAGAGGGGGGGGGGGATGAATGGAGAGAGAGAGAGAGAGAGAGAGAGAGAGAGAGAGAGAGAGGAGAGGAGAGAGAGAGAGAGAGAGAAAATACGAATATTTTATTGACGGTAAACAGATAAGCTGACAAGCTTCTTACACCATGCCCTCAAAAAAAAAAAAAAAAAAAAAAAAAGAAAAAAAAAAAACTTACAACCATGTTTTATTGAGCGGAAAATGGCCATTTGACTTGGACTGGGGAAAGGTCCTTAGAAATCGAAACCATGCCGGCATTTTAAAGATGTTTCCATAACGTATTGTGGTAAGCCTTTTGAAAGATATCAAACTACAGCTGTTCTTAAGATGATCGGACAATTCATTCCAAAGTCTGGCGCCCGAGTAAGTAAGGGAGGTCATGAAGAGATTAGTCCTAGGTCGTGGGGTGAAAATAGTACGTTTGCTGCGAATATCGTTTACAATGAATTTTCTATGGAGATAAGACGGCGTTAAATTATTTATAATTTTGTACATAAAATTAGCTTTATTAAAGCGGCATTTAAACCCAAAGGGAAGAATACCTAAGTATTTGTAATCACTGGGTAGGAGGGACGATGATTTGAGCAGAATAAGTTTGAGAGAACGTCTGTATAAGCTCTCAAGAGGTCTTAAGGAGTTTTTACTTGCCAAATCCCAGCAGGTTGAAGCATAGTCTATGTCCGGTTGGATGTATGCATGGAAAAATATCTTTCGAGTATGCTCATCAAGAAAATGCTTTATTCCATTTAGCTGAAACCCTTTCTTGGACAGTTCTTTACAAAGTAAAGATATGTGGCTAGACCAAGATATGTTATTATCAAGTGTAAGACCTAGCAATTTGTGCGATTCGACTTCTTCCAATGCTTTGTCATAAATTTTAAGGCTTGGCAGGCTGGTTTTAATGTTTTGTCTTTTCTGTCTGGTGGTAACTAACATGAACTGTGACTTGAGAGGGTGAAGAGCCATATGATTTGCTTCGGTCCAGCTAACTAATTTATCTAAATCTTTCTGCATGTTGCAGCACACTATTTCCGGACTTTTATCTTTATTATAAAGGGTAGTATCATCAGCAAACAGTTCAGTAGACGACGTTACATGAAGTGGTAAATCGTTAACATAAATAGAAAACAAAACAGGACCTAAAATAGATCCTTGAGGAATACCATATTTCACCGTCATAAGAGGTGACATAATGGAATCTTGAAATACTGCTTGTCTTCTATTGTTCAAAAAAGATGAAAGGAGATTTACTGAGTCTGAGGTAAGTCCATATGAAATACATTTCCTAGATGAAAGATCATGATCAATGGTATCAAATGCTTTTGCAAAATCAACAAAGACAGCAGCAGTGAATAAATCATTGTTTATGTTCAAATGCCATTCTTCTATTAAGTTTGTGAGCATGGTGTGGCAGGAATGACTGGCTCTAAATCCACTCTGATTGGGGTGAAATAGATCATATTTGGTGAAATGTGCCTGAAGATTACATTTAATGTGTTTTTCCAAAGGTTTGGACAGAGCAGATAAAATAGAAATCGGTCTATAATTGGATGGGTCCGAAAGATCACCAGCCTTATGAATCGGCAGCACTTTGGCATCCTTAAATACTTGTGGATAACAACAATTTTCAAGACAGAGATTGTAAACATATGTAATGTGTTCCCAAATAATGGGTGCAGATATCTTCAAGATTTTGCTGTCAAGTCCATCCAAACCCCGTGAACGAGACTGTTTTAAAGATGATAGTTCTTTGAAAACTTCGTGCATGCTAATGAATGGGAACTGAAGTTTTGTGTATATGATTTTTGAATCACAAAAATGTTTTAACAACAACAGATCGTTTGACTGTGAGTTGTCTGTCGTAACA
>CM065741.1:43832822-43852822 GCA_033310375.1 Conus canariensis | reverse complement strand
AAACCATTACATTACTCATTGAGTAGATAACTTACTTTGTCCGAAAACATCAGTAAATAGAATTCTCTCAGGAAACCGACCTTCACAACATCTGCACCATAGTAGATCAAGGAACTGGTATTTTGAAAGTGATCCACAATATCAGCGAACACAGGCACCCCTGTTACATCAGATGACATTTCACTGACCTTTCAACAGCTGTGACTGTCACCTCCCCCCCCCCCCCCACCCCCTTCCCCCAGCAAATCATGTTGTTCCGCGTGCGCCCTGTTGGCCCCATTCTTACCACTAGAGAATGTAGAAATGTGCCTTCTAGCTCAGCCATCTTATTTCGCCCGCAAATCCCACTTTTCACATAATCAAATTTTCTCAACCAAACAAATAGCTAAAAACCTACAAAATTAAACAAATCTAATCGCGTGAAAAGTGGGGGTTTGCGGGCAAAATAATATTGCTGCTCTAGAACCACACATTTAGACATTCTCTCTGATTAACTTAAAGGCACTGTGTTTGGTGGAACAACTTGCAGCTCTTCATGAACAAACGATCTTTTAGGGGCAGGCTTTTTGGAAGAAAGGGTTTCTCTTAAATAATATACGGGAGGGGCTGTTTTCATAATTCTTTCAACTTCATATACGTCTACACTCCATATGGGGTCTGTGGCTCTAATTCTTTTTTTTTTTTTTTTTTTTTTTGCTGTCCCAACCTCTGCGCCACCACAGAGGCAGTGCACCCACGCCGCTCATTCCGACACCCCGTCCACAGCCACAGCCCGGTCGGCCCCGCCGCAGCCCCGGCACCGGCAATCCACAGGGAGCAGTCAATGTCAAGTCGTCAAGAGGCAACCCACCGGAGGAGACACTGCACTGCTGCCGAGTCACTTCGGTGGTGTTCAGTGGCGCCTGTTCTGATCTAACATACGCAGGACACCACCTACTAAGCCCCCTACTGACGACAATAATTGCTTAGTCGCGGAGCCGGCGTGAGTGAGCTCTCCCTCCGGAGGGCGCCACCACGTCCGTCCAACGACAGCCCCCATGGACTCGCCGATACCGGTGACCCCGACGGAACCAAACCAAGGCCACAGACGTGGAGAGGACATCGAAATTGAGGTCACCATGAGAGCAGGGCATGAAGGGCCACAGAATTTGAGACATTTTTTTTATGCTGATCGATGAGAATGAGGATGATTAAGATGATGCTACGGATTTCCATTTCGGTCTGAGACTACATGACAGGGCTGTACTCTACGCTTCCTTTCATAATATATCCCGGCGTCAACCAGGCCCGAGAGATACAGGCACCTGCAGTGTTGGTCATGAAATTTGAGCAACACTCTCAGAAACGCATCCATTAAGTGGATGAAACTCGACTGTGTGGTCCCAGTCTTCCCAACTGAGTCCGCAGCAACTCAACTCTGGGTAGGAGCCGGTCGGGGCAGAAAAACCCACATGACTTCTGATGGGATTCGAACCCACGATCTCCCAGCGGGAGTCCGCGACGCTAACCACTCTAATTCTAACATCACCCTCTGCCTCTCCAGGCGCATACAAGTATCTTACTTTTAGTCCGAACGGCAAGAGTTTTTGATTACCTTGGATGTCTTCAGTAATACTTTTTTTTTTTAATTTGATTGCGTTCACAGGTTTAAGGCCCGTTGCTTTAAATTCTTCATTGTTCATGGCGCGTAAGACTGCTGGCAACCTTCTAACCCATTCTGTGTTGCGTGTTTTGTCCATAAGGTCTCTATGGTATTGATAGGTAAACAGACGCTGAGCTAGATTCTTATTAAAGTTTTCTACTAGAGCCTGGGAGCGATGGTTGCCTGGGATCCCTCTCTTGACTGTAACCCGGCGTCTTAAAAACAACTGGTTTACAGCTCCTTTAAACTCTTTCCCATCATCAACCTGAATCAACCTAGGATACTTTAATGGACCTCGCGTGTATATTTGTTGTAAAGCCACAGCCACAGCAGTTGAGCTTTTATTCGTTAAAGGCTCAGCGTCTTTATACCTTGAAGCCATGTCAACAACTGTAAGAGCATACTTAAACTTTTTTCTTCTAACTTTGTCATGTGGAAGAAACAACAAGTCCATCTGGTGGGTGTCATTAGGAACTGAGTTAACAAATCGAGGCCTTATTATTCTTTTTGGGGCAGGCAGATATATTTGCAAGATCGCTTGTTTTGAAAGCCAGTCTTTCGCTTCTGATTCAGACACCCTAGCAGCTTTACTCAGTTTATCAATAGCAGCCTTTCCTTTCCAATACCCTCTAGGAGAATAATATATTTTGTACTTCGTATCGTCCATAAGAAGGGACTGTTTTTTTTTATTACATTTTAACTATGTTTTTAGATTGAATATGCAAGAAGAAAGATTGCTCCCATAGCACCTATAATAAAGCCTATTTCTACCATTTTCTGATCCTCAGATGGTTCATAAAAGTCAGACAGTTCTGGCGGTGACGATGTTAGAAACTTCTTTCCTGTCACTAAGTAATATTCATTCATTGCGTCATCAACGTCTGTAAATGTGTGCTCTGCATGACCTTGTTCCCTTAACTTTTTATTAATAAAGTCTAAGTGAGCAATCCTCCTTTTCTCGTAAGCGTCTCTTGCCTTAGCTAAATCTTCCATTGCCTTGTTATGGCGTTCTCTCTCTTCATCAGACCGCAATTTACTAAACATATAATTGCTCCCAGAGAAAGCCAATGCATTAACAATAGCTCCTCCTACCATTAGAACTAATCCGGACATCTTTTTATAAATGAATGAATCTTTTTTATAAATCAATATTTTTTTAGAATGAATCTTTTTTATAAATCAATATTTTCTAGAATGAATTTTTTTTATAAATCAATCTTTCTATGCATTGATGTTTTCTGGGATAATCCCCTGCGTAACAAGAAAGTCTTTTTAGGCAATCCCTGCCGTTATTACAGCTATAACCTTAACAACATCCTCAATGTCTAACCTTCCTAGATCAGCTGGTCTCATCTTAAACATGTTTTTTGCTAACATGCTATATCCTATACTAAGACCGCTAATTACAGCAGAGTGGTAAATAGTATTGATGATCTTTGCAGTGCTCATGTTTTTTATTAACTAAAAAAAATAATTAAAATAATCATAATATGAAAGACTGTCTATGTGCTTTTTAATCAGATAATCTTTTGTTGCTAGAGCTAAAAATAAGGTTGTAACTAGTTTTGGGTGAATCTTCTATCTTTCCCATGTTGGGCGGTTTTATTCTTAACAAACATTTTGCTAGGGTTGAATAAACTATAACACCAACAATAGGCACTGCATAATTAACCAGCGTTAAACTCATGGTTTTAAAAAGGCTTTATTTTTTTATTGCTTTAAAAAGGACTTTAAAAATGGATTGCGACGAGCTATTAAAGTGTGAGGAGGCGGCAGACCCAAACCTCTGTCATAAAGAAAGATTATACTCGCTGGCTGCGTGTGGGAAAACCAGGCAGTATTTAGGCGTTGAACTAAGTATTGAACAGATTCAGCAATTGTCTACATCAGACGTTGAGAAGTATTACGCTAGGTACGAAGCACAGCTAGGATCAAAAATGGTTAGATCGGTGGGACAGACAATGATTAGTTTATATGCTAAGTTAGTAGGCAAGATAGCGCCGATTGATTCAGAAGAAGATTTAAAATATGACTTAACACAAGATCCGGTTTTAACCAAGTCCCTAGAATCTCTTGCATGTGACATGTATTATAGATTTGGGACGTTGCTATGCCCATTCATCATGGGATTAATTACTTTTAATCATATTAATTTTAATCATATTAATTTTAATCGCACTAAAAAAAATGAGCGAGCAGGAGAAGAAGACTCTACAGGAGCAGAATGTGCCGCAAGTGAGTGTCCCACAAGTGAGTGTCCCACAAGTGAGTGTCCCACAACTGAGTGCGCCACAAGTGAGTAGTGTTACTAAAGCTAAAAGTCCTGGGCGTGTTGAGGCCGGTCATAAACTAGCTGAATGGAACAGACTGCAAAAAGCAAACCAAGCAGCAAAACAAAAATTATTAGATAGTAATACAACATCAGCACCAGCGCCGCCGCCGCCACCAACAACAACACAATCAAACTATAAGATGTATTATTATGTACTGGGGAGTATTGTTGTTGGTGGGGGGCTTTTGGCATACAAGTGTCTAACCCCATACTTAGCAACAAAGTTACAAATCCCCACAAAAACAGTAAAAGAAGAAGAACCAGCCTCTGCAAAAAATCACAACCCCCTTCTGTAAACCCATTATTTTTACTGAATTAGTTTTTTTTAATGTGTTGTTAAGTACAGGATAAGTACTGGTTAAGTACAAGTTAAGTCAGTTATAACAAGTTAAGCGCAAGTTAAGTGCAAGTTAAGTGCAAGTCATGTTAAGTACTAGTTAAGTACTAGTTAAGATCTTAAGTAAAGTACTAGTTAAGATCTGAATTTAAGTCAGCCAAGTTAATCTTTCAATTCGGTTCTCCAATGGCCTACAGCATATGAAAACTCAGGATTAACGTAAGTTCGCTTGTTATTGTTAGAGACTAGTGATTTCTTATTAACAGCAGTTGTGTTTACTTGATGAAGAGTAGAGCACAGATTAACATTTGTGTGATGAAATACTTTGTTTTCAAAGAGAGCCTGCTTGTAGTTGTCGTGACTTATATTTTTTTTTTACAACTTCTTTACTTACACCCTTGGCCTTCTTCATTACAGAAGTCTGGCTAGCAACGCTATACATCTTTGACCGCAGACCAACATATTCTTGTATAACTGTCCCATTAAGTTCATCCTTCATCTTTCCAATTACTTTCTTGTTTATAGTTGAATGTAAAAGGCTGTCTTTAGGGTAGTCGCATGTGTCGTACCACCCATCGGGTCCTTTGGCCACCTCCGCTTCTAAATCCTTGTAAAAATCTTCTGTTGGAACATCCAGAATAAAAGAGTCAGTGTCTGTGTACCGCTTCTAAATCCTTGTAAAAATCTTCTGTTGGAACATCCAGAATAAAAGAGTCAGTGTCTGTGTAAAGGACTCTAGAACCTGGGTACAGCGGTTTAAAGTAGTCATACAAAAATTCTAACATTAACAGCTTTGACAGCTCTAACACAGTAAACCCAATAAACACCGGCTTGTCCAACTTCACATTCTGTTTCTTCATCATAATGCCAACCAGGCTGTCGCTAAATCTTCTAAAGTCTTGGTAGTTAGGTTTAGAGGCCAGCTTAATTGCTTGTTTTTCTTTTGTAACTAATCTTACATCTTTACGATTGTGTACGTTCTCCATGGTTTTGCCAAAACAACTGTTGTTCATTAGTTTAAAAAAGTCTTTTTCTGAAGCGTTAGTGGCCGCAGTCCTAAGATCAGTATTCTTCATGATGTATGGCCTCATAAAGGGCCCTTGTTCAAATTCTATTATTCTATGAACGGCAGTAAGTTTTAGTCCGTGTCTTAAGTAAAACTGTAGCAGCCTGTAATGGCATACGTACTTAGTCTTGTGGCGAAGATAAGGCACGAGTTTAGGTGGTTCGGTGGGGCTCATCTTTACTCTTTCTGCTGCTAGAGGATAATCATTATGAAGGTCATGCAACTCTGTAGGATATTCTAAGTCTACCTCTAAGATTAGTCCTATTGGATAATCGGGTGTAAGACGCGGTAGATAACTCAACATATTATTAACGTCATGAGGCCCTACGAACATTTTAAAGTTTCTTAATGGCAGTGCCTGGCTCATGGCCCACCCATACAGATTGTTGGCATCTAAGTACATAAGATAGTTGGATGGTTTAGTGGGATCATAGTCATCTAAATACTTGTTGTTGGCTTTGCCGTAAGGGTGTGAGGCCATGCTAATGCCTCCCCTCAGCCCATCTTCAATCACCTGGAGTGTAGCCAGATCAGATATTAAGTCAATCTCAATGTTTGTAGACTTTAAGAATGCGTCCCAAGAAAGGCCAGGGGCAGAAATGTAATGTGATGAATCTAGACCGTAATGTTTCATGCATGTAGATCTGTAATTCTGAAAGACGTCTGCCAATAAACACGCGTCAGCCATCAAATATGCATCGTGATAATCACCCATTGTTCGACAGTGTAATTCTGTCCAGGCTTTCTGTGCGTATTCATAGTCAGAGTCTGTTATGCCTCCACCTCTAAGACGGCTGTAAAAGTCTTCCTTTGCTGGCAACGCTGGCTCATCAAACTTGTCCCACGAGTCCATGTATTCATAAGGGTAAACGCCTTTACGTACTAAAGCCGAGTTAAAATATTTTTTAGTTATTGAACAGTCTTGTAGAGATTCTGCTAGTTTGCTTAAGCTCCCCATTAGATGTTGGGCAGAGTCATAAA
This sequence comes from Conus canariensis, assembly GCA_033310375.1. NCBI lineage: Eukaryota > Metazoa > Mollusca > Gastropoda > Neogastropoda > Conidae > Conus > Conus canariensis. Next base: position 43,846,464 of record CM065741.1, on the reverse strand, counting down.
AGGATAAACAGTCAATAGTAAAGGTCATGTACTTTTCTGATGACTGTGGAATACAGCTAACCCTCTTACATTCAGAAGTTACTGCTTGCATAATAAAGTGAGAATCATAGCCTTGTAAGTTATGAAAGAAGATAGGCAGTTTCCATTTTTTGGGGTCAACCTTGAGTTGAAGATTACAACTGTTGTGTGCTGCTCCCCTGAATTTGCCAGTAATGTGATCATGGTCTCTCACTGTTGGGTTTGCTTCCGCTGCTGTCGCGTCTTTACTGTTGGGTGTTAGCTCTGAGCCGCATATCCAACAGTGTGTAGATGATTCATAGCGCCTTTGGTCTTCGGGAGTCATCATAATGTCTGAGAGATTTAGCTGAATAGAGAATTGATTGCGAAGATGCTTCATCTGCTCCAAAAATCGACCGGCTGCGTCGGGACCTATGTAAATCTCTGGTTGTGTGTGTCCGCCATCTGACCTAACAACAACAAATGCATAAGAACAAATCTGATGGTGGGTTAATAATGCAGCTGTCACACGGGCGAAGACTTTTCCAAGACTTCTAAAATTAGGCACATCTCTAAGACTTTTTCTCCCGTGTGACTGCACGACCAAGACCCCAGACGTCTGGGAAAATCCGATTCTTCAGTCTTGGGCCTAGTCGTGGGTTATTGGTCTGGACCAATAACTTTTTCAAGTCTTGGCGACTAAAATTCGAAAAAACATCGGCGAAACGTCCTGTCGGGTCCTGTACAGTCCTGGCCAGTGCTGCCCAGTCTTAGTCAGTGCCGCGCGGTGTTGAAAACGTCCGCGAGACGTTTTGGGTGACGCAATGGGGGCGTAGCTGCCACGCGCGGGAAAAAAAATAGGTCGATGCGCTCGCAGCACTGTTGCAGGTTTGGCATCGGTCTTGGCTAGTCCTGACCGGTTTTGAAAACGTTCCGTCGAGTCTTCTCGTGTTTTACGGGACCCGCCAGGACTGAGGAAAACTGCGTGAGTCTTGTGTGTGACTGCTATGTAAGTAGGGCCTATCTCGCATAACTTTTATTCTACACTCGACTGCTGCTGGAAGCTCTGCTGGGTTGCTGCGCGATTTCGAGACAATTCAAGTCAAATCAACACAAGTCAAGATGTCTGGTTCTGAGTCCGACTGCGCTTCAAACCAGTCGATGGAGCAGGAGCTCTTGGAGGAGGGGGATCAGTCTGAGGCTCACGCTGATCCTGCTCCAGCCCTGGATAAAGAACCAAGTGGTGGCTCTGGTGTTGCTGCCAAGGGCAAGGCCAAGAAGCAGAGGCTCACAGAAATTCAGAAGTTGGATGTGTGCGACTTCCTGAGAGAGAGGCCTTACATTTATAACAAGAGCCATTGTGATTTCAAGAACAAGTCCTTGAAAGACCGTGAATGGAGTCTGTTGGCCCAGCGGCTGAAGGTGGATGTCAATTGCATCACTACCTGGTACCAGTCAATGAGGACGATCCTTGCCACGACCAAGAAGCAAAAGGCAAAGTCAGGGTCAGGAACCGGCAAGTTGACTCATGTCCAACAATGGGTCTGGGACCACATGACGTTCTTGCTGACTCATATCGAGACAGTAGTCCCACAAACATTGGGGGGCAAGAGGAGGTTGGTGGTGGACCCTGATACAGACCTTGGCCCTGATCAGCCTGGGCCAAGTTGGAGGGAACCTAGGTCCTTGGGCATTGCATCCACCTCAACCCTCCGAAAGGCAGCTGCTACACCCACTTCATCTGACTGCTGTGAGCAAATGCGGCAAGAGCTCTACAAGTACATCCAAAGAGCCGAGCACCCACGCAGCCACTACTGGGGCTACATCGAGTGGCGCACCTCCACCATGACTCCTTCGCAGAGATTGGCCCTCCATGACGAGGTCTACCAGGTCATGCTGCGGCACACGGCTTGCATACCCGTTCCGGATCAGCCGCCATATCCTCAGGCAGGACCAATCTATGTGGCGGATTCAGGCCGAGAGCCACAAGCTCCCACTCAGCAGGCCGGTTCAAAACAGCCGGAATCAGGGCCAGCAGCAACCCCTCTTGCGACCAGCACGCCAGATCGCCCTCTGCCAAGGGTGTCTCCCCGCAAAACCCGCACTCCAAAGCGTGTGCCACAGCCTCCTCCAGAGGATCTGTCGGATCTGTCGGATCTCACGACTGTGGACTTCACAGAACTCCTGAACTGCTGAACCAGCGGGAGGGAGTAGGCCTACACCCGTCCCTTTTCAGGGCCACAATTGTTCACAAGACAGTTCATTTGTCAGCATTATTCTCGTTTGTCTTGTTTTCTTTGTCTTTGTTCGTTTTGGAGTGTTGTTTTTTAAGGTAATTATGGCTATGTTAAAATATCAAATGCTTGACCGAAATACCTAAAAAACATAAAAATACCATAAACCTCCCAAACTTGTTTCGCTCGATTTGTGAATAGATATTATGTTAAACTACACATTATTATGTGATTTTGAGATGCATGTAAGTATAGGCTGAAGTAGAAAATAATTTATGTTTTCATCTACATTATTACTTCTTTCTAATTAAAGAATGGACATTGGGAATGTACCTGGACACACAAAGACAAATAAAAATTGAATACAACAAAAGCAACTGTCTTTTGAGTTGTTTTGGCCCTGAAAAGGGCCTAGAATGAGTTCCTTGGAAAGGGAGACTCAGGGGGAGGCAGCAGGCGCAGGATAGCTTGGAGCAGCAGGTGGTTGGCGGGCAGCAGCAAGGACATGCTCCAGTTGTTCGGGTGGGTTGACATGGGCCCTCTCCCATTGCCATGGGACCATGCCGTGAGGGCTGCCAAAGAAGTCTGCCATGATCTCACGGGTCCTCTTCCCAGCAGTGTCAGCACGTGTAGGTGGGGGCTGTGGTTGTTCATCCCAGACGAGAACGTCTCTCCAGGCTCCAGGGGTGATGTTTCCTCTTTCATCCTCTCTGTCCACAACATGGGCGGGGATGGGCTGTCTGTCCAGGGCGATGTTGTGGAGGACGAGGGCAGCCTTGATGACGGGGATGTAGTTTCTGGGTTGCAGCTCCACAGTCTTGAGCAAGATCCTGAAGCGATGAGCCAAGATGCCAAAGGCATTCTCCACCACCCTCCTAGCCCTTGACAGCCTGTAGTTGAAGACCAGTTGTCGTCTGTCCATAGTCTTCCTGGAGTAAGGCTTGAGGCAGAAGTCCCCGAGGGCGAAGGCATCGTCACTGACAATGAAGTATGGAACGTTGACAGTGTCCTCAGGATCTTGAGTGAGGGGGCATGCTGGTGGCCTGTTGGCGTCGTTGGTCTCCAAGGCATCTCTGAGGTCAGTCTCCAAGAAGATCTGAGCATCCGACATGCTCCCAAAGCCACCCAGCTCCGCCCACAGGAACTTGTAGCCTGCATCTACCAGTGCCAGCAGGGGGATCGAGAAGAATCCCTTGTAGTTGTAGTAGACACTCCCACTGTTCTTGGGTTTCTTCAGGGGACAGTGCTTCCCATCCAGAGCCCCCATGCAGTGAGGCATGTTCCACCTCTCCTGGAAACCTTGTGCTACAGCCCTCCAACCCTCCTCAGTCCACACTCCAGGAAAGGCTTCCTGCTGGTACACTTGGATGATGGCCCGGCAGACCTCAGGGATGAAGAGGGAGATGGTGTTGTGGCCACACGTGAATGCATACTTCAAGGACATGTAGCTGTCCCCAGTGGCCAGGTACCTCAACGTGACAGCCAGTTTGAAGCCAGGCTCCAAAGACCGTCGCATGTTGGTGTCCTGCTTGGAGATGATGGGCTCAATCCGATTGCAAATTTCAATGAAGGTCTGCGGGGTGAACCAGGTGTAGTTCCGGAACATCTGTTTGCTTGCATCATCCTGAAGGTCGATGTGGAGCAGGGTGTAGTAATGTCCCAGATTCCTCCTTTGCTGCTCAGTCAGGATCTCCCTGACCCAGACGGCCCTCCTGCGCCTGCCACGCCTGTCTTGATCTTCATCTTGACCTTGATGATGGTGGGCTTGTTCATGATGAACATGGTGCCGGTGCATAGCCAAAAGAAGAGGAGCAGGTCCAGCCATGATGATGTCTCTCCAACAAGTGACAGAGCTACTATCTCAAACTGGGCCTTTTATACCTTTTCAACAAAGTAAAAAATAAATTCCCAAAACACTAGTTTCCCAACCCCAAAAAACAAGGAGGGACCCCCAGGAACCCCAACAGGCCAAAAATGTATCCAAAATATGGCCAAGTTTCGAAACGCCGAAACAGCACAAAAAACTTGAGCCAAGACTCAAAGAAGACCTGCACAAGTTTTCCAGACTTCAAACTTGGTCTTGGCAAAACCAAATACAGCGTCACAGCCAGCCAGCGTCTCGTCACAGCCAGCAGGCAGCGAGATTATAAAAAAGGGGCGGTGCCTCTAAGTCTTGGAAACGTCGTGGCCCGTGTGACAGCGGAGGCGAGACTAAAAAAACACCAAGACTTTGGGGCCGTTCTATTTATGGAAGTCTTGGAAAAGTCTTCGCCCGTGTGACAGCTGCGTAAAGCCGTTTTTTGTTGTGCCCGCTCTTGAGGGCCGTAGTACTGTGGCAAAATCGCTTCAAAGTCAGCATAAACTACGTATGGCCTCATCTGCATTTTGTGTATGTTTTTAAAACTAATTTTAGACCCGGGTGGGGGCGTAAGAAGTTCGGTTTTACAGTCTACAAAACTTTTACAATGTTTCTTATGTTCAGCAGCTGTCTCTATAGATGGGATTCTAACCAAACACCTTCTACAAAGCTCCTGTTTAAATTTGTTCATTGTAGTATAGGCCATAAGTCTGCTAATTGATCTGATTAATACATAATGATTCTTGGAGCCGTCTGTAAACAGAATCAAGTCTACATGCTTGTTAAGGGATTCGCCTAAAGTAGGAGCTTTGGGAGAAATCCTTAGAGGCCGCAGATTGTCTGCTACAGACCATGTGTATACGTTTACGGTTATTGGTTTGTTTTGCTCTTCAAACTGGCTTAAACTGTCTATGCTTACTGGAAAGTTTATGTTATTAAAGTTCAGCTCATTTATATACTGCCCATAATTAGATACTCTGTTTGCATTATTTTTAACTGGGTGTAAATGTGCCAAAACACACCACATGAAACATAAGTTATCTGAATTATGTATGTTTAAGACTGCTCGTTTTAACTCTAACTCTCTTGGGAGAGGGATGTAAGAATTGCCAACTATAGGATAGAACTTTGTTTGTCTTAATCTGATTTCAAGGACTGTTCCTTCAGACCAGCCGGAGCCGCGTAATTTCGCTTCTTCACTTGCGTGGTTAAACTGTGTAAGCATGTAATCAGCCCATTCAGAATTAAAGTCGTAATAGCTGATTACTTCTTTCTGTCTAGTTGAAACCCAGACTTGCATGTTTTTATCATCGGGGGTTATATATTCAATCAGAATGGCCAACAACACTTTTACTGGCGGGCCAATTTGAAGAGACTCTGGGATTTTAGAAATAGCATGTGTTACGCTTTCATGAACGCTTGAGGGGTTAATGATGTCCATGTCTAATTCACTAAACATATTGCCCACCGATTCGGCAAATATCTCATCCAGCATCTTTGTGATCGTCATTTTTAAGATCAAATATATAGGTAATACAAAAAAAATAAATACTAAAATTTAGCTAATATTTATTAAATTGAATAGCTACTCCTTCAGTGTTAGTAAAAATAGACAATTCAGCGTCATCAGGAGCCATAATATTAACTAAAATTGCATACACTTTATAACTGGGTTGGGCCAAGAATCTGGCATTTTACTGATTACGTTGGTTACACTTTCACGAATATCTGTGTGCTCAAAACGATCCGCAATTAATTCGTCAAACTTGTTTCTTAACTCTTCTTCATTAGCCCCCTGCTCCATCATTAACTCTAAGGCGCAGCATATATTTTTAAGCTCTGTAACTACTTTGGTCATCATTTTTAAGATCAAATATATAAGTAATACAATAATTAAATCAGACTCATTTTTAACCTATTTTGGGTTTAGTTGATCGTTTGCAATGTTCTGCTTTGCAAGGTTCTGCTTTGCAAGGTTCTTTCTGATTGCTTCAGTGTTTACCTGTTGTGAAGTAAAAGCCTTTCTCCATTTCTTTTGGAGGTCAATTTTTTGTCGTCTGTAATCATCGCCGTCAGCCATGGCTCGTTTAAATTCTTCGTCTGTTACTTTTCCATCCAGTAATGTATTGCTTATAATCAGCCTTAATGAATGAAGTTTTGCTGTTGCTAGGGCTACAATAGCGGTGTGCTTTTGTAATTTGGGCGTTAGCTTTTTAAAACAGCACTTACAATCGTGGACATGGCACCTAAACCCAAACCAACACTCCCAAAAGCTATGGACATCGGTGTCCCAACTCCAGTAGCTAAAAGAGCGACACTAGACCCAGTGCTTAAGCTGGCTACAACTGATGAGCCGGTGATTATATAAGAAAGAGTATTTAAAGCTTTAGCATATTTCTTTCTAGTAACCCTATACTTGTTCAAGTCACTTTCTATTTCGTCTTCAAGCTCAGTCATGTGCTTTAATCTAAACTGCTGACCGTCTTCCATTTTAAACAAGATTATTTTTTTTAATCCTGTACATATCTTCTTATTAACCCCTCTGGCAGCACTTCATCAACAGAGTAAAACCCAATAAAATCAACATACTTAATTAAAATAAAATCAAGTACTGTTAGTTTGTCTTTGTCAACCATCACAGTAACTTTGTCAGAAGATACAGAAGTGTTTTTTCATCCCCGTTTTTAGTAATAGCAATAAAAAGCCTAAGAGGTTCGTCCAAGTTTTCAGACTTTATTTGTACGCCTCTGATTAACGTATGTTCTGGCAAACTAGGATCAGACTCCCTCGGAGTAATAAATAAGCGAAAAAGCATCGTCATTTTTCTAGGCAGTGGTTCTAGTTTTGGGTTAAATTCTAGGCCAACGGTGTCACCCCCCACTTCAGCTAAGGACTTCTTTCTATGTAGAATATATTCAGGGCCCTGCCTGGTTATTTCAATCTGCTTTTTCTGTTGTGTTCCTGGGACTAGGCTAATAAGAAGGTGTCCTTCATTCAAAGCTTTTCTAAAATTGTATTTCTTATCAAAGTATACATAGGGGCTTCGTAGTTCAAACTTTAAATCCCAGTTAATGTCAGGAAGCAACGCCCAGGCATTCTCTCGTTTATGAAGTTTGTATTCGTGTTTGCCAAAATCGTTTGCCCTTAGATTTCTTATCTCTTCCAGGGTAGGATATTGCTACCGTTTTTTGTCTTCAATTTCTATTCGTTTGTAAACGCCATCGTCGGTGTATTCAAATCCATAAACATTTCCTGCCACTCCTATTAGATCAAAGTCAGTTGTGTCTGCTAGATCTTTTAGCTCTACTGAAACGCATTTAGGAGCTAACTCCGCTTTTGATTCTGGCCCTCGAGACATTCTTTTTATTATAAACAATTTATTATAAATAATCTGTAATAAACAATCTGTAATAAACAATCTATAATGAGCAAACGTATTGAACTGGTGGGTCAGTCCGCAAGCATAGTTTAGCGTGCTTAGATTTTTCTAGCTGCTCTTTTATTTTTTTTAGTTCATCCTTGTCCCTGATTATATAATTTTCACTTAAACATTCTTCAAAACTGTCCTTGTCCTTAGTATAGAATAAGATGACTGATTTTAACTGCGATCTAAAGTCTTTTAAGACAGCATTGTATTTTTGAGTTAAGAGCCAAACAGAAACTAATGCGTGTCTTCCGCTAAAGGCTAGCTTAGACAGAGTCCTTCTTTTTTTAACAATGTCTTGTTCGGCTGAACAGTCATCAATAATAAACAGCGTTTCAGTTCCCTCAAATAGCCTATAGTAATGTTCTAAACAGTCGCTTAGCTTGTCAGTAGGATCAACTAAAAATATATTCTCGTCTGTTCAAACAAACTGCCTTTCTTTGTAAGACTTGTTGTGCTTAATGGTTGTGCAGAATATAACAATGTACTCGTAATGAAACCTGTAAACAGTTGGTAACAAATCAAGCACGAAGACAGTTTTCCCACACCCAGTAATCCCACAAATAAGCGAACAGTGCGGGTCTTTGGGCAAAAAGTTCAAACTATCCATCTGTTTTAATAGGCTATTTCTTTCAGTCTATTTTCTTCAATGTTCAGCTGGGCGTCATAAACCACAAAAACGTGCATTTGTATCTGGCCATTCTCCTCCTTTTCCTTATTAATCTGTATGAGTATGCCATCTGACCCTACCCTTCTTCCACTCCCATGCAGTCTGTTGTCATACGTGGACCTAAAATCCAGCCATAGTCCATATTTGTCTGTTAGATAATCTTCGAGTCTTACATTGTGAAGGTCAAGTTTTTTACACACATGATCGGCTGTGGGGCTTGTCTGTCTGCCTCCAGCAAACAATTTTCTTATTTCATCAAAGTGTTGGTCGGGTAAAAGTCCGGCTGAATACAGCTGAAAAGGCTTGCCATCTACTGTGCAAGACAACTGCCCAATTTTTGGGTTGTAAAACACCTCAGATTCCCTCTTAAAAGGAGCTGAGGGTTTAGTAAATAGCAAGAGAACCCCCTTTAGGACCTTAAAGAATTGCTTATAGCTATTTCCCAGACAGTGTCTTGCTTGTTTTTAATCGCTAGACTGTGGTGTAAAACTCTTTCAAAGTAAACAACCGTCCTACTTTTATACTGGTTTAAGATTGTTCTAGCCAGTTCGGGGTTAGTAACAACATCAAAATTAAGAGAGATGTTACTGACTGTGTACTTGGCTTGAGGATCATCTGATAAAATAACAGACCCGCTGTCATTGAATGTCAGTTCGTAAGTAAGTTTGTCGCTTAGTGCGCCTTGGTAATATGGCTGATGGGTTTTTAACAGTTCAAAATCTAGAGGGATGCAAAATCTGTTCTTAAATGCTCGCGCTATTGCCTGGTCTCCCTCGTCTTCCTTTGCATCTGCAGCATTAAGCCTGTGCTTAAGACCGTTTGGGCTCTGATTCCCTGAAAGATTTTGTCTTTTCTTTCTGTTCTGGCAGCCACAGATCAGAATAGAGATTAAAAATGTCTGCGCTACTCAGTGAGAAGACTTCTCTACCTTCCAGTTTAATTACCATATTTTTAATGATGGCCCTGCCCAGGTTAGCAACGACAGTAGCATTAGGATCCGCCAACTCAATATCTATTTTGAATAATAGCTTGGCAGTGCCTGGCATTATAACATCGTCAGGCCCGAGGTCACTAAATCTTACTGTTAACATTTCATTGGGCTCAATTGTTGATGTATTATTTACAACACGCACAGTCTGTCTTATGCCTTTTATGCCATGGGGCTCCTTCGCTTTTCTGTATGGATCAAGGTCGCAGCCGTATGGGTTCATTTTTAATAAAACAAAAAAATAATGAATATATAAATATGGCTGATGAAGATTTTGACGCGATTGATCCTATTGAAGAAGAAGATGAAATAGAACCGGGCCGTTCAATACAAGATGAACTTGAAGGAGCAGAAGCGGGTTCTTTACTCCCTAGGCAGCGTCAAGAACTATTGCGACAACGAATTGAATCATTCTATAGAAGTATAGGACGAAGGCTGCCAGACGTGCTCGATCCTAACGATTTTGAGATGTGAAAAGTGGGCGGAGACGAGGAAGGTCATTTGTTTATAAAATATAAGAAGGGCAATAAACAAATGCGTAAACAAGTTACTGATAGCCGGGACCCCTCCGAGTTTTTAATTCCGGGCTCACTTGGGGAGATTCCTATTCGGGTCAGAAGGCGATTAAATATTGTAGATCCAAGGCAGTCTGCTCTAAGGTCTAAGGCTGTTAGTGCTTTACAGAACTTGAAGCAAAGGTTGCCAGCGCAGTCTGAAATGCAAAACATACCTCTTCAAGAATTAAGTCAAAGAGCAGATGAAGTAATAGCAGAAGTTGAGACGAGTTTTAATGAAGAAACACAGTTAAAAACAATTGCCGATTCTTCATCGCCTAGTCAAAGAGAACGTGAGCTGAGTCATGAAGAAGAAGCAGCTTTACAAACAATTGATGATCCTCCATTGTCTGAGCGTGAACTCGAGGGTCTTAAAGCTGCTCTGCGTGAAATCAGGGCTCTTGATGCTACTCTACAGAGAATAAATGGCGAGCTAAAAAACAATTTGGCAAAACTTGGTGAGCTAGAGAGAGAGATAGAAGAAGAAAAAAATAAACTGGCTGATGCAGATGATAACAATTTAGGGTTAGAAGAAAAGGCTAGAATACAGGCGAAAATACAGAATTTAATGTCACTAAGGGCAAACAGGTTAGAAACGCTGTCTACTAACAGAGAACAAATAGTATTACAAACAAACAGAATCAAAGAAACTATAAACAGACTCCTTCATGAAAATACTACGTTAGCAGAAAGAATAAGAATTCTGTTTAGAGAGCAGGGGATTACAATAGTTAGTATATTAACAGCTGTTGGGTTTGCTATCTCTACACTCGTTTATGCATTAACTGGCAGTGCGCCAACAGGGCCAGTAGCGCCTCCAACGCCTCAGCCCGGTAAAAGTTGGATTAGAAAACAATTGCACCATCTGGCAAACCTATTAAAGAAGTTAGCTGTCAAAGCGCTTGATGCTCTGCCTGGCATAATAGGCAGTGTTGTTAGTTGGGTTTTGTCTACCATAGGCAAAGTGGCTGGTTATATGGCCGACCATCTGTGGACGTTAGGAGTGCTGGCTGCCGGTTTAATTTTTAGTGAAATAAAGTATGGCTAATCCAGTAAAAGTTAAAAACACAACAAGGGCAGTCTTTTCGCTAGTGTGTCTGTCGGGGTGAGGTGCATCAACAGGCGGTGTTGGACCGCTTTCTGGCTGTGGGCTGCTTATAACTGGTGGGGGGTCGCTTTCAGGGCTAGATACTTTTTTTAAAATGGCTGGCGCGGGCCTTGTGTTTAAACCTTGATTGTGTCCTAAGTTTTGGTCGTCTCCGGCTATGAGAATTTCATTATTATAATTCTGTATCATGCCAATCTGTAGTCTAAGGTTAGAAGGCAGCATGTATAATCCATGACCTACAACAAAGTCAACCTTTGACCTAGCATGTGAAAGAACGTTTTGGTACCTTTGTATGCTGGAAGGTAAATCAACAGCAGAGTTAATAGCATCTTCTAAATTGGCTAGAAATTGTTTTCTGGCGTCAAAGCCTGTAGATTGATCCACTATGCTAGACTTGGTCTGTGCTTGCGCTCCTAATAGACACCAAACGTACGTCCGTATGGAGTCATTAAGTCTTTGCACTCCTGGCATTGTTAGGCCTTCACTTTTATCTAAGATAAATGTTGCCCAAGCATTGGGGTGTTGTTGTTCTATTGATCCCAATCTAACTTGGGAGTTTGGCTTAAAAGAGGTGTGGCCGGGCCAGTAGTCAAAATTATATTCTCTACGCTGACCCCACAAATACAATGTGCCCAACCCGTGATTGCGGTCTAACTTTTGTCTAAAGTTATTTGAAGGGTTAATGTTAAATTCGTTGCAGATTCTTCCATATGCATTATTGTCCATTGAGCTGAGAAATGGATTAAACGCGTTGTCGTTGGGGAGGCGCACCTGTAGTTCAGTTAGTATGCGTCTATACTGGTAATAAACATGAAAGTTATATACTGACCTTACTAAGAGATTAGGGTGGTTTAAATGGTTTGTATATGAAACACCGCAGCCAGTGGTTGAGCAGTAAACTGCAAAATTTAACTGATTCTGGTAAAAATCCATGGGGTGAGTTGACCATGCTGATGGCACTCTATCACTCTTTATTGGGGGATTTAAATATCTAGTTAGTGGGTTTACAAGTCTGACTTGGAAGCCATATGATTCATCCACTGCGATGGTTAGGTTACTAAAGTCCAAAGATTTGGGCTCATAAACCCCTCCTACGTCGTAAGTGGCACTTTCATTATATTTAAAAGGTTCCATTTTAAATAGATTTTTAAAAAGGATGCACATTTATATAACTAAACAAAGCACGCGTGTGTTCTTAAAGTATCCAATTGACAATAGGCGCGGTAATAATAGGGTTGCTCTTAGAGAAATTGGTTTTAAAGTTAAGTGGATTAATATATCTGAAAAAGCTAAGAATAACTGGGTGAATGTTAAGGACGGGCAAGGTAATTTATTAAAGCAGTTAAAAATACCTGATGGTTACTACAACTTTTGTTCTTTAAAAGAAGTATTTAGCAATTTTAGCATTAAGTTAAAAATTAATGAGGCAAATCTTATAATTACTATGCACTTTCCAGAAGAAAGAAGAGAATACACTTTTCCTAAAGGTCTTGCTAGAATCTTGGGCTTTTATGACAGTGGTGAAACGTATCATATTAAAACACATAAGTACTTAGAAAGTGGCCTCTACGAGTATGCAGGTAGTAGACCGTCCGATTTTCTAATTAACCCAAGGTTGTATGTTCATTTAAGTGAATTAAAAACAAATGCTAATTTGTTTAATGGAAATCCATCTACGGTTCTAAGAGTGTTGCCATCACTTGAGGCGGGGTTTTGCGATTATCAGTCATATACATTTAATAACGCTCAATTAAAAAAATTAGTTGGTGAGGATATACATTCATTGTGTGTCAAAATAACTAACCAAGACGGAAAGCCAGTTGTTTGTTCTGATTTGTTAGTAGTGCTTGAGATAGAAGATTAATCAGAGAGAATGTCTAAATGTGTGGTTCTAGAGCAGCAATATTATTTTGCCCGCAAACCCCCACTTTTCACGCGATTAGATTTGTTTAATTTTGTAGGTTTTTAGCTATTTTTTTGGTTGAGAAAATTTGATTATGTGAAAAGTGGGGTTTGCGGGCGAAATAAGATGGCTGAGCTAGAAGGCACATTTATACATTCTCTCCACTGATCATTTAACAGCAGAACCTTGTGCTGACGAGTAAGTGATTGGCGGGTAAGGTGGGAGCATGAGGTTTGGAACCCTGTGTCAGGAAATATCGTAAAGTGTTCGACACAGCATGTGCATAATCAAGTGTTACCTTTTCTTTATAAGTTGATGTTGATGATGATACTGATTAGGAAGAGAGGGAGAAGGGAGAGAAGAATGTATTTAGGAGTGGTGTAGTTGCTTTTTACTGTTCAACATTCTTGACGCCGTTTATTTATTATTATTTATTTATTTATTTATTCATTCATTACCTATCTATTCATTCGTGGGTTTGTTTATCCATGTATTGATTTGTGCATTCAATTTTAATTAACTGATCCATTTATTGACTTATTCATGTATTAATTTATTGTTTCTGCCCTCACCAGTCTATATGGCTTCTTGGCATGGAAAATATTTATATGATTTACTTTTAGTGTGTAATATAACTATGTGGTTTAAAGATGTAAAAGTGTACCGGTTGTGTGTTCCTATATTTTGTGTTTCAGCTTTATTGTAGTTGCTTTTAGCTTTGTTTTCGTACCTGTACTTGATTTTCAAATATTTGAATTTACAGTATGTTGAATTCGATCTGAAGTGTGACTGTTTTGATGAGTAATTGACTATGAACCTTTCCTGATGATCAGCAGGTTCGTGTATTGGCATCGCAGAGAAGATGACGTCAGTAGTTCTCTGTGGACTACTTTTTTGTGGTGGCAA
>CM065741.1:43812822-43830322 GCA_033310375.1 Conus canariensis | reverse complement strand
TCCGCAGACCACAGCAGTTCCACAGACCACATCCATTCCACAGACGACAACCATTCTATGGACCACAGCCATTCCACAGACCACAGGCAATCCGCAGACCACAGTCATTCCATAGACCACAGCCATTCACAGACCACAGCAGTTCACAGACCACAGCCATTCCACAGACCACAGCCATTCCACAGACCACAGCCATTCCACAGACCACAGCCATTCACAGAACACAGCAGTTCCACAGACCACATAATTCAACAGACCACAGCCATCACAGACCACAGCATTCCACAGACCACACATAAGCATTCACAACACAGCATTCCACAGACACAGCCATTCCACAGACCACAGCCATTCCACAGACACACTCCACAGCCACCCATTCCACAACCATTCCACAGCCATTCCACAGCACCACAGCCATTCACCCATCCACAGACCACAGCCATTCCACAGCCCCATTCACAGACCATCACAGCCATTCAACAGACCAGCATTAGCCATTCACAGACCCAGATTAACGCATTCGCAGACAAGCATTCCAAGCCATTAAGACACAGCCACATTCCTCACAGTGGGGAAGCCCTGATGGCATTGCCTGAGTAAATTTGCCAATGTAAAAGAAGTCAATCTAATAATGTAAATGAATTAAATCTGCTGATGTGAAAGAAGTAAATCTGCCATTGTAAAAGTCACGTACAGTACACCAAGTATATCTCTGCACTCATACGCGCATGCGCGCCCTGATGCGTTCACCAAATACTCCACTCTCTCACAGCTGTCACGCATTCCATTCTCTTCTGACGTGGCTTCCAACAAAAATATACCTTCTACTCTACTTAGTATTTACACATGAAACACTCAGATGCAATAGATAACGGTGTTAAAACAGAGGAGATCAATACTACCAAATCCTAGGTTAAATTATATAAACAGCTTCTTGTCTAGCCAGATTTCTGCGCAAACACATACTTGCACAGTACACCAGAAATCTGTCTGTGTTACACTATTACAGCACTACAAAAAGTCTCGTTGCTTCTGGACACGCAGCTGGTGATGGCGACGGTGGTGTGCCTTAGGTCTTCTGGCTCCAGGTTCTGGAGTGGGGTTGCTGCAGTCGTATTCTTGGGGACTCTTCTCAAACAAAAGTCTTCTGCTATCGTCTGGGACTATTACTTAGTTTTCTTTTTCTTTCTATACAGCGCCTTATCCTTGTGTCAGAAACTAGCATGCACTGTCCGGGTCTGTGTATTGAAGCTACAAGATGTGAAAGCTGGACATTCAATAGGCTGTTGTAACAATTGTCAGGAATGTGCTGTCCTCGAATGTCCATGAACTCGGGACCTTTAAGGGGGAAATGTACTTCAGTATCCAATTATTCTTTGAGAAAAAAAAGTCAGGAGCATTCACTATGACTGTTGCTATAGCGCAGTCTGTGTTTTGAAAGGAGACACACTCAAACTGATTAGACCTCTTGCTGTAATATAATGTAGTTCACACAAGTAAGATGGCATAGAAAAGGTCGACGTATATGTAGAATGAAAATTGAACGGTTTCTTTTTATAGAAACGTCATCTGTCCATTCAACTGTGTATGATGAAATCATCCTTTCTCTGAACTCGTTCAGAAACG
This sequence comes from Conus canariensis, assembly GCA_033310375.1. Lineage (NCBI taxonomy): Eukaryota > Metazoa > Mollusca > Gastropoda > Neogastropoda > Conidae > Conus > Conus canariensis. The sequence goes on along the minus strand of CM065741.1, from coordinate 43,828,693 downwards.
ATCTTTCATCATAAACCTCTTGATTAGTGCAGACAATATCAAAACCATGTTTGTACCAAACAAAGCAGACAGAATATGCTCATGCTTGTTCTTGCATGCATAACAACCTTCGGTATGTTTTAATAGGTAGAGGATGGTATCTTGACGGTGCATGATCAGGATTTTACAGATTTTATGAAACAAAATGATATCTAGGGGGTATCTTCCCATTTCACCCTAAACCATAGTACTATATGATTTTCTAGAAGCATTCAAAGATCTTTACAGGAGAAATATCTATCGGTGGCATATTGATCTGCAGTTGCACACCAAAACTACAAACTCAACCCCTACTTTAAACCAGGTTGAATCTGGGTATCGAAAAACTTGACAAAGATATGTGGAGATTTCTCTCCAAAAGTTCACTGTAATTTCAGAATTTCAATAATTCCTTTGTCTGCTTAATAAGAGAGAGAGAGAGAGAGAGAGAGAGAGAGAGAGAGAGAGAGAGAGAGAGAGAGAGAGAGAGAGAGAGAGAGAGAGCATATAGACGTGCACTAGCGAGGTATATACCTTTTCAAACGACTCGGTTCTTGACATGGTTTCTCTAGATCGTCCACGTGGAATATATGATCAACCCTGATCCACGTAACGGCCGGAACGTTGTCTGCGCCGTCTGCCGAGTGCCGCGTGCCACCAACATCATGATCCCGGCCTCCGTTCACTGTCCGTGTGAGAAAGGCTGGACCACTGAGTACACCGGCTACCTCATGGCGGGCATGCGCTGGAATGATCGTCCCAGCACCGAGTACATCTGCGTGGACTCGTCCCTCGTGGGAGATGCAGTTACTGTTCGTGTGATCTCCAACTATGGAGCTCTCTACCACACCAAAACCATGTGTAACACTGCGCTGCCTTGCCCCCCTTTCGAGGCGAATATCACTGGCTGTGTCATGTGTTCCAAATAGGCACGACCCATGGTTTTCCCCTGAAAAGTTTCGAGAAGACACGGGAAACCCTAAGAAATGTGAAATGATAATAATGACAACAAGGATAAGTTATTCCAGAAAGGCCATGGTCCTGTTTGAAAAGAGCGTATTACAAAAATCCTGCTGAACTAGAATACTTACATCTGCATGAATGGTAAGTTAAGGTTGAAGGTTAACATTCCCATAGCCTATTCCCTGTAGTCTGGGAGGCAGTAAAGTGTCTGAGCTTCACCATGTCAGGGTACAGCATGATGGAAAATGGAGCCCATTCATCTCCTTCCACTGCCTTTAACCTTTTCTGAGCTGAATCAAGTACCCATGTCTAGCTGGGTGGACAGAGAGGGTTTCAGAAAAAAAAATTCCGATCCCACAAATTGTTCAGACTCACGACCGTTAGCTCAGCAGAGAAATGCTCGATGTTTGACCGTAAACCGTCTAACTGAATCATTCCCATACAATGTAAACAGCCTCATGTCAAAACACTCCTCCTTTTGAATGACGTCTACAAATAGTAAAGCAGGATTTCTTGGAATATGGCCAACAAAAAGTAGAAGTAAAGCAGGATTTCTTGGAATGTGGCCAACAAAAAGTAGAAGTAAAGCAAGATTTCTTGGAATATGGCCGAACAAAAAGTAGAAGAACTTTAGATAGGGGCGAGATCGCTATTGAACGGAGTCACCTTTTTTTTTTCAACCCGGATCTGCTTCAAAATTTAATGTTTGTCATTGGGCAGCAATTCTTCCTTACCAAACAAAATCTTTAAAAAAGGTAATTCTGTATTTTTTTTTTAGCAGACATGGATTCCCCTTTTCATTCCAGACAACACCATGCCTTAACATGAAAATTTAAGCGGATTGATCATTAATCGGTATTTGTCTGCTGGCGCTTCATTCATCCATTCATTCATTCCATATTCATATCTCAGTTTCCTCCCTTCATTTCTTTTGATATTTCATGCAGGCTATATGTTAAGTGTCATCCATACCAATGGCCAAACTGGCCTTCTCTTCTGAAAGTTGGTGATGTGGTTTTCAACGTGCACAATATGTTATGCATGCTTTCACCTCAGGTTATAGCCTCAGTTCGAAGAGCCAGAACTAGTGTTAATTCCGAGGGGAAAAATCACTCTGTAGCGAAACTGCCTGGCAGAATTCGAACCCAAACCCCAGAATCACCTGGGTTACGAGTTTGACGCTCTACCAACTGAGCTGGGGGGGGGGGGGGGGCATGTTTCTTGAAATCGGTTTGGTACTGTTCGTGTAATCTTCCTGATAATCGGGCTAAGCAACCAACCGACAAACAAACTAACAGAGATAGCTGAAAACATTAGTCCTTTCAGAGGTAACAAGAGCGATATCAGGTCAGGTCTGCTACTCTTACTGTAATGACAGACTAAGTAATGCTGTGTTGACAAACGAGAGAATAAAGAAAGAAACAAAACGAAGTGTCGATGGTGATTTGTTTGAAAGCTGTGCTCAGACTGACGGCTAAAACAACATGTTCTTTGGCTTCATGTATCTTCACTAAATGGTCATAATTCTGATGACACCACACACCTCAGTAGTAAACCTATATCACCATACCCCAGTGATGTATCTCCACAATAGTATGTCTCTTACTCGATGTAACACCACTCTATATTGCCCAATGCCTAAACATACACATCCCTATCCTGCTGTGTCATTACAACACACATTTTCTCACAACCCTTCCACCCCCCCCCCCCCCCCCCACTTGGCTATGACTTTACATTGCTCCTCTTAACACGTGTAAGTTTGCATATCACCAGATCGACCAATGCCCTGTGCTGTGTCATGACTGATGTGTCGTGATGACACGTTCTTCATTTGTGGTGACCTTTGTCCTAGTTTTTCCGTCACACCTTAAGGGAGCCCTTGTCAAAGACAAAGTAGTGGGAAGAAACACACGGGGTCTCATGTTTCTAGGGCGTTGACAGACAGACGGGGATTCATGTCTCTAGGGCGTTGACAGAAAGACTGGGATTCATGTCTCTAGGGCGTTGACAGACAGACTGGGATCCATGTCTCTAGGGCGTTGACAGACAGACTGGGATTCATGTCTCTAGGGCGTTGACAGATAGACTGGGATTCATGTCTCTAGGGCGTTGACAGACAGACTGGGATTTGATGTCTCTATGGCGTTGACAGACAGACTGGGATTCATGTCTCTAGGTCGTTGACAGATAGACTGGGATTCATGTCTCTAGGGCGTTGACAGACAGACGGGGATACATGTCTCTAGGGCGTTGACAGACAGACTGGGATTCATGTCTCTAAGGTGTTGGCAGACAGACTGGGATTCATGTCTCTAGAGCGTGGACAGATAGACTGGGATTCATGTCTCTAGGGCATTGACAGACGGACTGGGATTCATGTCTCTAGGGCGTTGACAGACAGACTGGGATTTGATGTTTCTAGGGCATTGACAGACAGACTTGATTACATGTCTCTTAGTGAGTTGCATACAGCCCGGATTACCATGCCTGCTAGGTCATGATGACAGACAGTTTCAGTGGTGATTCATTGTCTTAAGGGCGTAGACAGACAGAACTAGGGATTCATGTTCTAGGGCGTTGACAGACAGACTGGGATTCATGTCTCTAGGGCGTTGCAGACAGACTGGGATTCATGTCTCTAGGGCGTTGACAGATCAGACTGGGATTCATGTCTCTAGGGCGTTGACAGACAGACTGGGATTTCATGTCTCTATGCTGGCAGACAGACTGGGATTCATGTCTCTAGGGCGTTTGACAGACAGACTGGGATTCATGTCTCTAGGGCGTTGACAGACGGACTGGGATTCATGTCTCTAGGGCGTTGACAGACAGACTGGGATTGATGTTTCTAGGGCATTGACAGACAGACTGGGATTCATGTCTCTAGGGCGTTGACAACAGACTGGGATTCATGTCTCTAGGGCGTTGACAGACAGACTGGGATTTGATGTCTCTAGGCTTGGACAGACAGACTGGGATTTGATGTTTCTAGGGCATTGACAGACAGACTGGGATTCATGTCTTTAGGGCGTTGACAGACAGACTGGGATTCATGTCTCTAGGGCGTTGACAGACAGACTGGGATTCATGTCTCTAAGGGCGTTGCAGACAGACTGGGATTCATGTCTCTAGGCGTGGACAGACAGACTGGGATTCATGTCTTAGTGGCTTGGACAGACAGACTGGGATTCATGTATCTAAGGTGTTGCAGATAGACTGGGATTCATGTCTTAGGGGTTGACAGACAGACTGGGATTCATGTCTTTAGGGCGTTGACAGACAGACTGGCATTCATGTCTCTAGGCATGGACAGACAGACTGGGATTCATGTCTCTAGGGCGTTGACAGAAAGACTGGGATTCATGTCTCTAGGGCTTGACAGACAGACTGGGATTATGTCTCTAGGGCGTTGACAGACAGACTGGGATTCATGTCTCTACACGTTGACAGACAGACTGGGATTCATGTCTCTAGGGCGTTGACAGACAGACTGGGATTTGATGTTTCTAGGGCGTTGACAGACAGACTGGGATTCATGTCCCTATGGCGTTGACAGAAAGACTGGGATTCATGTTTCTATTGCTTAACAGACAGACTGGGATTTGATGTCTCTAAGGCTTTGGCAGACAGGACTGGGATTTGATGTCTCTGAGTCGTTGACAGAAGACTGGGATTTGACAGGCACTTTGGGACCGTTGCGTCTGTCCCCCCCCCCCCCCACCCCCCCCCACCCCCCCCCCCCGCCCCTAACCAACCACAGGGGACGTTCAGTCACTTTGTGTAAGCAGAAAAACGACAATCGTCAGTACGGGGCTTACTGGATGGTGTCTTATGTGTGTTGCATGGAAAACGCGCACCAGTGGACACCACCGACTCCCTCAAAAGCAGTGCAGTGTCTTCTCTGGTGGGCTGCCTCTTGACGAACTCAGATGGATTGTTCTTTGTGAACTATTGGCTTTGTGGTAGCAAACATTGATCCTGGATGTGACCTAGTTGGGGGAATAGATGAGACCTACTTGATTTGGTTCTCTTCGTAAACAGGGTAGAATAGCTCACATTGAATGCAAATTTTCCTCTTGTTGAAGAGCTGCACTGACCAGTTTTCAATCCATCGTCTTTATCTTCCACATCGTCACTGATCACTTTGTAAATTGAAGCAAAATGGTGAAGATCTATAGTCATGTTCTATCGTAATTGGTTCAGTGTCCCCCCCCCCCCCCCCCTCCCTCCCCATCTAAATCCTCACCCATGGTGAGTACTTGTCAGATTTTGAATTTCAACAGGCTCTTGAGTGGTGGTCGTTGGAAGAATGGAGGTGTTACTTTACATCAGTAGGTTTAACATAGACTGAAACTGGAACATTTATTATCTGCAGTAATGTGTTCTCGTGCTGTGGCTTTGCTTTAAGAACAGGCGTTTTGGGGCCAAATTTGTAACAGTCGTCTCTGGCCTGTATTTATCCCTGCTTCCAATATTGTACTCTCAACTGCTCTCCTGCCACTACACAGACACAGTACAGACACGCACACACAGACAGACAGACGACAGATTGGCAGACAGACAGACAGACAGACAGACAGACACACACACACACACTCTCTCTCTCTCTCTTTCTCTCTCTCTCTCTCTCTCTCACACACACACACACACACACACACACACACACACACCACACACACACACACACACACATTCGTCTGACCTCAGACTGACGTAGAATCGATCGGCTCACAGCCCATGAGTCATCTGTGGAAGCACTGAGGTTAGGCCACGTTCTTTTCGCAATCTGTCGATCTCCAACACGAATCCACCAGACAGGTAGAGTCTATCTCTTGTGGATCTCAGTAGTCTTGTCCATCACTGAGCGCCTTTGTACATCGGTTCAGATCAAAGGGTAGGAGGTAGGTGCCTCTCCTCCTGCTCTGAGAGAGAGAGAGAGAGAGAGAGAGAGAGAGAGAGAGAGAGGGGGGGGGGAGGAGGATCAACATATAAAAACTTTGTGACACTGGTGTCAATTGAAAGAGCAGATATGAGGACTGAGGGCAAAAGGTCCAGCAGCTTTGTTTCAGGACCAGTAGCTGTTGTGTGTTGTCCACAGCAACTGCACAGTGAACATGTCCTGCACTGTATATCAACTAACATATCTACAGTACACTGCAACTGCACAGTGAACATGTCCTGCACTGTATATCAACTAACATATCTACAGTACACCATGATAACCTGTCGTTTCCACAACTGCTACACAAACTCGTCCAGAATGTGAATACCGACGAATTTTCTGACCAATAGCTAAGTAGTTTACAGAATTCAGAGAATCCTGGGATCCAGCACACATATTGACAGCAAGAAAAGGGACACTGACGTACGACAAGGACAAATCTGAAGCAGTCTGTTTCCATCCTCAACTTCTTTCTGCCTATAAAGATCCTCATCTTCAATGTCACCACGACGCATGTTGTCTTAACTTTTTTCTTTAACACACTTTGTGACTATGCTCGCAAGAGGTGCCTCACTGTTCCGCCACCACCACCAGCATGTCTGCAGCACACGTCGAGCTGCCTTAGACAACACCGCACTTTAGATTTGTGTGCACACTTTGAGTGTGTGTGTGTGTGGTTGTGTGTGTGTGTGTGTGTGTGTGTGTGTGTGGTGGAGAGAGAGAGAGAGAGAGAGAGAGAGAGAGAGGGGGGGGGAGTAGAGAGTCACAGATCCAGTTCACAGAGTGTTTGCTTCCAGAGACAAATGCAGCCCACGACAAAGCAACAAAGGTCCAGTTTTTATTCCCAACAATCAGCGCATCACTGTATCTTTCCCCAGCTCAGACATAATGGGAAAAGACATATTCCCTCTCTATTCTTTGAGTGCAGCCACTCTGAACCTGTTTCCCTCATTGTCATGATGCACTGCAAGAGGAGGTGGAAAAACACACACACGCGCACGCACACCAGGAGGTGTGTGTGTGTGTGTGTGTGTGTGTGTGTGTGTGTGTGTGTGTGTGTGTGTGTGTGTGTGCGTGCGCGCGCGTGTATGCGTGTGTGTGAGTGTGTGTGTGTGTGTGTGTGTGTGTGTGTGTGTGTGTGTGTGAGTGTGTGTGTGTGTGTGCGTGCGTGCGTGTGTGTGTGTGTGTGTGTGTGTGTGTGTGTGTGTGTGTGTGTGTGTGTGTGTGTGAGGGTTTTGTTGCTTGGCAACACCGTCCGTCCGGCTGATGGAAGGGGAATCGGCCTCATCCCCTTCTGCCCTTGGGGTGGCGGCGCCGTTCCGCGTCCTCCGCTGACTGCTGTGCTGTGGGTGGGTCTTGCGTGGTTTGTGGCCGCGTGGGACCTACTGAGACTGCCTGAATTTTCCAAATCGTGCTTCTTGTTTGTGACGTCTTTTTTTCTCTACGTCTCACTGATATTGACGTCATTAACACAGCAAAATTTGCGTGTGCTGTCGTGTTTTCTTTCGTTACCTGGTTTTGTGTTACCTTGGTAACACCGCCTGTGTGACAGACACAATCGCCCTCATCCCTTTTGCCGTCCAGATGACTGCAGCGCTTCGCGTCCTCCGCCGACTGCTGTACCTTGTGGAAGCGGGTCTTACGACCTGCTGAAACTTCGACGGCAGTTTCAAATCATTCTTCTCGTTTATGACGTCTTTTTTGTTTACCCCTCGTCTCAAGATCTTGACGTCATTATCACAGCGAAAGTTGCGTGTGCTGGCGTGTTTGCTTTCTTTTTTCTTGACATGCTGGATTCTCCCGTCTACAATCAAGTCAGTGTGTGGTGCTAACATCTCCCACCTCTTCTATCTCTTAAAATCCAAATTGTGTCATGTTCTAATACCAAAATCAGATTTCATTGATACCTCTCAAGCCTGTTAATTTGACTTGTACATTTTTAGATAGAGTAGATACAGGACAGCGCTGCACAATCAATTTTCCTAATTGATTATGTTTTCATCTAAATAGTATTTACTTTAAAAGTCAACAGTCTGGGACTGGATTATTTGAAAAGACCTCTCTTTGTTTAAAAAAAAAACCCTAAACTAACGTGTTATATATAAATATATATTAATCATTTCTATCCAGACTCATACCATGTATGCTGTTTATTTCTATCAAACCCATACCATATAGTACTAGTCATAATTAGTGATGGGTTCCCGTATACTATCACTGTAGTGTTTGGTGTTGGACCTTCTGTTTGTTTGTTAGCTTGTTTGCTTTAAGTGTTGTTGTTGTTATTGTTGTTGTTGGTTGGTGGTGGTGGTGGTGGTGGTGGTGGTGGTGTGTGTGTGTGTGTGTGTGTGTGTGTGTGTGTGTGTGTGTGTTTCTAATCTAGTCACCTAAAGTAACTCCCTCCCAAACTCTCCCCTCCTTCATTTCCTACTCACCCCTACCCCTTTCCCGCCGCATCCTTGCCCCCCATCCCCCTAGTTTCTATTTTTTTCCCCACAAAAAAGAAGAAGAAGAAAGAAAAAAAAGGATCCTGCATGGCGTCTCCAAGCTCAGTGCAGTTATTAAATGAAAAGGAATTTGGTTGTCTGAATGATCTCAAAGTTTCACAACTTAAAAGAATCTTAGTTGAAAATAATCTTCCTAAACATGGCAAGAAAAAGCATCTTATTAATAGAATAAAATCTAAGCTTGGTGAGGGAAAAAACAGTTGTCCTGAAGAAGAATGTGCTGTTGATACCTCTTTAAAAACAGCAAAATCGTCACAATCTTGCTCTGTTTTATCGCCAGATGTATCATGCGCAAATTCGTCCACATCATCATCCCCTATCCCAGCAACTGTTGATGTGAACACATCTTCCACAAATCCCAACTTTTCTCCACAGAAATCATTTTCTTTTCGCTTTCCAGTACTTCTGGAAGATACGAAAGAAAGGATCTGCCACACTGAGTGGTCTGGGCATTTTGAGCAAAAAGCTTTGGGTCAACTCCATTTGGACCCATAGCCGGTCAGAAACAGCTCTCCTCAGGCAGGTGGTTGATCGGTTGTACTTCCGCCGATCAACAAAATCGACTACAAAAAACAACCAATTTGTCAGGAATTTTAATAAAATGTTCTGTACCTGAGGTTTTCACCGAAGGTGTGGTAAAGCCAATTCCTCTTGACATCAGTCTTTCTGACATTAAGAAAGAACTGAGTCATGTTTCTTCTGTTAAAAGACTTCCCAATAAAGATGGAAGTGAATCAAGAGCCATAAAAATCACTTTCTCTACATCAACACTGCCAAAAGAAATATGTATTGGGTTCCAGTGTTTCTCTGTTGATCCTTTTGTACCACCTGTCTATCGTTGTACTAGGTGCAACAGACTGGGGCACACAAGTCTGCGTGTCGGGCTAAGCCGACTTGTGGAAGATGTGGTCACAATGACCATGTCTTGGAATCGTGTACCAGGGCCAAACATTGTATAAACTGTTCTGGAGATCATTCAGCCTCTTACCTTGGATGCCCGGAATATAAATTACGTGTTTTGGCCGGTAAGCTAAAGTCTTCCAACCACATGCCATATTCTGAGGCTCTCAGACAAATCACAGTTCAAAAGAGCAAAGGAGAGGTAAAGGTGCAGGAATTAAAAGAAGACCCCAGGGTGCCGGGAAACGATAATTCAATTAAAGCTAATCACCACATCAAGTCTTATTCCTCGGTTCTGAGTCAAGGAATGATGAAGGCTAATCAACAAAACTCGCTGCCCACTTCTTTGGATTCTAGCCCCCCTTCAATCTGGGGCACACGTATTTTACCAACTCATACTAATAGTTCAAATCAAACTAGTATTGCTGTCACAAATCAGACAAGTATAGGACAGACATCAAAAATTTCGAAAACATCTGTGCCAACTTCTCTTAAAGAAAAGCCTGACTTTCAAGTTCGTTCAAAAAACAATCTGTAAATTTTAATCTTGAAAAGATTTTAATGTATCTTGAAAGTCTCTCAGTGAAATGTCTGACCATCCTAACAAAAATTTCTGATGTCATGACTTCGTCAATCATTGAATTGAAAACAATTCTGTCCAATGCCTGTCTGAACTCCAAATGAACGTACAAAGAGAAGTTCTGTCAAACGTTATCCGTTTTTGGTGTTCTCTGTTGCTGGTATTCTCAGTTATAGTCCTTTTCCTTACGAATAACATGATGTGTATGAGGCCTGAACAAGTCAAACCTACTGGTATTTGCTCGTTTCTACAATTGAATTGTAGAAGTAAGTGCAATTTTGTATATTTGGAAAATTTTTTGCAGAAGCGTTCTTTTGACGTAGTTGTGCTTCAGTCATTGAATTGCCACAAAAATGACTTACCCAAGTTAAACGGATTCTTCTACTCACCTGTTATAGATGAGGTAAAAGCCGACGTTAAAATAAAAGTTGCTACATATGTAGCTTGCAATCTTATGTATCAACCGTGCAAAACACCGTGTTCTTCAATAGATAAACGTTTATATTCTTGCTGTATAGAAATTAAGGTTGATGGTAAATATTTCAACATTTTGAACTGTTATTATCCGGATGGAGTGTCTAAAGGTGAAGCTGACTGGATAATGGATTTAGACTGCTCTAGACAATGGGTTATTCTTGGCGATTTTAATTCCCACCACGCTTTGTGGTCCGAAAATCCCAATAATATTGTTAACAACAACGAATACCTTGCCAGTACAATAATCAACGCCAACTTAACCATTTTAAATGACGGCTCTATAACAAGAATTGCTGATCGATCAGATCAGCGTTGCTCATCGATAGATTTGTCTTTAGTTTCCCCAGACATAAACCCTTTGTGTACTTGTCAGGTTCATCAAATACCGTTAGGCAGTGATCATCTCCCTATTGAAATCCAACTTCTAGTGAGCTCTGAAAAAACAATCTACAATTCTGAATGCACTAAATATAATGAAGATAAGGCTAATTGGGCGCTTTTTAATCACATTTTGACAGCAGGTTCGTCTTTTCTAAATTTCAATCAAAATACAGTGTTAGAGGAAGGTTTGGAAAATTGTTATTTTGAATTAAGAAAACTTATACTTAAGGCTGCAGATTCTGCAATCCCAAAAGTCAAATTAAAGAATCATCCAAAGAAAGCGTCAAACCCTTGGTGGAATATTGCGTGTGAAGTCGCCGTGGGTGCGAAAACTAAGGCCTTCAAAAGCTGGATGATAAGCCGTCATACGCAGCCTAAAAGTAGAGTGGAACAGTTACACGCTGAATACAAAAAAGCTAACACCAATAGTAACAAAGTTGTTGCTTTTGCAAAGCAGCAATATTACAAAAACTTAGTCATCAACTGTTCCAAACACCCAAACGATAGCGCTTTACTTTGGAAAGAAATTAGAAAATCTAAAGGTTCTTTTCATCTCCCAGATCCTGTTTTGATTGAAAACGATAAAATCTATAAGACAAACGAGGAGAAAGTTGAATTATTTGCTGACACTTTCGCAGCAATGAGTCAGACTGAACATCTGCCTAAAGAAGAGCAAGAACGAAGAAGAACTATTGAAAACGAAGGGAGAAACATTGAACCACATGACGATGACAACACGTTATATATTAATAAAAATCTAACAATGGAGGAGCTTCTGTACTCACTTCGCCGTCTAAAATCTGGTAAAATTGCGACAGGGTTTGATCCCATTTCTTACAACATGATAAAGCATTTTCCACAATGCTTTTTGAAAAAATTATTAGAGTTCTTCCAATTATGCTGGAATTCTGGAAAGCTGCCAATGGCTTGGAAGAAAGCAACAGTTGTACCTATCCATAAACAAGGAAAATCAAAAAGAAAATCTTCTAATTTTCGACCCATTTCTTTGACTCCTCACATTGGAAAACTTTTTGAGAGGATAATGAAATTCAGATTAGAACATTTCCTTGAAAAGAATGGGATTTTGCCAATATTTCAAGCTGGTTTCAGAAAAGGGAGGTGTGTCACTGATCATGTTAGTCTTTTAGCTTCACACGTCAAAAAAGCCTTGGCTAAGCGACACTCTACTTTAGCCACGTTTTTTGATATTCATAGAGCGTACGATTCTGTTTGGCATTTTAAATTATTGTCCAAGGCTCATGAAATTGGGATTAAAGGTCGTTTCCACATGTTTTTACAATCATTTTTATCTGGAAGAACGCTACAAGTAAAACTAAATGGTGTGCTGTCAAGTACAAGATATGTTAACATGGGTGTCCCTCAAGGAAGTGTCATTTCTCCAATCCTCTTCTCATTGATGCTTTATGATCTTAATCAGATTGACACGAAAGGGGCAACTTTAGCTGCTTATGCAGATGATATTGCAATGTGGAAAAATGTAAATTGTAATTTTACAAAAAACAAAATCAAGCGTAATAAAATTGTTGAACAGTTTCAATTTGCGGTCAGTAAACTTGTTAATTATTTGAATTCAAACGGTTTTAACTTATCAACGGACAAATCGGTTTTTATTATATTTACAAAAAAAAATATCGATTTTGAAGGTAGGGACGCTGTAAAAGTACAAATAGGTGATTCTTTCATTTTCCCAAGTAAGCAAGTAAAATTTCTAGGCGTTATTTTTCACTATAAATTATTTTGGTGTAAACATATAAATCATCTCGTGGAAAAGGCAAGAAAGAAAATTGCGTTACTGCGAGTCCTAACTGGAATCCCTCTAATAAATTATGGATATAATCTTATCCATGTCGCCTTAGGGACAGTTCGTTCGATTGTAAGTTATGGTCAAGAAGTATTTTTCACTGCACCAAAGACAGATTTACATAAGTTAACTAGTATTGATTCCTTAGCACTTAAAATTGCTTTGGAGCTTCCAAGATGGGCATCAATTGATATGACTTACAGAGAGGCAGGAGTTTTGCCTTTAAATGAACATAGGATGCTCTGTGCTTGTAGCTACTCAGCACGAGCAAGAACAGTCCCTAACTCAGTTACTTCTGAACTTGATGAAAGCACCTACGTTTCTAGAGAGATACGGAATAAAAAAGCATATACTTCATTGTCTGATTATGTATCTCCTCTTTTACATGCATGCAACTTTTCGCTTGACAACATTGTTAAAATGACCAAATACCCTTTCCCCCTTTGGTTGATGAAGCAAGCAGATTTTTTCTATTCCTATGGTAATATTACTAAAAATGAGAATCCACTTTTGCTTGCTTCTCTTGTTAAAGAATTGATTTACACTGAATATGAATCTTATCTGCATATTTTCACTGATGGTTCAGTTTCGTGTACTTCTGAGGTTGGTGCTGCTTTCGTGATACCTTCCCTTACCATTGAAAAAAGATTTCATATTACCAAAGGTTGTTCTATTTTCACTGCTGAGTTATTTGCTCTTATGAAAGCTGTTAATTTCATTCTTGATGTGCAAGTCTTACCAGAAAGAATACTGATTTTGTCAGATTCCAAATCTGCTTTAACGGCTTTACACCTTCAAAATACATCAAGTCGTCCTGATCTCGTCAGTGAAATTTTATTTTCAATTCACCAGTTAATGATGCGAGGTTCCAAAATAACATTATTATGGGTACCCGGTCACTGCGATCTTCGAGGGAATTAACTGGCTGATACCTGTGCAAAAGAGGCTTCAATGTGCAAATCGAATACAGTTTTATGTGATATTCCTTATTCGGTTCTTGAAATAAACAATATTCTGACAAAAGCACTCTGGGACCAGAGAAGAACACAGTACATTGAAGCTGCCATTCAGAAGAACAGATGGGATCTTTCTGCCCCAGGCAGTCATTGTATAAGTCCGCCAGGTTCTATTCGGAATCGAAATTTATTGCACAGAATACGGGTGGATTGTTGGTTTGGCAGGTTTTTAAAACCATCTCCTTTGTGTGTCTGTGGTCAAAACCTTAATGTATCTCATTTTTTACTTGAATGTTCATTAACAAAAGCGTATTTTCAATGTCTTCATGATAAAATTTTGTCTAAAAATCTACCTTTAACATTGCATAGTGTTTTTTGTCCCAACCCAGAAAATGGGTGGAGGCTAGCCAATTTGGCTGTAAATCTGATCAAGTCTCATCCACTTGGCAGATTTTTCTAACGGATTTTTTTTTTTTTTTTTTTTTTTTTAAATGTTTGTTTCTTTTTTGGTTTAGCGGTCTGATGTACACGTAGAGCAAAGAATTTGTTACATGACATAGCTGTCCGACTCTCACGTGTACTAGGTCGCATTATTCCATTTACGAAACTTTTGCACAGGTTGTGCGCGCGCGCGCGCGCGCGCGCGATAGAGAGAGAGAGAGAGAGAGAGAGAGAGAGAGAGAGAGAGAGAGAGAGGGGGGGGGGGGGGAAGAACTTCGTTTTGTTTATATGTGAGAGCATGTTGTGCGTACGTCTATACGTTTTTTGTGTGGATATGTTTTGAGTGTGTGTAGGGGAGGTGGCGGTTTGTGTGTATGTATGTGTGTGTGTGTGTGTGTGTGTGTGTGTGTGTGTGTGTGTGTGTGTGTGTGTGCGCGCGCGCGCGCGCGCGCGTGCGAGAGAGAGAGTTTTGGTTTTTATTTGTTTGTGAGTGAATATATGTGCGTGCTCGCATACACGTGAGTAGGGGGAAGGGGAAGCGTGGTTTTTGTGAGTGTGTGTGTGTGTGTGTGTGTGTGTGTGTGTGTGTGTGTGTGTGTGTGTGTGTGTCTGTGAGAGAGAGAGAGGAGTGTGTGGTGTGTGTGTGTGTGTGTGTGTATGTGTGTGTGTGATTGGATGGTGTGTGTTTTTGTGTGCATGTGTTTGGGGGGGGGGTCTTTCCTTTTTTCTTTTTTTTTTATGGTGTTTGAGTGAGAGAGAGAGAGAGAGAGAGAGAGAGAGAGAGAGAGAGAGAGAGAGAGAGAGAGAGAGAGAGATATTTGATTTTCAGTACAGTTAAGATGTAATTTGCTTTATTGTTACAATTTCTGAATTTTTATTATGTTACTTAGAAATGTTAAATGTTTCCCTGTTAATTTTCCTTTATGATTTTTATGTCATTCAGATGTTATTTGTATTATTTTCGTTACCTCATATTAATTTCTTTAAGGTTTTTCTTTTTAAAAATGTCAGTACAACACTATGTTAATCTGACAGTAAAATGGTTTTCAGTCAGTCAGTGTGTGAGGGAAGGGGACGTGGGGGGGGGGGATGCCCCCTGAAAGCCTGCAACTTAAAGATAGATTTTACGCCCTGAGAGATTCTTTTAACGGATTTAGTTTGTCCCACTCTATTTATGCGCCTTGCTTTCTTCTGACTCCCTATCTCCTCTCAAAGTGTTTTATATCACTCTTATTGCACTATCTCTTCTCATATCACTCTTTATTGCACTATGTCTTCTCATGTCGCTCTATTGCATTACGTCTTGTCATATATCACTCTTTATTGCATCATGTCTTCTCATGTCACTCTATTGCATCATGTCTTCTCATGTCACTCTTATTTGCATCATGTCTTCTCATGTCACTCTATTGCATCATGTCTTCTCATATTACTGTTTATTGCATCATGTCTTCTCATGTCACTCTATTGCATCATGTCTTCTCATGTCACTCTTTATTGCATCATGTCTTCTCATGTCACTCTATTGCATCATGTCTTCTCATGTCACTCTTTATTGCATCATGTCTTCTCATATTACTCTTTATTGCATCATGTCTTCTCATGTCACTCTTTATTGCATTATGTCTTCTCATGTCACTCTTTATTGCATCATGTCTTCTCATGTCACTCTATTGCATCATGTCTTCTCATGTCACTCTTTATTGCATCATGTCTTCTCATGTCACTCTTTATTGCATCATGTCTTCTCATATTACTCTTTATTGCATCATGTCTTCTCATGTCACTCTATTGCATCATGTCTTCTCATGTCACTCTTTATTGCATCATGTCTTCTCATGTCACTCTTTATTGCATTATGTCTTCTCATGTCACTCTTTA
>CM065741.1:43797822-43807822 GCA_033310375.1 Conus canariensis | reverse complement strand
AGGCTTACAAAGCTAGAGGCGCTCAAGTAAGATGCAGACTTAAATGGACAGAAGAAGGAGAAAAAAAAAATTTTGTAGTTTAGAAAAGGCACGAAGTAGAAATAGAATCATTACAAGACTGTGTAAAGAGACAGGTAACATTGTTATTGACCAAAGAGAAATAATGCAAGATAAAATTGCATTTTATAAACAGTTATATGCCCAGAATACTGGGGCATCGAATGGAGAAGAAGCTACCGACATTTTTATTGAAAATGCAGAAATAAGACAGTTAGAAGAAAATGACGCAGTAATATGTGAAGGCATATTGACATTAGAAGAGACAACATCTGCTCTCAAGAAGATGAAAAATGGCTCTGCTCCAGGAAGCGATGGCTTAACAACCGAGTTTTACAAGTTTTTTTTTGTCAAAATTAGGCAATGTTGTCACTAACTCCTTTATTGAATCCTTTGACAGTGGAAGCCTCTCATTTACACAACGGCAAGGCATTATAACTCTTTTTCACAAAGGTAAAGACTTAGACAGAGATAAACTTACTAACTGGAGACCCATCACTCTTACAAATTCTGATAATAAAATTTTGGCAAAAGTACTCTCAGAAAGACTAGGTAAAGTCATCCATAACTTAGTTAACGAAGATCAAGTTGGATACATAAAGGGAAGAAATATAGCAACAGTGCTAAGAACCATCGATGATGTCATCAACTATTTAAATAAAACCGGAAAGGCGGGGTACTTATTAGCTATAGATTATGAAAAAGTCTTTGACTCCATATAAAAAAAAATCTTTTACATGTATTCAAAGTATTGGGATTTGGGACCGATTTCCAAAGATGGGTACACATTTTAACAAATGGTAACCAAGGCTGTATCAACCATGGAGGCTGGCTGTCTGAGCCATTTAATGTAAGTTGTGGAATAAGGCAAGGCTGTCCCTTTTCCCCTTTAGCGTTTGTTTTAGCTGTGGAGCTCTTGGCTGCAAAGATTAGAAAAAAGTGAAGTGACTGGTATCCAAGTACCAACAAGGCACCATGCAAATGAGCAGTATATTAAGATAAAACAACTCGCTGATGATACCACCCGATTCTTAGATAACAAAAATGACATGATTGAATCTTTGAATATTCTGAAAGCATTCGAAAAGTTCTCTGGTCTTAAGTTAAATATGAATATAAAACCAAAGCTATAAGAATGGGCAGGAGAATAAATGAAAACAATTTGCCTTTTTCTATAGCTGAAAGAATAAAAATACTTGGAATTTATTTTGAAAAAGATAAAATGGCCAAAAACATTGAAGAAAACTGGAAAGGCAGGGTTGAAACCATAGAAAAATTAATAAAGACCTGGAGCAAACAAGACATCAGCATTCATGGTAAAATAACAGTTATTAAATCTTTTTGGGTTAGTCAACTAGTCTTTGTAATGCAGTCAATTGGTATTCCATATCAAGTCTTGCAGAAGATAAATACGATGTTATATAAATTTGTTTGGCAAAAGAAACACAGTAATCGGAAAGCATTCGAAAAAGTGAAAAGGAAAGTAATGGAAGCAGACTATAACTCAGGAGGTTTAAAAATGGTTAACGTTATGGAACTGCAAAACTGTATGTATTTGTAATGGGCAGGGAAATTGTTTTCTGCGACAGACGAAAATTGGAGTAAGATTCCGAAGTGGCACTTAAACAAAATAATTAGTAATGATAGCATATTTAAGCTTAACTGTAATGCAACGCAGTTGCAGCAAATTGAACGAATAGACAATGAATTTTGGAGAAATGTAGTTACCATTTATTTGAATAATAAGAGGAAAACCAAGATAGAAGAAATAACACCAAGTAACTTTTTAGATCAAATGTTATTTTAAAATGATATTTTATAATGACTTGATAAAATATAAAGGCAATATATTATATTTTCAAGAATGGAAAGAAAAGGGAATACAGCTTGTCAGAGACATTGTGCACATTACTGAAAATAGACTGCTTAATCTCAATGAAGTGGAGACAGTTTTAGGAGATCGTAATGCAAATACAATTTTTGAATACAATGCACTGCGAAACGCTCTCCCATCATCATGGCTGGAGTGGATTTAGGAAAACAATATTACTCTTGACAAATGTTTACTCTGCTGACTGCGAAGCCCATCTATTTAACACAAAACCAAAAGAGATAAAAAAAAGTTGCTGGAGCAAAGGAATTTGAGTAACGTTACTGCAAACGGCAAGGACTTTTGGCGTAGAAAACTCGACTTTGAAGTAGACGAACACATATGGCTAACACCAAGAACATCTACAAAAGAGGTTAGGCTGTATGAACTACAATGGAAAATAAACCACAACATTTACCCGACTAATATTCTTTTGCAAAAAATGAAAGTATCAGAAACTAACAAGTGTGATAACTGTACAGATGAAATTGATTTTATTGAACATTCCTTTCCATTCCTCCAGTCAACAAATTTTGGAATAATATAGAAATATTGATTTCATCGAGAATCGATAAATCTCTAAAACTGTCGTTAACTGACGTTCTCTATCGAGTCCGCAGAGACGATATAGGTAAACAGGTAATAAAATCGATTGACCACATTATATTAGTGGAGAAAATGTCCATTAGCATTGCACGTAAAACTAAAAAAAATGATGGCATTACAAATGGTTTTCGATCAACACATAGAACTGAGAAAGCGTTACATCAGTTTATAAATTGCATAAGTAAAAAGTGACAGAGTTCAGAAACCCGCGTTTGTACAACATCGGAACCTGGAGATGTAATTCTCCCGAGAGAAAAAAAAGGAAGAAAAAAGAATAAAAAGAACCACTAGGTAACAATCAGTATGCGCTCAGGCACTGGTTTAGTGTTTATCCGTTTGTTTTGCCTATTAGTCCTGTTTGTACATGTATAAACTTGCTCTTAATAACACAGGTCCTTGCTCATATCTATTCATTCCTAGAGCTGGAGGGCTGGCCACCATTGTATACATGTATACACAACGCACACTCACGCATGCACACAAGCACACCCATGCTCTAGCACGCCCAAGCTCACACACACACACACACACACACACACACACACACACACACACACACACACACACACACACACACAAGTACGCGCGCTCTCGCGCACTCACACTCACACGCACGCGCACACACGCACACACGCACACACACACACACACACACACACACACACACACACACACACACACACACACTTATTATCTCGCTTCTTGGCTTTCCTCATGTCTCCCTTGTAGACCCCCTTTTCGCTATAAGGGCAGCATCTTTGGGGAATAGTCAATTTCCGAGATCTTAGGTGACCCTTGTCTTTGTCTCCTGTGCATGTTTGTCATCTCTCCTAGGGTCGTCCTTGCAGTCCTTTTCGTCTGTATTCTTCAAGGATGACTACCGGGAGTGTTTACAGGTTCGGGAGTCACAGCGACGGGTGCTGAAACTTGAATTCTTTTCTTATAATCCCAACCACATTCCTCATCCGCCAGACTTCTGAACGTTTGATGTACATTTCTGAAGCGTCTATTAGCATTTCTTCGTCTGTTTTTCCCTCTGCCTGTCTGCCTGTCTGCCTGTCTGTCTGCCTGTCTGCCTGTCTGTCTGTCTGTCTGCCTGTCTGTCTGTCTGTCTGTCTGTCTGTCTCTCTCTCTCTCTCTCTCTCTCTCTCTCTCTCTCTCTCTCTCTCTCTCTGTGGCAAAACTGAAAGAACAGAAAATAATGCAGTTTTTGTTTTGTTTTATGTATGTTGTTCTATTTACATAAGCAGCACATTATCAGAGTGAAAGTGCCAATACGCCACACATTAGAACGTTAACAAACCCAGACACTTTGTATCAAACGCCAATACACTTAAATCAGCAAAAATATGTCCATTTGAGAGAACATACAGACATTGCATGGTGTGTAAGAGACTGGTTGGAGAAGGGGAAAAAATTAAACTAGTAGTGGAAATTGGTTTGGTTTTTTTCTTCGCTTTTTTTTTTTTTTTTTTTTTTTTTTGGCAGACGAAGAGGACAATGTGAAGCACCAAAAAATGAAGAGGTGGATTTCGGCCTTAGGGAAAAAAAGTCACCACCTTAGGTGCTCCATTGATCCGATAACTGATGCCACCAAAAAAGGAACACTCAAAGACGCATCCATGAAACGTGCATTTATTTTGTGGTTCCGTTCTTCCTATATGAACTCAAATTACACTCAGACGCTGCCCAGGATGGAGGTGGGAGGGAGGTGGCACTGGGGGGGGGGGGTGGTATCCCACAAATACATGCCTCTGATGGGAATGGATCCTTTGATCCCAACTCCACAACACTAAGTTCTACAAAACAGCGGCTGGCTGGCCCATGCATTTTGAATCATGACGATCATGGCTCACACTGTTGATATAGCTTAACAATGGTCTCCATTGGTGAGTGGCTTCATATTCGCTGAGTGTGCGGCGTGATTACAAGTGAGGCTATACACAGGGGAGTTGACATGGCCTAAATGGATGCGTCTCTGAGAGTGTTGGTCAAATTCCCTTAGCAACCCTGCAGTTGTCTCTAACCTGGTTAACGCTAATACTTCATGATAGAAAAACACATCACACCTTGTCACGTAGTTTCTGTCCACAGCTATTTTGAATCATTCAATTCCAAGGTCGGTGATTTTGGAAATTAAGAAAAAAAGTCTAATAATGATATAGATATCATCAAATTTCTCACTGAGTTAATTCAGTCAGTCAGTCATTCCCTTGACCGCTGGGGTCGTTGGGGGGACGTGATGAGACAGCCGCCGTTTCTCTCCAGGCTCTTCTGTTGGTGGCTGTCTTGAGGAGATCTGGAATGGTCATTTTGGTCCAGTCCTTTATGTTGTCGGACCAGCTCTTTCTCTGCCGTCCTCGTCTGCGCCCTCCTTCAACGGTACCTTGAAGGATGGTTTTGGAGAGGGTGTTGTGACGAATGACGTGGCCAAACCATGCCATCTTCCGTTGTTTGACGGTTGCCAGAAGTGGTTCGTGGGGCCCAACTAGGTTAGTGACCAGGCTCTGCACATAATCGTTGGTCTTGTGTTCTTTGTAGGAGATGCGGATTAGTTTCCTGAGGCACCTGGTCTCAAACGCCTGGATTCTTCTTTCTGTTTCGGCCAGAAGTGTCCATGTCTCGCAACCATATAAGAGGATCGAGACCACTAGTAACTTGTAGAGCCGGAATTTTGTGTGGAAATTGATGTTGCTCTTCCACACTCTGTTCAGTCTGGCCATCGCTGCTGATGCGGAGTTGATCCTGATTCGGATTTCTGCTGTGCAGGTGCCATCTTTGGACAGGGTTGCTCCCAAGTACCTGAAGCTGGTCACTTCTTCCAGGGGCTCACCATTCATGGTTATGTTGGCACTGCTATTAGTCATGCTGTTGACCATGATCTTTGACTTCTCTGTGCTGACCTCCATGCCGTAGGCACTTGCTCTTGTGACAAGTCTGTTTGTGAGATCCTGGAGCTTGATGTTGCTGCCCCCCATGAGGTCGATATCGTCTGCGAAACGAAGGTTGCAGACCGGCCTGCCGCCAATGCTAATGAAGGTGTGGTGATCTTCTAGGGTCTCTTGCATGATTCTCTCCAGAAAGATGTTGAAAAGGACTGGAGATAGTAGGCACCCTTGTCTGACTCCGACTGTGGTCGGGAAGAACTGGCCCTGCTGGCTATTGAGAAGTACTGTGTTGCTGGAGTGTTCGTAGAGGGCCTGGATGACTTGAACGAGCCTCTCATCAATGTTGAAGTCTCTGAGAACCTGCCATAGGCCGTTGTGCCACACCCGGTCGAATGCCTTCTTAAAGTCAATGAAGTTGTGGAAGAGGTCCTTTTGGTGTTGTAGATGCTTTTCAATCAGGACTCGACAGTTGAAAATTTGTTCCACAGTGCTCCGCCCTCTTCTAAAACCTGCTTGTTCTTCTGATAGCAGTTCCTCAGCCTTGGATTTCAGTCGGTTGAGGATGATGCGAAGCATGACTTTGCTGGGGTGGCTGATCAGACATATAGTCCTGTAACTTTGGCATTGTTTGAGGTTGCCTTTCTTGGGTAAGGGAATCACCAATGACTGGGTCCACTCTGTTGGCCACTTCTTTTCTGTCCAGATCTTCTGACAAAGCATTGTTAGTGCTTCTGTGGTCTCTTTCCCTCCGTATTTCACAAGCTCAGCTGGGACATTGTCCACTCCTGGGGATTTCCCTGGCTTCAGACTCTGTATCGCGGCCTCAACCTCCTCCTTCAGTATTTGGAGACCGTTCTCGCTGTCTGCGGTCGTTGGATGTCCCGCAAAATGGATGTGTCCAGGTTGAGCTGGTTATTGTAGAGGCCCTCACAGTATTCTGTCCACCTCATCAGGACTTCTTCATCCTCTGTCAGTAGCTTGCCATCCTTATCTTCGATGACTGCTGATCTTGTCTGGTTAGTCTTACTGAGGGTCTTGAGTGTGTTGTAGGCTTCTTTGCTGTTCCCTGCTTCCATGCCTTTCTCGATTGCTTCGCACTGCTCCTCTATCCAATTTTCCTCGGCTGTCTTCATCTTCTTCCTGACTTCTCTGTTCACCTGTTGGTACTGCATCCTGGCTTCGTCGCTGGAGTATTTCTTTCCTTTCAGTTCTCGCCTCTTTTCACATAGATATTGATATTGGGTCACTGAGTTAATTACTTTGTCTTAAAGCAGAAGTCAGCGAAATTTTGCCAAGAAGCAGTCTTCACATCGTCAACACCATAGTAGATCAAGGAATTGGTATTTTGAATCTGACGCATGGTGTCGGCGAACACAGGTACCCCTGTTACATCACACGACATTTCACTGACCCTCCAACAGCTGTGACTGTCGCCTTCCCTCGGCCAATCCGTGTGCGCCGTACGAGTTATATAAGTTGTCCCCATTGTTACCGTCGATCATTTAACGGCAGAACCTTGTAGTGACAGGTGGGTGTTGGGGGAAGAAGAGGATATTGGCGGGGTAGGTTTGGGGGCGGGGGTGAGGATGGTGATAGGAGGTTTGGAATCCAGTGTTATGAATATGTTAAAGTTTTAAACACAGCGCATGTAGACTCAAATGTAACGTTTCCTTTACACGTTGTTGTTGATAATGATGATTATGATTTGAGGAGGACAGGGATGGAGATGAGATGAATCTAGAAGCATTGCGAAGATGCTGATGATGACGACGATGAGTAGGATAATGATATTGATGGTGATGGTAATAATGATGATCATCATCATGATGGTAATGGTAATAATGATGATGATCATTATCATGATGGTGATGATAATGATGTGCAGCATTCGCCGTAATTACGGAAAAGGAACATTGTTTTTTGTCCACACACACACACACACACACACACACACACACACACACACACACACACCCCCTCTCTCTCTCTCTCTCTCTCTCTCTTCTCTCTCTCTCTCTCCTCTCTCTCTGTTTTTCGTTCTTGGATTTTTCTTTGCCTACATTTCCTAGTTGATATGAGCTGTGTGTTTTTGTGCATTTTTCCTGTGTCATCTTCGCCCCATAGTCGTGTTTATTGCCACAATTGTTTTCGGAGCAAATCTAGACTGTCAAAGGTTCACATTGGTTTAACATAGTTTCTACTGCACAGTAAGTTTTTCATGCCTCATGGATTTAATTCCAGACCCACACAGATTTACAAGCACCAACATCAATTCAGTTTCACTCAATACTTTATCTGTAGAACTGCTCACCCTTGGTCCACCCTTAGCTAGATGTTTGAATACTTCGGGCTTAACTGCAAAGACTGGATCCACACAGTTGAGTTTCATCCACTTGATGGACACCTTTCATGGATGACACTTTGTGTGTCGCTGAAATCTCCTGGGTAACACTGCAGGTGTCTGCATTCCTCGGGCCTGGTTGACGCCGAGATATACTGAGAAAGAAGAGTTGTACATAGCCCTCCTACATGGTCTGTTACCACAGTAGCACTCTGTGGCATCACCTAAATCATCTTTGCCATTGCTGTTCGTCATTGAAACAAAAAGGCCACACATTTTGTTACCTTCCATACATGTCCTGCTATATGATGGACGACTAGGAAAAGCAAAGGACAAACAAACAGAAAGGATGAAAGAAAATAAAAAAGAAAGAAAGGCAGAAAGAAAAAGAAAAAAGAAAAGAAAATTCCAGTTGACTGGATGATATACAGTCTGCAAAGTCTGATTTTGGAGTCGTGATCATAAAGTTTTAGTGATTTTGGAATTTCCATCTGTTTACTTTTTTTCCAATGAGGAAAATAAAATATCTAAATCAAACCAATGTTTGAATAAAATCCAAAAGTGGATATAGCTCAGTAGGTTTGTGTCTGTATGCTGTTACTTAAAAATAACCATTGCGGTCATTCTCCTTCACTTCGAGTAGCTAGAATGTATCCTATACCTTGTCGCCGAAACCGCTCTTCCATTACATACTGAAACGAATGTTTATAGCCGGGACAGATGTACCCATACAATCCACAAGGTTTTCCGAGCCGTTTTTATCGACTCAGCAGCACTTGGTACTCTCACCCCTCCACAATCGCCTTGCATGGACAGTCATTGGTAACTATTATTCTTTGTCACCTTCAACACTAAGTGAACAATGACATTTTTAAACATTTTAGATTCTGTTAGACACACTGTGCAAATGGCGGCTACTTCTAGAACACCCGTTATTCTCAAACGGCGTATCTAAACACTAAAAGCTTTCCAAATAAATTGTAGTAGACGCAAGAAAGGAGACAGGTGATAGCCATCAAAAGCAGAAAGGAGACAGGTGATAGCCATCAAAAGCAGAAAGGAGACAGGTGATAGCCATCAAAAGCAGAAAGGAGACAGGTGATAGCCATCAAAAGCAGAAAGGAGACAGGTGATAGCCATCAAAAGCAGAAAGGGGACAGGTGATAGCCATCAAAAGCAGAAAGGAGACAGGTGATAGCCATCAAAGCAGAAAGGAGACAGGTGATAGCCATCAAAAGCAGAAAGGGGCTTTTCAGTGCTCTCTCTCTCTCTCTCTCTCTCTCTCTCTCTCTCTCTCTCTCTCTCTCTCTCTCTCTCTCTCTCTCTGAATAGTCGGAATGACTTTCTCTGCACGTGGTCACAGGGCTATGAGTCACCTGGTATGAGAACTGTGCACTTGTTTACATCTAGAACTAGCAGCAGTGCCAGGCCCTTTATCATTACATGACAATGTCATCAAACTACAGCTCTAAGCAACTGTTAGGGCCACCTGCCTTGGTTTTATGTTGGGATGAAGCTGCTGTAGTCGCTGTTTACTGGTCGACATCCTCTATTTTCATTTATTTCGTTTTAACTTATTCATTTGTTTTATTTACTTATTTATCTATCTATCTATCTATCTATCTATCTTGTATCTATGCATTTACTTATTTATCCATATATTCATTCATTTATAGTTTGTTTGCTTGCTCGTTTGTTTGTCCACGTATTGATTGACTGACTGATTGATTGATTGATCTTTTTATGCATTTATACATTTATTGTTTCCTTTTTCACCAATCTGTCTGGTTGTTTGGTGCCCTATGCATCTATGTCGTTTATATTTAGCGTGTAATATACCGATTTATTTATATTTTGTTGAGAGTTTCTGGTTTTGTTTTCGTATATTGTGTGTTCAAGCTTTATTTTGATTGCTTGTCAGCTCTGTTTTCTGACCTATATCTTGATGTCAAATATTCACATTTGCAGTGAGTTGAAGTGTGACAGTTTTGATGAGCAATTCACTATGAACCTCTCTTGATGATCGGCAGGTTTGTGCATCTACACCGCAGAGAAAATGAAAATGGCGTTATCTGTCCTCTCTGGACTACTTCTCGTGGTGGCCTTGACACACGATGTGAAGGCTGACGTGTCCCTATCTGTCGATGCCAAGATCAATGGCTGTGATGCAGAAGGTGTGTGTGCGTGTGTGTGTGTGTGTGTGTGTGTGTGTGTGTTGTGTGTGTGTGTGTGTGTGTG
>CM065741.1:43777822-43790322 GCA_033310375.1 Conus canariensis | reverse complement strand
ACTGAGTGAGAAATTGATTGATTGATTGATGGATGTTGGCAGGTGAAGTTGCGGGTGGAACATACTCGAGAAGCGGCGCGGCCGCCAACATGCTTTGTTTGCCTTTGACGCCCAGCTATCCAGCGCACAGCAACAACACCGTGCATGTGGCAGAGGTAAATCCCTCCTGCTTGCCATTTATCTCCCTTCCTCCCTTTGCTGTTGTTGTCTGTCTTGGTTCTGTTTCTCTCCCCTACCCCTCCTACACCTCCCCCGCCTTTCTTCCACACGTGTAAAGCCCAATGGAACCAGACCACAGCAACTGCACAACGCGTGTTAACGAAGTCCGTCCTTCCTTCTCTCGTGACCTCTTTTCCTCTTCTATTTCTCCTTTCTTTCTTTCCGTCTTTTGTTTTGTCATTTTCACTCTTGCTATAGTTTCTTGATTGATTGATTGATTTAAAAAGCAATGAAATTATTTGCCTTACATTTGTTCATTTTCTGACCAGATCTGGGGAAATCAAGATGGTATTGCTCAGTAAAATCGCCTGTGTCAAGGTAGTAAATCCTATAACGTAGATGAAGTAAATCTACCAATGTAAAAGAGGTAAATCGGTCATATTTAAAGACGTAAATTTGCCGATGTAAAAGTCGCGCGCAGTACACCAGGTATATGTTTGCACTCGTACACGTGTGTGCGCCCTCATGTGTTCAGCACACGTTCTATTGACTCTGGGCTTCCATGCATTCCCTTCTCTTCTGACGGGACTTCGAACAAGACTTAAAGTTTGTACTTTACTTGGTATACACACACGAAATATTCAAATATACACAGACAACCGTGTTAGAAACAGAGGAGATCAGTACTTCCCAGTCCCGAGTTAAATTATATAAACAGCCTTCTTGCCTGGCCAGATTTCCGCTCAAACACATACTTGCACAGCACACCACAAATCTGTCTGTGTTACACTATTACAGCACTACAAAAAGTCTCGTTGCTTCTGGACACGCAGCTGGTGATGGTAATGGTGGTGTGCCCTAGGTCTTCTGGCTCCAGGTTCTGGAGTAAGGTTGCTGCGGTCGTCTTCTTGGGGATTCTTCTCAAAGAGAAGTCTTCTGCTATCCCTCCTCTGGGATTATAACTTAGTTTTCTTCTTTAATTATTGCCTAGTTTTTTTTTCTTTCTCATCAACGCCTTATCCCTGCATCAGAGACTGACACGCACTATCTGGGTCTGTGGATTGAAGCTACAAGAAGCGAAAGCTTGAAATTCGATAGGCTATTACAGCATTTTCCAGGAATGTAATTGTTCTCCAATGTCCGTATGCTCAGAACACCTCAGGGTGAAATGGACGTCAGTTTCCAATTATTCTTTGGCAAAAAGGCAGTTGTACTCAGTATTACTGCTGCCGTGGCGTAACTTATGTCTTTTTGGAGGTGACACGCCCGACCTCAAGCTGATTAACTTTCTTACCGTAATGTGTTGTATTCCGCCTAAGTAAGGTGACAATTAAAACTTCTGCTTAAATGTAGAATAAAAGAACTGTTCTTTTATTGAAACTTCATCTGCCCAGTCAACTCAATATGATTAACTCATCCTTTCTTTAAACTCATTCAGAAACAATCTCTCATCACAAACTCATTCATTTGTGCAGATATCAAATTCATATTTGTACCAAATAAAAGGAACAGAACACGCCAATGTAGTTTGATGCTTTGTCCTGCATACCTTTGGTATGTTTAAAAGGTAGACAATGGTGTGGCATCTTGACAATGCGTGTTCAGAATTTTAAAGATTTTATGAAACAAATAATATCTAAGGGATATCTTCCCATTTCGCCATAAACCATAGAACAATATGTTCTTCTACAAGCATCCAAAGATATTTACAGGGATGGAACTCTTTCAGTAGAATATTAATCTGCAGTTGTACCCCAAAATCTAGCCCCATACGTCAACCTAGGTTGAATACTGGTATTGACAAAGATATGTGGAAACATCTCGCCAAGACTCCACAATAATCTGTAAGAATTCCAGTAATTGCTCACTTTGCATAATAGTTGAGAGAGAGAGAGAGAGAAGGAGAGAGAGAGAGAGAGAGAGAGAGAGAGAGAGAGAGAGAGAGCATATATAGTGCGCTAATGGGGTATTTGTTTTTCTCAAACGACTCACGGTCCCTGATATTGGTCTCTCTAGATCTTCCACGTGGAATATTCCATCCTCCCTGATCCGCGTAACGACCGGCACGTTGTCTGCACCGTCTGCCGAGTGCCACGTGCCACCAACGTCATGATCCCGGCCTCCGTTCACTGTCCGTTTGAGAAAAACTGGACCACTGAGTACACCGGCTACCTCATGGCGGGCCTGCCCTGGAATGCTCGTTCCAGCACCGAGTACATCTGCGTGGACTCGTCCCTCGGGGGAGAGAAACGTACCCCTGCTGTGGGCTACAACTACGGAATTCTCTATCACACCAGAACCATGTGTAACGCCGCGCTGCCTTGTCCCCCTTTTGAGAAGGAAATCACTGGCTGTGTTGTGTGCTCCAAATAGGCACAACCCTGCGCATGGCATTTTAGAGAATGGTGCATGAATAAAACGGATAACTTTCGAGAAGACTAGGGAAACCTTATCAAAAGTGGAACAATGATAATGAAAATAATGATACGTTATTTCAGATATGCCATAGCCCCATTTGAAGGGAACGGATTACAGAAATGGTACAGAATGAAATCATTATTTGTGCATAAATGCTAAGTTAAGGTTGAATTTAACGTTCCCATAGCCTAATAACTGTAGTCTGGGAGGCAGTAGACTGCCTGAGGTTCATCGTGTTTAGGGTACAGCAGGATAGAAGTTGAAGCCTGTAGTCTGGGAGGCAGTAGACTGCCTGAGGTTCATCGTGTTTAGGGTACAGCAGGATAGAAGTTGAAGCCTGTAGTCTGGGAGGCAGTAGACTGCCTGAGGTTCATCGTGTTTAGGGTACAGCAGGATAGAAGTTGAAGCCTGTAGTCTGGGAGGCAGTAGACTGCCTGAGGTTCATCGTGTTTAGGGTACAGCAGGATAGAAAATGAAGCCTGTAGTGTGGGAGGCAGTAGACTGCCTGAGGTTCATCGTGTTTAGGGTACAGCAGGATAGAAGTTGAAGCCTGTAGTGTGGGAGGCAGTAGACTGCCTGAGGTTCACCGTGTTTAGGGTACAGCAGGATAGAAGTTGAAGCCTGTAGTGTGGGAGGCAGTAGACTGCCTGAGGTTCGTGTTTAGGGTACAGCAGGATAGAAGTTGAAGCCTGTAGTGTGGGAGGCAGTAGACTGCCTGAGGTTCGTGTTTAGGGTACAGCAGGATAGAAGTTGAAGCCTGTAGTCTGGGAGGCAGTAGACTGCCTGAGGTTCGTGTTTAGGGTACAGCAGGATAGAACTTGAAGCCTGTAGTCTGGGAGGCAGTAGACTGCCTGAGGTTCATCGTGTTTAGGGTACAGCAGGATAGAAGTTGAAGCCTGTTTCTCTCCTTCCATTGTCTTTTACCTTTCTTAGAGCTGAACCAGGTACCCAGGTACTGCTGGGTGGAGTCCTCAGACAAGTGCTGCAATTGTTTGACCATGGGCCCGTCTAAACGAATCATGCCCACAACATCTGTACAGCCTCATATCAAAACACTCCTCCGTTTCAATGACGTCTACAAGTATTGAGCAAGATTCCTTAAAATATGGCAAACAAAAAGTAGAAGAACAATAGAGAGAAGCCAGATCTCCAGTGAACGGAATCACCTTAAAAAAACCGATTCTGCATCAAATTTAATGTGTTTGTCATTCAGTAACATTCCTTCCATGAAACAAATTTCTTGAAAAACAACAACAAACAATTGGTTCTATACTTTAAAAAAATCATGGATTTGTCTTTTGATTCCAGTCCACACCACGCATCTACATTACAGTTTAACGGATTGGTCATCAAGCGTTATTTGTCAGCTGATGCTTCATTCAGTTGGTTCCCGTGTCATTCTGTTAATACCGGTCACTCAGTTTCCTTCCTTCATTTCTTTCGATATTTCACGCAGGGTGCATGCTATGTGTAAAGTGCCATCCACACTAGTGGCCAAACTGGTCATCTCTTTCAAAACTTGGTGATGTGATTTTTTTTACATGTGCGCAAGATACTATGCGTGGTTTCACCTCAGTTTACAGCTTCACTGGAAGGACGTTTCCAAAAAGTGAGTCAGGATCAATGTCAATCCAGAGGGGGAAAAATCCCCCCGTACGACAACTATATGGCACAGGCTGGAACCCCAAACCCCAGAATCACCAGGATTACGAGTCCAGCGCTCTACCAGCTGAGCTACTGGGCGCCTCATCTGTCCACCATGTTTCTTAAAATTAGTTTGGTAATGTCTGTGTAATCTTTCTGACTGTCAGACCAACCAGCCAACCAACAAGCAAACCAACAGAGACAGCTGAAACATTACGTCCTTTGCAGAGTAAACAAGTGCAATATCAGGTGTGTTCTGCTACTGTTTGTTGATAGTAATGCTGTGTTGACCAGAGAGAGGAATAAAGAGAGAAATAAAGAAAAGTGTTAAACGTTATTTGTTTCAAAGCTGTGCTCAAGCTGATGACTGCAACGACATGATCTTTGGCTTCATGTAACTTCATTAAGTGGTCATTACAGCACTGACAACACACACCTCTTTGTCCTTCCAGCAATAAGTCTATATCACCATACCCCAAAGTCATGTATCTCCTCAATAATATGTCCCTAAATCGATGCAACACCACTTCAGTAGCCTCTATATTGACCAATCCCTGAGCAGACATATGTCTATACTGAGGTATGATTAACATATACAGTTTTTTCTCACGACAACCCCACCCTCACTTCCCCATCACTTCCCATTGTTTCTTTGTAACTCTCGTAAGTCCATACATTATAAGATCGAAGAATACCCCATACTGTGTCATGACTGACGTGTTTTGATGACACGTTCTTCTTTTGTGGTGACATTGCTTCCAATTTTCCCATCACATCTACATCTTTAGGAAGTCAAAGACATAGGTATGGGAAGATACAGGCAGGAAATCATGTCTATGGGGCGTTGACAGATACACTGGGACTTGGCGGGCACATTAGTACTGTTGTGACTGTCTCATCCCCCCTCCCCCTCCCCCTGAGGGGACATTTACTCACTTTTTCTGTGCAGCAGGAGAATTGCTATCATCAGCACGGGGCATAGTAATTATGTAGTGTCTTATGTATGTTGTATCCAAACGCGTACCACTGGACACCACCTACTCTCTCCAAGTCAGTTCAGTGTCTTATCTGGTGAGCTGCCTCTCGACGAACTGATATGGATTGTTGTTTGCCAGCGGGTGGCTTTCTGGCAGCAGTATATTGATCCTGGTTGTGGTGAATGTTGGGGGACAGGTGAGTCCTACTTGGCTTGATTCTCTTCGTTCCTGTTGGAACACAAGGGCTTCACTGGATATCTGCAACATGATGGACCTTGGCCTGTTCGCTTCACTTCCTCTTGGATATTTTGGCTGTTTTCAATTCAGCTTTCAATGTCCTTTTCCATGCACTGACAAGCCGTTCTCTCTCTCTCTCTCTCTCTCTCTCTCTCTCTCTCTCTCTCTCTCTCTCTCTCTCTCTCTCTCTCCTCTATCTGTGTGTGTGTGTGTGTGTGGAGGATTCCAGTCCAGTATATGTAGTTCAATGTTGGTGGTACTTAAGTGCAACGTGTGTCCGAGCCACTTCCTCTTTCAGGTTCTGTTGATGTCCCCTGCGGGTGTTGCATCGTTCCGCACTGAAGTCCAAATAATGAGTGATTTGCGACCTGTTTTCGTCCACCTAGATATGGAGTAT
The DNA here is from genome assembly GCA_033310375.1 of Conus canariensis. Classification (NCBI taxonomy): domain Eukaryota; kingdom Metazoa; phylum Mollusca; class Gastropoda; order Neogastropoda; family Conidae; genus Conus; species Conus canariensis. Next base: position 43,784,490 of record CM065741.1, on the reverse strand, counting down.
CTGTCGCCGGAAGGTGTTGATGAGGATCTGCAGCTTATGGTTCAGCCCTTTAGTGAGTCTCCAAGTCTCTGAGCCATTCGGCAGTTGAATCTTGATGTTGTTGCTGGGCTATTTCAGTTTGATGGGAGACGTGAACATTTGCATTCTCAAAAGGGAATTGAGGACATCGATCACTTGTCTGGCCCTGGTAATTCTCGCTCTTATGTCCACGTCTCCTGTCTCTTATCTGATGCTCCTGAAATACGTGAACTTGCTAACAGCTTCAGTTATTCTTCCTCTGAGGACTAGTACTGGCAGATCTACTGTAAAAATTCTCATCGCCTTGGTCTTCTCAGTATTAATTTCAAGACCTGCTGGTCGGAGGCTGTCTTCTCTGGGTTGGAACACACGAACTGAATGAGAGTAATGCCACAGTCAGAGCACCGCAAACTGGTTAAATAGCTAACATTGAATGCAACTTTTTCCTCTTGTTGAAGCGCTGCACTGACCAGTTTTCAATCCATCGTCTTTATCATCCACATCGTCACTGATCACCGTCTAAACTGGAGCAAAATGGTGAAGATCTATAGTCTTCAAGTTCTGTCGTAATTAGTTCAATGTTCCCCAATCTAAATTCTCGCCCATGGTGAGTCCTTGTCAGATTTCAGAGTCAACAGGCTCAAGCGTGGTTGTCGTTGTTAGGATGGAGGTGTCACGTTAGACAAATAGGCTTAGCACGGACTGTAACTAGAGTACTTATTACCGTCAGTAGGGTGCTCTTTATACAGTGGCTTTAGACGAGAACAGGCTTCACTGAACGCCACCGAACCAACTTTGTAGCTTTGCAGTGTCTCGTCTGGTGGATGCTCTCATGGCAACCTATACTGATGGCTTTCCTATGTACTACTCATGTTGACTGTCTAGTCAAAACACACACACACACACACACACACACACACACACACACACACACACACACACACACACACACACACACACACTGACTGACTGAAACCAATTTATTGTCAGATTAACTCAAGGGTTGTACTGAACACACACACACACACACACACACACGCACACACACACACACACACACACACACACACACACACACACACACACACACACACACACACGTAAACACAAGTAGCGAATAAGGCTTTTTTTTTATTTTGCTGTCCCAACCTCTACGCCACCTCAAAGACAGTGCACCCACGCCGCTCATACCGACACCCCGTCCACAGCCACAGCCCGGTCGGCCCCGCCGCAGCCCGGCACCGGCAATCCACAGGGAGCAGTCAATGTCAAGTCGTCAAGAGGCAACCCACTGGAGGAGACACTGCACTGCTGCCGAGTCACTTCGGTGGTGTTCAGTGACGCCTGTTCTGATCTAACATACACAGGACACCACCTACTAAGCCCCCTACTGACGACAATAATTGCTTAGTCGCGGAGCCGGCGTGAGTGAGCTCTCCCTCCGGAGGGCGCCACCACGTCCGTCCAACGACAACCCCCATGGACTCGCCGATACACGTGACCCCGACGGAACCAAACCAAGGCCACAGACGGAGAGGACATCGAAACTGAGGTCACCATGAGAGCAGGACATGAAGGGCCACAGAATTTGAGACATTTTTTTATGCTGATCGATGAGAATGAGGATGATTAAGACGATGCTACGGAATTCCATTTCGGTCTGAGACTATGCATGACAGGGCTGTACTCTACGCTTCCTTTCATAATATATCCCGGCGTCAACCAGGCCCGAGAGATACTGACACCTGCAGTGTTGGTCAGGAAATTTGAGCAACACTCTCAGAAACGCATCCATTAAGTGGATGAAACTCGACTGTGTGGTCCCAGTCTTCCCAACTGAGTCCGCAGCAACTCAACTCTGGGTAGGAGCCGGTCGGGGCAGAAAACCCACATGACTTCTGATGGGATTCGAACCCACGACCTCCCAGCCGGGAGTCCGCGACGCTAACCACTTCGCCACGATGGCTGGTGAATATGGCTTGTTTAGCACACAACACAAAACAGATAAGCGAGTTTTGCTACAAAGATGTCAGAAATAACAGACATTCAAATGAATGCACAAGACAACAGTACTCAGATGACTGGAAGCAGCAATACTGTTAATTGTGACTTATAAAGAAGACACCTTGCTAAAAATTCTCATTTGTCTGTGTTGTATTGTGTATTAAACAAGAATAACCCTACACCCCATTTTGTGTGTACGTTTGTACTTCCACGTTTCAGCAATGCTGAAGTCTTTTTCAGACTCCGGGTTATCTGATCTCTAACACCATCTCCATCCCCATTTCAGCCCTTCCAGCTCACCCCTTTCTCCCCCTTTCCTACAATCCCCCCATCTGCAGCCCCACCATCTTATCCATCCCCTGGCTATGACGTCCCACCCCACCACTTCTTTATCAGCAATACCAGCCACAAAGAAGACATCCTTTTGACAGCTTCCATCCCAGCACAGTCTGGGTCAGGACCTTACCAGTCAGCAGTCAAAAAGGAAAAGGGGCCGGATCGTTAGGAGACAGGACAGAGAACGTCCCGGTAGTATTTGACATCTAAACTGAGAGGTGCCAAACCAGTCATCAATCGTCTAACCAGAAAAAGGAAGACATAGGCTTAATAAAAAAAATGTCGCGCCCAACCCCACCACCCCTTCTTCGTTTAGGAAGGGACTTTGTGACAAGCCCAACAAACCCTAGCAAAGACAAGCATCACGTGCTTGGATTCCTTCAAATGCAATAGTAACTCTCGGCCTCGATGTCTGGTCAAGGTTAAGTGTTTACTCCGCCTGAATACACCCATAAAGCTCTTTTTAAGGTGTTTTACAATTTGTAACTTAGTTGATATAAAGCAACAAATGCACTGATTAAAGTGGGATCCCCTGAATTGAAACCTGTAAGAAGAGAAACCAAATAAACGGTGGCTTTTCTTGTCTCAAAACTGCTTGATAGTATTTTGTTTTCCAAAAGCAGTTTTCATCAATATAGATGTCGAGTTTTGTTATATTCTAGTTACTGTCATATTGTAGAATAGTTATGAATAAAAAAAAACATTCAAAGTACGTTAGCTACCCCATCCTGACCCTGTCTACTCTCTCCCCCTCTCTCTCTCTCTCTCTCTCTCTCTCTCTCTCTCTGAATATTGAAACTGCTGCAGAAACATTGCAGAGGATCACAAACCACACAAAGTGAAGTGAATTTCACTGCTGCGTTTTGTGCACGTTCACTCGTAAACAGACATGTGCATTCCGTCAAAGGGTTTCACCATGCACACACACACAGTTCAAATTATGCAGTTTGTCTTAAGTTCACAAGACTCTTGTTTAATAGGCCCAGAAAAAAAACACACACGCACGCACGCACGCATGCACGCACGCACGCACGCACGCACACACACACACACACACACACACACACACACACACACACACACACACACACACACACGCGCCCTATTCACACTGCCATTTTTATTTCCTGAGGAAACTAATCAAGGAAGAACTAGAAATATATATTCATCAACGACCCATTCCTTTTATGCATTCATTTGATATAAAACTGATAATTAAAGCAATTCACAGATGTAAAGTAATTAACTGTTGATGTGATGTATTAGTGCTACAAAAAGAAAATGATATTAAGGTGAAGTAAGTGCTGGGGAAGTAGGGTTTTGTTGGGATTTTCTTCTGTCTCCAGTTGTCGGGTTTGTTGGGATTTTTAACTGTCTCCAAAAGAAAGGTTTGTTAAGATATTGTTCTGTCCCCATGGTCAGCTTATGTGTGGGCCTGCTTGTGACTTAATTACATGTATATGTGTGTACCCCCAGTAAAGATCACATCTGCACGTTGAAGAACCCATGTCAGCTTCCGATGTGTTGTGGAAGCACACGTTCCCATCTTACACCAGATACTTGCAAAGGAGTTGGTCAGTGCCGACCATTAGATTACCTTGTCCACTGACATGCCGTGATACACGCTAACGTACTGGCAATATCATTTTTCATGTCTCTTCGTGGCCATGACCTAGAAGGACCTACTGGTCAGGGGTGGGGAAACGTCATTTTCATGGCAAGAAAGAAACATTACCACCCACGCAAAGCTGATATCAAGACAACTTGTTATACCGCAGATAGTACAGACATTATACCATTAGAAGAAGAAGAAGAAGAAGAAGAAGAGAAGGAAACAATAATAATGCGAGAAGAAGGAGGAGGAGCTGGAGGCGGCAGTGGCGACGGTGGAGGAGAAGAGGAAGAAGATGGTGAAAAAGCCGAAGAAGAAGAGAGGAAGAGGAGGAGGAGGAGGAGAAGAAGAAGAAGAAGAAGAAGGAGAGGAGGAGGAGGAGAAGAAGAAGAAGAAGAAGAAGGAGGAGGAGGAGGAGGAGAGAGAGAAGAAGAAGAAGAGAAGGAGAGAAGGAGGAGGAGCAGGAGAAGAACGAGAAAGAAGAAGACGAAGAAGAGGAGGAGGAAGAGGACGAAGAACAAGACGAAGGTGAAGTCTGACTGACTGATTGATTGACTGATTAGGCCTAATTGACTGACCAATCAATTGAATCTTTAATAGAGGAGGAATTAGACACATTATTTTTTTTTCTCCTGACTCATCAAACAAGCATACGAATAACAGATTTAATAAAAGAAAAGAAAAAAGAGCTACAACATAAATTAACGATTCCAATAAAGATTTTCTAAGGACAGTAACATTCATTTTTTACACACATACGCACACACATTCTCTCTCTCTCTCTCTCTCTCTCTCTCTCTCTCTCTCTCTCTCTCTCTCTCTCTCTCTGAATAATCTTTTGTGCACTGAAAACTAGACATGAACTTATAAACGGAAACAAGATATATGAATATGTGTTGTGATTGATTTCAAACGCAAGTGCAAATATTTTTTGTTTATCTTGGTTTGTTTCCTTGAACTATTCCCCCTTGCAACTGTTTGGTTGTGTATTTCTGAAAACAAGTTACCTCCTTTTGTTGATGGCCCATACTCATTTTCATTTCATTCTCAGCAAACGTGTACCCATTGTATACAGGTCGCTGGCCTTAACATCAAAAAAAAAAAAAAAAAAAAAACATTAAAAATTTCAGAGTTCAGAGTTCTCTCCCTCGATGAATTAGAGGATGAAAAACATATTTTGTTTGCGTGTCCTCAGTACAGACATATTCGCCCCAAAATGTTCAAAACTATTCCACCTCATTTCGAAAACTAGTATTTGACAGAAATCTTGACATGTGAAAATGCTAATATTACCCGACGGCTTGCTTGGTTCTTGTACAAATGTATTGAAATACGAAAAAAGAGCCAACTGCGAAAGACTTCATAGTGATGTGTTAAAAGAAAAATCTTCACAAGTTATCAGATGAATGTCAACGCATGGAATGAAAAGTAAATAAGTTTTTGTCACATCCTCACTGATGATTGTAAGGATTTTTTTTTTCAGATTCTTGTTTTCAGTATGTCTTTTTATTTATTTATTTATTTTTTTAATGATTTGTAACGTCACTCACTGTGTGGCAGAGGCCATCGCGACATAAGTCATTAAATTTTCGAGTTGGAGTTCGAGCTCTCTCTCTCTCTCTCTCTCTCTCTCTCTCTCTCTCTCTCTCTCTCCACACACACACACACACACACACACACACACACACACACACACCGCGCGCACTCTCTCTCTCTCTCTCTCTCTCTCTCTCTCTCTCACACACACACACACACACACACACACACACACACTGTTGTAATCACCCTGATGGGGTCTCATGTGGTCTGGTGGGCTGCTATAGAACAAATTTAGCCCTCCTTGCTGGTTTTCTCTGTATCATGACATCCTTGGTGGGGCCCCTGGTGGTGGGCAGGGCTGTCACAGAACAACCAATATCCTTCTTACTACCTGTCCATGTATTATGATCCTTGATGGGGCCCCGTGTGGTAGGCAGGGTGGTATGAAAACAAACTGATTCCTCTGGCTGGTTTTTCCCTGTGTTGTGACAACCCTGACAGGACCTCTTGTGATAGTTATACCTATATTAAAACAACCTGAATCCTCTCAATGTTTTTTTTTCCCTTGTCCTGTAGCATCCCTGACAGGGCCCCATGTGATGGTCATGAATCCACTCTCTGATTAATCCCTGTGTTGTGACAACCCTGACAGGACCTCTTGTGATAGTCACACCTATATTAAAGACAAAAACGGAATCCTCTCTATGGTTTCCCTGTCCTGTGAGATCCCTGACAGGGCCCCATGTGAGTGGCCAAGGCTGTTTTAAAACAAACTAAACTCAACTCACTGATTTTTTTCCCTGTGTTGTAACATCCCTGGCAGGTCTCCTGTGGTTGGAAGGACTGTTATAAAATACGCTAGTGTCTGGCCACTGGTTTTCCCTGTCTCCTGATATCCCTGACAGGGCCTCTTGTGATTGGAAGGGCTGAAAGAAGCAACCTAAACTCTCCTCATTGGTTTTTCTTGTATTGGGACATCCCTGACAGGGCCTCTTGCGATTGGCAGGGTTGTCATTGAACAATCTAAAAAATCTCCTCTGTGGATTTCACAGAACGGGGGAGGGAAAACTACACTCCATCATCCATAGCCTCATCAACAACAATCACAGAAAACAAGTAGGGTAACTTTTGCTCCCATAAGAAAACCTAACACAGAGTA
>CM065741.1:43770322-43772822 GCA_033310375.1 Conus canariensis | reverse complement strand
GAAAAAAAATAAGAGAAGAAATACAGGAACAGGAAGAGAACGAGGACGATGAGGTCGAGGAGAGGAGGAGGCCAAAAAAGAAGGTGAGAGAGATACTTCATCTCATGAACTCAGTCTTTCAATTTCACACACGCCGAGTTTGTTGACACACAATCTGCTACTTATCGCCATCACTGATCTCTGACAATTGCAGAATTGCTTCCTCTAGGAACAACATTCCAACAGTCCAACCCTTTTCCCCCACCCACTCTGCATCCCTTGTTCTTCTGTTTGTTTTCTCTCTCTGTCCCTCCATCCTCCTTATGACTGGCAGTTCGGCCGTGTGTGTGCCATACAGACCGGGGAATTAGACTTCAGTGACTGACATCAACTAGCAGCCTGCTTGTCTTTTAACTCCACTCCAAAACAACAGACGGGTTCACTTATAAAATCCTGCTAAACCCGTTCATTATACGGGCTATTTTCAGTTTTGAGAAAGCAGCTAACTTTGGTTCAGGAAATAGTGTTTGTTTACTTCTTGGTTGGTTGGTTGTTTTTACCTCCGTGTTCTTGTTCTTTTCTTCTTCTTCTTCTTCTTCTTCTTCTTCTTCTTCTTCTTCTTCTTCTTCTTCTTCTTCTTCTCCAACACCACCACCTCCTCCTGCTCCTCCTCGTCCATTTAATTGATTTAGAATAATGGTAAGCTGAAAAGACGCTTACGATGAGAGCGAAGTTGGGCGATCTTGGAGACAGAGAATGCGTAATTCCAATGCTTTTCTTCCAGTCACTATTTTCCTCCCAACATTTAACGTTGTGTCATTCTCAAGATGTCAATCTTCTTCCAGCTCAAAGCCCTCAACACTATCAACACAAGAGGCTAATTCCTTCGCTGTGCACTGCTGTTCGTCCTTCGATTTTGAAGATGACCATGACTTCAGTCTCAGATGGACGATCGCTGAGTGTTGGTCCGCAGGTGGCTGGTGAGGCCGATCTGGGCCCGAAAGGAACGCCCACATGTGGGACACATGTGGGTGGATGCTACAGGGGAGGTGAAGGTAGCTCTGGCCTTGCGCGCGGCTCGCTTTCTCTCAGCTTCTGCTGTGCGCCTCTTTTCTGATGTACATGCACCCTTTGTGATGCTGCTTCGCCAGGCTGGGCGGTCCAGGGCAAGCGACTCCCAGGTGTTGAGGTTGATGTCCAGGCCTTTGAGGGACACTTTGAGGCAGTCCTTGAAACGTTTCTTCTGCCCCCGAACTTTGCGCTTACCCTGACTCGGTTTTCCGTACAGCAGTTATTTCGGCAGTCGATCATCTGGTATTCTGACGATGTGGCCAACCCATCTGGCTCGGGATTTCTGAAGGAGAGTGTAGATGCTGGGGATGCTGGCCCTTTCCAAGACCTCAGTGTCTGGGACTTTGTCCTGCCATTTGATGTGTAGGAGTCTGCGGAGACAGCTGAGGTGAAAATGGTTGAGCTGTTTGGCATGTCTGCTGTAGACAGTACAGGTGTCAATGGCATAGAGGAGAGTGGTTAGTACCGCTGCATGGTAGACCTTCAGCTTGGTGGTAAGGCTTAGTCCTCTCTGCTCCCAGACATTTTCACGGCGTCTCCCAAACACAGAGTTGGCTTTGGCAATCCTGTTCCTGACCTCTGCGTCAATGTTCACAGTTTGTGAGAGTGTGCTACCCAGATAGGTGAAGTTGTCAACTGCCTGTAAGTTCTGTCCCTTTACTGTGATGTGTGGTTCCTGGTAGGGTTTACCTGGCGCAGGCTGATACATCACTTCGGTCTTTTTGGTGCTGATGGTGAGACCGAAGTTGTCGCAGGCTCGTGAGAGGCAGTTCATTTCGTGCTGCATCATCTGCTCTGTGCTGGCATTGAGGGCGCAGTCATCAGCAAACAAGAAGTCCCTGATGACGGTCTCTTTCACCTTTGTAACAGCCTGCAGTCGCCTGAGGTTGAACAGCCCACCGTCAGGTCTGTATCTGACGTGTATACCACCCTGGCAGTCACGGAAGGCATCAGTCAGCATGACGGAGAAGACCATGCTGAAGAGTGTAGGGGCGAGAACGCAGCCTTGCTTTACGCCGTTGGTCACTGGAAAGGCTTCTGACTCGTCTCCATCATCCAGTACTTCCACCATCATGCCGTCGTGGAACTGTCAGACGATCGTAATGAACCTGCTGGGACAGCCAAATTTCTCCATGATCTTCCACAAGCCATCTCTGCTGACCGTATCGAAGGCCTTGGTCAGATCGACAAAGGTCACGAACAGATCGCTCTACTGCTCTTGGCATTTTTCCTGGAGCTGTCGTGCAGCAAATATCATGTCTGCAGTTTCACGTTCTGCACGAAAGCCACACTGGCTTTCTGGGAGGAGACCCTGCTCAAGGTGTAGTAGAAGGCGGTTGAGCAGGACACGAGCCAAGATCTTCCCAGCTATGGACAAGAGATAGATGCCTCGGTGATTGTCGCAGGACTGGCGGTTGCCTTTTCTCTTGTAGATGTGGAGAATGTTGGC
>CM065741.1:43760322-43765322 GCA_033310375.1 Conus canariensis | reverse complement strand
GTACAGTTGCATACACACCAACAAAAACAAGAGAGACAGAGAGAGAGAGAGAGAGAGAGAGAGAGACAGAACAGACAGACAGACAGACAGACAGACAGACAGACAGAGAAAGAGAGAGAGACAGACAGAGAGAGAGAGAGAAGTAGACTATCAAACTGACAGACAGATACACGCACACACACAGAGACAGACAGAGAGAGACAGACAGACAGACAGACAGACAGACAGACAGAGGTGGGGTAGGTGTGAAGAAGGGTGTAGGTTGTTGGGGGGGGGGGGGGTGGAGGGAGGAGGGAAGGCAGATAGGCAGACTGAACATCACATACATATTTCATTGTCGCTTCCCTCTGCCAGACAGAGAAACAACAACAACAACAGTCCTGCTTCTCTGATTAACAGTAAGCACATCACTGTAACTTTCCAAAACTTGCGCACAGAGAAAAAAAAAGAAAGAAAAGACAACGCTGCTACGTCTCTCTTCTCGTCTCTCACAGTGCAGGCTGCCTGTTTCTATTCCCCTCGTGAAACCACAAAACTAATTTCAAGCTGAACGACAACTGTAGGAAACAAAAGACAGAGGTCTGGGCTTAGGAGAAGGCCAGGCTGACCAGGTCTTGGAGGACAAGTGACATCCCGGTAATACACTACAAACGTAAGATCTGTTACTCACCAAGTCTGCCTAGTACTCACCAAGTACATTCTATTAGAGTACAAGAGAGGTAAAGGTACGTTGCCACTACATCATACACCGGTCTTTTAAGGCTTGGTGGCTGACGTCTGGTAGAATTCCTGTTTCTGAACTTTTCTTTCCTCACTTTCCCCTTTTGGAGTGTGGTCTTGAGCCAAAGATTTTTTTTTTCAGAACTGAATGCATAGAACTTTGGAGGGTTTTTTTTCTCTCTCCATCTGTTGCATTTCAATGTGGATACAGTGTTGCAACATGAAATAACAACAACACACCCACATTAGTCTAGTATCACATAATTAGTACACACATACGCACACACGTACACACCCGGACAGACAGAGACAGACAGACAGACAGACAGACACATCCACACACCCGGACAGACAGAGAGACAGACAGACAGACAGACAGACACATCCACACACATCTATGTGTGTATGTATGTATGTATGCATGTATGTATGTATGTATGTGACGTCAGACAATGGCGACCAGAGCGGCTGTGCCTTCATGTCGCTCTGCTTGAATTTGCTGTCTGCCGTCCATCCGTGGTCACTGTCCTCGATAACACAGTCAGTCCAGCAATGCAAGGCACCTGGCCATTGATTGCTGAAGTGAAAGCTTCAGTCAGAGCTGCACTCCGGAGTGGAGTGATTCGGCGTGTGGTGGACCCAGTCAACGACCAGGAGCAGCCCCTGCCAACGGGTCAACACACATTGCCACTGGACTTTGCCAGCCCGGAGACGTGGGCGCCCTTTGAAGGAGCAGTCCACGACGCCCAGTGAGCAGACTTCGAACGAACCGAGCGGTTGTTTCGTGAGTCTATCCGAACGAAGCATGCAGATGCTGTCAAGTCTGCTCACGGGGATTTTCGACCGTGGCTTCGTCTCCTAGGCAAAGTTCAGAACGTCCTCCCCTTTCTGGAAGCGCAGCGTGACGTTAACCCTATGATGACGATGACGCCAAACGAAGAGGCGTCACAGGCTCTGGATTTAGAACTTCGCGTTCTGAGATTTATCTGGAGAGCTGTCAACAAGTTCCCCATTCAAATCGCCGAACAAATTCAGCATGAATCGGAGAAAGATCAGTTGCGGCAGAAAATCGAAAAAGCTCTTCACTACATTGACCACAACATCTTCTCAAGTCTTAGGAAACATTTCAGACATATGCGTGGAAGACAGGATCAACATAGAGTGCGGAGCGTGGAAAAGCATGAGCAAACGCAGCTTTGGTTAGGTAATCAGAAACGTGCCATTGAGATCATCAAGAACGACAGATCAGAAGCACGACCCACTTGTCCCATTTAAGTGAATGTGTTCACGGAGTTTTTCCAGCAGAAGAGTGAAAAGGTATTAGAATATCCCCTCCCCCCTCCGCCCTGGCCTGTCAACATCGCCCCTCTTCCTCCTGAAGAAGAGCTGCAGTTAGACCCGTTCACCGAGGACGAAGTGATATCTGTGGTGAAATCGCTGAAGAATAACACAGCGCCTGGATATGATGGAGTTGAATATTCTTTTCTGAAACAACATCTGCAGCGTCTGTCATTGCTTTTGACGGCAATATTTAACATTAGCTGGAGAAACAAAAGAATTCCCGCTGATTGGAAACATGCCACGATCACTTTACTTCCCAAAAAAGAAGGGAATTTGATGCAGCCTGGTGATTGGAGACCTGTTTCCTTGTTGACGTCCTTGTACAAGATCTACATGAAGTTAGTGCAAATTAGGCTTCTACCATGGATTGTTTCGACCGGAAGGCTGTCATCAAAACAGAAGGGGTCTATCCCAAGAAACGGTCTACAAGAACACGTATTCTGCTTGAAAACTGCAATTGAGAACTTCAAGCATGTATCAAATCAGTTCTACACTACTTTCGTTGACATCAAAGACGCCTATGGGAGCATTGATCACAGAGTGATGTTGGATGCGATGCAGAGTGCCAGATACCCCCAGCACATCATCGACGTGACGGCGGATGTCTACACCAACTCCACATTCCAGGTGCAGACGGGAGACACGTCCACGCCCAGGATTACCAGGCATCGTGGCATCGTGCAAGGCTGCCCGTGGTCAGCTGTTGTCTTCATTCAGGCGTTGGACCCGTGGATTCGATGGATGGAGCAGCTGTTCACACCAGCTTCAATGCCTTCTCCATGCCAGGCATACATGGATGATGTATGTGCCAGTGCTCGCTATGAGGAGAGCTTACAAGAAATGATAAACAAGACGGAAACCTTCCTGCATTACACCGGAATGGAAGTGAAACACAGAAAGTGTGCCACCGTTCATGGACAACGCACAGGAAACAACTGGGCTTCTACAGATGTGACTGAGAACGTCCACGTTACGCTGCAAGGGGAAGATACACCGATGTATGGAAAAGATGAGCCATACCAGTATCTTGGATTTCAAACGAATCTGACTGGAACTTCTGAGAAAGAGCAACTGGCGCAGGCGAGCGAGGAATTCGAAAGAATGCTAGAAAAAAATTCGCTTTCACCTTTACCGCTGTGCAAGAAAATTGATGCTGTAAACGTCATGGCTTCTTCAAAATTGGGCTTTTATTATAGCAATTCAAAATTCACAGAAAAACTCCTGAAGACTCTGGAAGATAAGATAGTTGATTTTGTTCGCATTCATCTCAAACTAAACTCTTCTACCAATCGAGCGCACATGTTCCTTCCCCGAAAACAAGGCGGCCTTGGTCTGTTGAAACCAAGTACCATGTACTACTCCAAACGCATCTCCTTCCTGATCTCTGTTCTGAACAGTGATGACCAACATGTCAGAATAGTAGCGCGCAACAGTTTCCATCTCCACATGGAAAAGAGAAAAGTGCCTCATGCAGATCCAGACGACAGCAATTTTGGAGGATATGCCACAGACCCCGAAGGGAAGTTAAGGAAATGCAGCAAGGTCAACTGGTCACGTTCTTCCTTCGTTGAGCTCCATGAGCTGTGTGTGCGGCTGGACAAACTGACAGATGTTGACTTTCAAACTGTGCTTTAAATAGTATTAGACATACAAAGCTGACTAAAGCACTGACAAAGATTTGGAGCCAGCCGGAGAGAGAAAGAAGGACGTGGGGACAGAGAGAGAAAGAGGGGGAAGAGAGAGAGAGAGAGAGAGAGAGAGAGAGAGAGAGAGAGAGAGAATGTGAAAGATAGCTTTTATCGATGCGCCTGCAATCTGGACTACTGTGCATTGTTGTTGATTTGACAAGTTGATGCATTAAAGTAATTGATATGTATCTGTCTATCTATTTACATCTCTAGACAGATAGATAGATAGATAGATAGATATAGATAGATAGATAGATAGATAGATAGATTGACAGAAAGGCATGTCAGAACATTTGTAAAACGGTGTGCTTTAAAGTGCTACCACGGCTTCAGTTATTAATATCAGTAGAACTACTATTGCTGCTGCCGCTGCTGCTGCTGCTGCTGCTGCTGCTGCTGCTGGTACTATCACCACCACACCACCACACCACCACCACCACCACCACCATCATCACTACCACCACTGCTGCTGTAGCTGCTGCCACCACTGTTACAGTACACATGCAGGACAGAGAGAGAGGGGAGAGAGAGAGAGAGAGAGGAGAGATGAGAGAGAGAGATGTGCGTGTGCGTGCGTGTGCGTGTGTGTGTGTGTGTGTGTGTGTGTGTGTGTGTGTGTGTGTGTGTGTGTGTGTGAAAGAGAGAGGAGAGAGACAGCGGGACAGACAGAAGACAGACAGACAGACAGAGACAGAGAGACAAAGACAGAGAGACAACGATAGCCAGAGCGCAGAGAGACGCAGAATAACAGAGATGGGCGGAGAGAGTTCCTTTTGCTACAAATGCAAAAACGCACACAACAGCAAACCCAAAATTTTAAAAACTGTAGTCTCAAACTTTCCAGACTTCGGTCGCAATAACAGCACTATCAATTTTCTCCTTCCCATCGTCCAGCGCAACGTTCCCCTCCCCCCACCCCCCCCCCCCCCCCCCCCCCCCCCCCTTCCACTGAGGTGAAACCTTTCCTTTTAAGTTGAGTAGAACGCATTTTGGGGCAGAGAGGTGATTTCGAAATGAGTATGAGGCAAAGCTGACAGGTTAGTAGGGGGGGAAAAAATTTTACGTTACAGAGGAAACAAAATCGGTAATACCAAGTTTGGTGGTCCCCAACTGCATCAGAATTGAAACAAAAGGAAAGGCATATTGTCAGAACGTGCGGTCACTTAAACAGGAAGGGTCAGCGGCCTCTTCCTGTCCAGTCTCTGGATCTCTCTTCTCCCAAAATTTTAAAAATTATGATAAAGCTCCGCC
>CM065741.1:43752381-43760222 GCA_033310375.1 Conus canariensis | reverse complement strand
CATAGTCACAGTGATTTTTTTTTCTTTGGTCGTGTTCTTTGTAATTCTATTGTCCTTTTCGTTTCTTATGTGAAGCATTCTTCCAGGGCAGCAATATAACTTTTTTCATGTTGAAAACGTCAACCCAAATTGTTCGTAATCATTCACCAAATCTACCTTAATGCTATTCAAAACAAAAACTGCTTTTCCACCCAAGAAAAGTCATATCTCCTAGCCAAACGCTACAATGGTTTTCCATTTGTCAAGATTTACTGATAAGGTTAGCATTTCCGATGCCGCAGCGAGAAGACTGACCTGGGTTTGCCGGGCAGCAACAGCGTCTGACGAGAGAGAGAGAGAGAGAGAGAGAGAGAGAGAGACAGAGAGAGAGCAAGGGGGTATATGGGCTAGCAGACCGATGAAAAGATAGAACGCGGCACACATATTTCACTGAACTTCCATTCCTCAGACAAAATGACCTTGTTGTAACGCTCGCATTGCAAGGGACAAAATTACAGGTTACAAAACTGCATGTTATATCCTTCTCTCCTCCTCTCTCTCTCTCTCTCTCTCTCTCTCTCTCTCTCTCTTCTTCTTCTCTCTCTGTATCTCTCTCTCTCTCTCTCTCTCTCTCTCTCTCTCTCTCTCTCTCTCTCTATCTATCTATCTATCTATCTATCTCACGTGTCCATGACAGCCACCGAACGAATAGTCGTCAGAGACGTTGTAGTTTCAACCTGAAGCCTGAAATTCCGGGTAACCATTTCTTTTTCTCTAACGCAGACAGACAGACAGACAGACAGAACAGTGGATACACAGGTCACCTACTCGTCCCTCTGTCCAACGCAAATAACAGTCAAAAAGCTTGTTGTCGCTCACCATCACCACATCAGTGTAAGTTGCCCAAACTTGGGCACAGAAAAACACGACCACCTTTTCCCTCTCGCTTCACTTCCTAAACCTGTTCCCCTAATTCCATGATAAACTTGATTTAAAGTTGACGAACAACTGTGGGACATGTGGGTGAAAAGGGGGGCTAACGATGTCTCGAGGGACAAGTCACATCATATTACATCTGGAACGTGAAAAAGTCTGACAGCCATATCCGCCCAGGCTAGAGCAGGTAGAAAGTGGATGGCCAGGGGAACAAATCGCTGTCCAGAATCTTCTGGAGGTTTCTGTCTCGTGCATATCCTGTTTGTGGACGTTACTCCATTGGGTATTGAGGATAATAATAAATACAGTATGGCCATTACCTTGAACAAGAGACCAACAACAACAACCGCAACAATAATGATGATGATGATAATGATAATAATAATAATAATCGTAATAATAATAATAACAATAATGATAGTAGTAGTAGTAGTAGTAGTAGTAGTAGTACTAACAGTAATCATAATAATAGTAATTAGTAGTAGTAGTAGTAGTAGTAGTAGTAGATAAATATACAAATAATACCTAAATAAACAATTAAAAAATAACAACACAAATGTGTAGTCTGCAATGTACATAATTGAAAATAAATTTGCTCCACAAAGCAAGTCATATACAGAACTGAATGCTTTGCAATTGTCAGTGATAGCACAGTGAATGTAATTCTTGATTAGAAGATAAGAAAATATTGATGAATGATTTTAATACAAATGTATAATTTGTAGTATCATGGGTTTTTTTTTTTCGGAAACAGCTCTGGCGTTCGGAAAGAAAATCTCCACAAAAGATGTTGTTAATGATACAGGTAACTAATTTTATTACACAACTTAGCAATGTAATGCCTCTGTGATTATCTGGGTTTTCTAGGTTCCCATTATGTTTACATATTGACTGCATTAAACATTTCATCCATTGTTGTTTCAGTACATCACCATAAATCAACACACACACGCGCACGCACACATGTGCATGCACACACACACACACACACACACACAACTGTACGCGCATAGACACACGCACACACACACACAGGCATACATACTTACGCACACATACACACACGCACACACACACACTCATGCACACATAGAACACACACACACACACACACACAGAGTCAAGTATTGTTATGTGTCAACTCAATGTCAGTACTACAATCTATCAAGTTTTTCAGTTCTAATTCTGAAAACTTTATATTAAAGGAAATATAATGCTGAACAATTAAGTAGTGGGGGAAAACAAGTGCAGGTTAACAATTCTTCAGTCGTTATAGTAATGACTTGGCAAAGATTTGAAATTTAAAAAAAAAAAAAAAAATTGAAGAGGAATAAAATGGGGTAATATATTATAAATACGAGAAACCCTTCACTAGCTGTCTGAGGGAACCATCGTAATCCCTCTCAAAGGCACATTTATTTGTATTGCCTGCTCCTAGGCCTTTCGTCCGCTGGATCGGACTCATCAGGGAGACACGGCTGATTGTGTCTGTACTCTTGGTGTCAAATAGAGACACACCACAGTCCATAATTCTGTGGTGTTCTCACCACCAAGGATTCAAAAAAAGACTCCAACAGCACCCTCAAAGCAGCCAGCGAAGGGTAGTAAAATGGAACAAAACAAAAGTGGAGAGGGAAAAAAGTTGCTGAAAAACTAAAAGCATTATGGAAACAGTATAAAATGTAGGGGACAATCTTTGAGCCTATGCTTGAGGATCCATTCAAGGATGCAAGGGAGGTCAAAAGATATGGAACAGTCTGAGTGGTCAGCTCTGCTGTTCAATAACCCAAGCATTGTGAGTGGCTAAGAATTGTACAGAACAACCTTTACTTGGATCTCCTAAGAGATGCAATCTCCCACTGATTGACCAAACAATATAATGCTGAACAATTAAGTAGTGGGGGAAAACAAGTGCAGGTTAACAATTCTTCAGTCGTTATAGTAATGACTTGGCAAAGATTTGAAATTTAAAAAAAAAAAAAAAAAAAAAAAATTGAAGAGGAATAAAATGGGGTAATATATTATAAATACGAGAGTGAGTCACTATTAAAGGAAATATGTTATTTAATTCATATTTTGATGTGCAAAGGGACCGATTTAACTTTTTTCTGGGTTCCTTCACACTGTGGAATTTGGGGCAATGAATTCGCTGACAGATCTGCCAAAAAGGGAGCTAAAACTGAAATGAGTGCACAGTCACTTTCTGTCCCCTTGACTTTACAAGAGTGTCATCAAGTTTTAAAACAAGTGGCTTGGGACTTTTTTTAGAAACAACCAGAACGTCCCTTATTTGCGGGTTAATGCTCAAAATAGCCATGTTCTCAGCTTTGATCAGGTTGAAGGCATTGAACAGCTGCAGGTTCGTGATATGTATCAGTACAGAAACTTTGTTTCAGTATTTTATAGACTGAAACTCGACGCGTTCAGAACGAAATATAGTGCAGGAACAAAATGCATATGTGGAAAGGCAAACGTGTCGAGAGCCCACGTTTTATTTCATTGTGTGACTCTTAAGGCATACTTACCATGTTTATTAGGCATGACAGTGACTGATGTTTTTTCTGATATTGATGTTGCTTTCAAAGTTACCTTTTGTTTAATATGTAGTCCTGTTAGATATTTACTATAATGTTATACGTAGTAATTATTCCATATTTTGCTCGCACTTCCACACACCTATGCTTCACACAATACTATTACACACACACACGCTCTCTCCTCTCTCTCTCTCTCTCTCTCTCTCTCTCTCTCTCTCTCTCTCTCTCTCGTCTAATATCACACAATTTTGTGAAAAGACGTAAAAATGAAACTACTACTACTACTACTACTACTACTACTACTACTACTACTACTACTACTACTACACACACACACACACACACACACTAAAGCTCAGAGGGATGGAGAGAGAGAAGGGGGCAGGAAGAGAAAAAGAGAAGAAAGGATGAAGAGAGAGAGAGAGAGAGAGAGAAAGAGAGGGAGAGGGAGAGAGAGAGACATAGACAGAGACATAGACAGAGAGAGACAGAAAGAAGAGACAGCTCCCCTCTCAGTCAAAGGTACCCAACTTAGACTTAGACTTAGTCCTCTGAATTCCCTGGGGAACATAGGGCCGCAACCACACTCTTCCAGCGGACACGGTTTTGGGAGATCCTCTTCAGCTCGGCCCACGTCATTCCGGCGGCCTTCACTTCCGCGTCGGTACTCCTTCGCCATGTCTGTCTTGGTCTTCCCACTTTTCTTTTGCCCTGAGGAAGGTACCCAAAGTCCATACAAAAGCAATACATCTTTTATCACAGCCACCCAAAGCTTTCGCAGACGAGGCCACTGAAAAATTACCTTTCTGTTTTGTCTTCACGCATTGCAACTTCCTTAAAACATGCTCCCCAATGGAGGTGACGCACTTCATTTCAAGATGAGCAACACGAGTCCAGTCAAAGAGGTGACAAGGACTAAGGAGAAAGCCAAGCCCACCAAGTCTCGTGGGACAAACCAGATTACGTTACAAGTGGAAAGTGAAACGTGTCACTCAGTAGGTCTCAGGAAACAAAGTGTTTCAGGATGCAACAAGTGGAAATGCTGATGGCCACTTGACCTTATCACTGAACAGGAAGAATCAGGTGCTCTTCTCATGTTTCACTCCAGTGGGCAGGCTTTCATTTCTGATTATTGCCGCTCAAAGACAGCTCTTGAGCCACCTTTTTTTTTTCGAGAATACAATCCAAAAACCACTGATCCGGTTTAAGCTCCAGTACCCTTTTTTCACTGTGAGACACCTCTTGAGCCAACATTTTTCAGAGTACAATGCGAAGGACACTGATTTGGTCTAAGCTCCATACCTTTATTTTGCACAGCATGTGTTTATGGACTGATGGTAAATTAAAGTTCTAAAAGAAGATGAACAACTACTGCCACTGCCTTTGCAAAGATTGTCCTTGTGCTGTTCCTGGTGCTTCTGACACTTGCATAAATACAGAGAGAGAGAGAGAGAGAGAGAGAGAGAGCGAGAGCGAGAGAGAGAGAGAGAGAGAGAGAGAGAGAGAGAGAAATACACAAGAGAGAGTGTGTGTGTGAGAGAGAGAGAGCGAGAGACAGACAGAAAACGAATAAAAGAGAATAAATAGGACAGAGAGGGTGAAGAGTCAATCCAATACTTTGGTATAAAACAGCAAGTCATGTTTGTTTTGCTGGCGCTTCCCTCCCTTGTTAGACAAACAGACCAACAGTCAAACGTCTGTCCCCAATAATCACCACATCACTACAACTTTCCAAATTGGCCATAGAAAAGCACCACTATTTTTCTCGCCTTTTCTCATCGCGTGCAGAATCTCGAAATGATTTTCAATAAAAAAAAAAAAAAAGTGACAAAATTCACTTCAGGTTGAACAACTCTTGGAAGCAGAGCTACTCACATTTGAGGTGGCAGTTCACACACACACACATACACACAACACACACACACACACACACACACACACACACACACCACACGCACACGCACACGCACACACACACACACACGCACACACACACACACACACACACACTAACAGGTCACAGAGAGAGAGAGAGAAGGAGAAGACAGAGAGAATGAGCGAGTGTGTGACTGAAGGAGGGAGGGATGGAGGGATTGAGAGAGAGAGAGGGAGACAGAGAGAGAAAGGCAGACCAAGGGACAGAGAAAGAGAAAGAAGGAGACAGTGACAGAGAGAGAGAAAGTGCGCCTGTAAGTCAAAGGTAACCAAAGTCCATACAAAAGCAATACAACTTTTATCATAGCCACCCAAAACTTTCGCAGACGAGGCCACTGAAAAACACAGTTTCCTTTCTATTCTCTCTTCACGCAGTGCAACTTCCCTGAACATGCTCCCCAATGGAGATGACACACTTCATTTCAAGTTGAGCAACACGAGTCCAGTCAGAGAGGTGACAAGGACTGAGGAGAAAGCCAAGCCACCAAGTCTCGTGGGACAAACCAGATTACGTTACAAGTGGAAAGTAAAACGTGTCACTCAGCAAGTCTCAGGAAAGAAAGCGTTTCAGGATGCCACGAGCGGAAAGGCCACTTAACCCTCTTACTGAATAAGAAGAAGCAGGTGCTCTTCTCTTGTGCAATTCAGTGTGCAGACTTTCATTCCTGAGAATTGTTACTCTGAGAAAGCTCTGAAGCCAACATGTTTCCGAACAAAGTGCAAACATCACTGATTTCGTTTAAGTTGTGGTAACTGTCCTATGCACAACATACGTTGATAGACAGATGATATACGAAAGTTCTAAAAGAAGACATTCTGCTACTGCCCCTGCCATTGTAAATATGGTGCCATTGTGTAAGGATCAAGCCCAATGGATTGGCAGAAACGTGCATACCATACCTGTTTCACTAACACTACCCTGCGATAGCCAAATAGACCAACAGCCAAACTTCTATCCCCAGCAATCACTATATCACTATAACTTCCCAAACTTGGCCACAAAAAGCACTACTACTTTTCTCCCCACTTTTCATCTAGTGAAGCATCCCTAAACAGCTCAGCTAAAGACGTGACAACCTTCATTTCAAGTTCAACAACTCTTTGAAACAGAGCTACACACACACACACACACACACACACACACACACACACACACACACACACACACTAACACTACACTCACACACACACACACACACACACACACACACACACACACACTCATACACATGCACGCACACACACACACACACACACACACACACACACACTTATGCACACAACACACACACACACACACACACACACACACACACACACACACACACACACACACACACACACGTGCGCTCGCGCGCGTGCGCACACACACACAACACACACACACACACACACACACACACACACACACTAAAACTCAAAGAGAGAGAGAAAGGAGAGAGAGAGAGGGGGGGGGGGAGAGAGAACAAGACAAGACAACACAAGACAAAGATTATATTCATAAAGGCCATGTTCCCTTAGAAGGGTGACACACAAATAATACAATTATGTGATACGTTCCCAGTAGTTGATGTAACCAACTTTAGCTAACACAGAATTTCATTGAGAGCAAGATAGATAGATAGAGTGAGAGAGAGACAGAGTGAGAGGGAGAGGGAGAGAGAGAGAGAGAGAGAGAGAGAGAGAGAGAGAGAGAGAGTGGGAGGAAGGGAGGGAAGGAGGGAGAGGAGAGGAGAGGGGTGAGAGACAGAGACAGAGACAGAGGGACAGAAATACAGAGATAGATAAGGTGGAAAGATGGGAGGAAGGGACTAAGGGAGAGACGAGAGAGAGAGAGAGAGAGAAGAGAGAGAGAGAGAGAGAGAGAGAGAGACAGAGAGACAGACAGACAGACAGACAGACAGGACAGACAGACAGAACAGACAGACAGACAGAGACAGAGAGAGAGATGAAAAGAGAAAGTTCCCCTCTCAGTCAAAGGTACCCAAAGACCACACAAGAGCAATACAACTTTTAACACAGCCACCCAAAACTTTCGCAGACGAGGCCACTGAAAAAACACAATTACCTTTCTATTCTCTCTTCACGCAGTGCAACTTCCTTGAACATGCTCCCCAGTACAGGTGACGCACTTCATTTCAAGTTGAGCAACACGAGTCCAGTCAGAGAGGCGACAAGGACTGAGGAGAAAGCCAAACCCACCAAGTCTCGTGGGACAAACCAGATTACGTTACAAGTGGAAAGTAAAACGTGTCACTCAGCAAGTCTCTGGAAACAAAGTGTTTCAGGATGCCACAAGCAGAAAGCATGATAACCTGTTAACCCTGCCACTGAACAGGAAGAATCAGGCTCTCCTCTTCTGCAATTCCATTGACAAGCCTTTCATACATGAACAATGCCACGCCCCTACACCATTTTTTTTTTCAAAATGCAATGCGAAGAGGCTGGTTTGGT
>CM065741.1:43717381-43732381 GCA_033310375.1 Conus canariensis | reverse complement strand
CTCTCCTCCCACTAACCTCACTCTCTCCAACCAACCTCTCTTCATCCACTTCCTATGCTGCAGCTCTCTAACGGCCCTCCTCCACCTCCCACTCCCCTCCCTCTTCCTTCTCAAGCCAAATTGCGAAGTTCGCTTGCGGCAGAGCAACACGTGTTGAATGGTTAGATGATAGTGGTGGTGGTGGTGGAGTTGATTAGATGGGGAGGAGGGGTACTGGGGCAAAGGAAGGGGTCAGAAGAAAGGTTGATGAGAGAGAGTGGGAGTGAGAGAGAGAGTCAGTCAGACAGACAAACAGATGGACAGACAGACAGAACAACAGACAGACTGACAGACAGAGAGAGACAGACAGACAGACAGACAGGTAAACAAACGGGCAGACAGACAGACAGATAGACAGACAGACAGACAGAGCAAGAGACAGAGAGAGATTGATTCAGATTCAGATGATTTATTCACATAACAGGCCAAGGCCCCTAATGAAGGGGTGTGTGAACACACAAAGTACCTGAGTTATATCAATATAATTAAATTACAAAACGAAACAAAATAATTCAAGGCGATTCCAAGAAGTGAAAATGTCTCTGTACTTAAAGGTTTTGCACAAAAACAAAGAAAGATTGTTAACAACTTCAGCAGAAGTAGATGAACAGAGTAGGCCCAATCTAAACAAAGATGGCTGTCTGTAATATTTAGGCTTAATAAACTTTTCTCTGATGCATATAACAGCTGGGCAGGAAAGTGCAAAGTGTGCTTCAGTTTCCTTTGAATCTTTACATAAAGGAAAAAGCAAATCACAATTATTACATGTTCAATATCTACATTTATGGATGGCTAATGCAGATATACCTAATCTGAATTTTGCTGTTACATTTTTTTACGTGCCTATCTATGTCTGAGGTTAAGTACGTTTTCAAGCCATGAACATCACAAAAGGTTCTGTGAAAATCAAACCTGTCACTGTTATGAATATGGTAGACCATTTCTGCCATCTACAACCAACCAGCCGTTGGCTGAAAAAAAAAAAAAAAACCACGTAAAAACTCTTTAATATTTCCAGCCCTCGATTTAGCCAAGCAAAACCGAATCCATATTCCAACAGGCAGACGCGCACTTGGGACACTTAGTTTCTTTCACCTTTAGCATCCAAGTCATATAACATATTGTATGCCGTACAAGGAATTATAAAGTCTCCCATCTGCATTAGTTTGAGCCAGTAGCGGATACATCTGACAGCAGAAATAATGTAAGTGGGAAATTGATCAGTTTCGCCATTAAAAAGATCATTTGGAGTCCGTCTGTCTACACAAAAAACATCTCCACAGCAAAGATATGTACAGATTCACAAAGAACAGCCTGTTTACGCACGCAAGCACGCCCATGCACACACACACACACACACACACACACACACACACACACACACACACACACACACACACACACACACACATACGCACACACCACACACACACACACACACACACACACACACACACACACACACCACACACACACACACACATGCTCTCGCACGCACGCTCGCAAACGCATGCACGCACGCACGCCCACACACGCACGCGCGCACACATACTCACGAACACACACACACACACACACACACACACACACACACACACACACACACACACACACACACACACACACACACTCGTGGGGCAGTATTCGACAGATTAAAGAGAAATAAAATGTAATAAAAGTAATATATGATGAATTAATGAAAATGAGAAATGAGTTAAACCACACAGATACACAAACACAGAGCCATGCGTGCATGCATCCCACACACAACACACACACACACACACACACACACACACACACACACACACACACACACACACATACGCACTCACACACACACACACACACACACACACACACACACACACACACACACACACACACAACAAAACACACACACACACACACACACACACACGCACACACACACACACACACACACACACACACACACACACACACACACACACACACACACAAAATGGCGCCTGTTTAAATGCACCACGGATTAAAAATAACGAATCTGACAGGAGCACTATCACCTTCATACAGAAATGGAATGTGTTTGAAAGCAAAATCTTAATTTACATCTGTGTAAAAATACTATAATCACTGTTGAACATGACAGCAGCTCTATGTGTTATTCATGTTACAGCATGTGGTACATGCGGATCCTACAGATATCCCATGACCTCTACATTGAACATGTATAGTGGTATAAAAACGTAAGCAGCTGATTACAGTTCTGTTTGCTGACGCATGGATCAACAACATTCACCACTTTGGGTCCCAGTCAAAGGCCCTGAGTCTCTCAATCTGACATAACATGGCCGCGCAGAAAATGCACTCAACCCCTTTAAAGGAAATCAAATGGTACATCGTCTACCAAAGGATTAACAAGTAGGCCCATGTTTGTGTATGTGAGGCAAAGACTGCATGCCTGGTAATTCTGGCCGGTCACCCATGTCCAGTAACCTGGGCTGTTCATCACCGTTCATAGTGACCGGGTTGATAAAGCGATAGGAAGAGGAAAGGTAGAGTACAGCAGAGAGAGAATGGCGATGAAGGAGAAGAGGGTGGAGTATGAGGGAGTTGAGCATTGGAATGTTGTTCCACGGGAGATAATTTGTCAACTGTCAGAGTTAAGTGGGAGCCGAGTCTGTTGTTATGCAAGGTGTGTGAGTAAAAGTAGTTTGTGAAGATTATAGAACCTATGTTTTCCAGTGTCTTAGCTTCTGACCTCTTTCTTTTAACCTCATTGGCACAGTACACAGCTACATGAGCTAGAGGGTCAATGAACAGTCAGTCAACTAATCGTGAGTAAGCATAGAACGAATTTTGAACATTACTCATCTGAAAGAAAGGAGTCAGCGGCAAAGAGGATGGCGTGTGTGTCAACGACACAGTAAGAGGTCATATGGAGAGAATCTCCGTGTGCTAGATATTTCTTGACAAGACAGTTCTGTTAAACTGAGATCGGTGTTTTGGGGTTCCTCTAAGAGAGAGTCAATAATTCTAAGAGAAAGTCAAAGGTTCCTGGGGATGGTAAAAATATTCTTGAGGAAAGTCAACAACATGTCATAGAAATTCAGTACTTTCTTAAATATACAGTCAAATATTCTATAAGGAAAACAATCACTTGGAGAGAGTCTTTAATCTTTTTTAAAGAAAACTAACATCACGGAGAAAGTCACTGATTCTTTAAGAGGTGTTGAGAATTGGGGAAAAGTCAATACTTCTCAGAGATAGCCGACATTTTTTTTTTATTTCAGAAAATCAACAACGTTTTGGAGACAGCCAGCAACTTAGGGAGGAGCAAGTTAACAATTTTTTGAGACAATTTACAACTCCAGGGGAACGTAACTTCTTCAGGCTAAGAGGAATCACCCACAGCGGAAGTCTAGCATCCCCATAGTTCCCAGCATCGCCGTGACTTCCTGAATCTTGACCACATGACCAGCCACTACTCCCTACACTTTTCCCATCACCCCTAGTACACCCCACAATGAAATCACTCTGCCCTTCTCAGTGACTGAAAGCAAAACAACGATCAGGGTAAGGAGAAACGTCTTTTGGACGACATCCAACAACGTTACGGGAAGTTCAAAAGCGGTCAGCAGGAGGGAAAAGAAAAAGCAGGCGATGGAGCTCAGCACAGATGAAGTGTCAGTTAGCCAAGGATACATGAGCTGATAGTGGAGAAAGAGAAACGGCAAAGGAAACCAGAGAGAGGTCTTATACAATCTGCTTTAGCTTTTGTAAAAGCAGAGAGAGAGAGAGAGAGAGAGAGAGAGAGAGAGAGAGAGAGAGGAAATACAAAAACATATTGGAATACAGACATACTGACAGATAGACAGAGAGACTGAGACACACATACACAGACAGGGATGACAGGAGAAAATACAGACAGGAGCAGACAGAGAGAAACTGACAACCAGAGACAGACAGAAGGACGAACTGACAGTGTCAGCATGTTGGAGAGGGTGGCGGGGGGAGGGGGGGTGTTCAGAGGGGAATCAAACAGACAGACAAATAAATGGTAAAGCAAACAGACAACTAGATTGCCAAGCGGACCGACAGACCCGGAGACGTGATATCAAGAATGTTCGGTGAATCCCAGTGAGCCAGGAAGTCCAATTTGCCAACAATCCACCAAATCAGTCTAACTTTCTGAAACTTGGACACCACTACCACTACTGTCAACCCTTCTCCTCCCACTAGTCTCACTCCCTCCCCCTCAGCCTCCTTCCATTCCTCCACAGATCTCTAGCTGCCCCCCCCCCCCCCCCCCCCACCGCCCACTCCTTGCTCCTCTTCTTCCGCAAGGCAAGTTCGCTTTCACTGGAACAACTCGTGTTGAATAGTGAGATGCCGATAGTGGGTGGAGTGGAGGGGGAGAATAAGGGGGCAGGAACGGATCAGAAGAGAACTTGATGAGGCAGGAGAAAGGCGTGGGGGGGGGGGGATAGACAGCAAGAGAGACAGAGACAGAGAGAGAGACAGATAAACAGACAGACAGGCACACAGACAGGCACACAGACAGACAGACAGACCGACAGACCGACAGACGGACAGACAGACAGACGGACAGAAAGACAGAGAGAGACACACACACACATTCTCTCTCTCTCTCTCTCTCTCTCTCTCTCTCTCTCTCTCTCTCTCTCTCTCTCTTTCTCTCTTATTTTTTTTTTCTCTGGCTTCTTCTTCTTTTGTTCTCTATTGTATAAAATCGGCACATCAGTGTGGGCCTTACTCCCGTTTAGTGTCGTTAGAAGGGGATGACTGGGGGGAGAAAAGGACCTCGTAAATGAAACTCAGCAGATACCTGACTCCAACATAACCCTATGTGTCTAGTGCAGCCTGTGCCACAGGTCGTAGGCTCTGAGGGGAAAGGCAGTTTGTCAATGACCACCAGCCACAGTCCAGCCAGGTCAGATGAGGTGACGGTATCAAATTAGGAATTTAGGAACAAGGTGTTTTCATCAATCTGTTTTACCTTTCGGGGACCAAACAAACAAAAATGAGAGAAACGAGATGGTACGCAGAGAGAGAGAGAGAGAGAGAGAGAGGGGGGGGGAGTGATGGGGAGGGAGGGAGGGAGCAGCATCACAAACATTATACATTGTCCAATCCCTTCCTGAAACAAGTAGCCATGAAACAAACAGTAATAATCAAACTTCAGTTCTCAACAATCACTACATCACAATGATTTCCCAAACTTGCGCACAGAACAAACACACCACACACACCCACAACACACACACACACACACACACACACACACACACACACACACACACACACACACACACACACACACACACACACACACACACACACCACACACACTCACACATGCACGCACATACACACAACACACACACACACACACACACACACACACACACACACACACACACACAACACACACACACACACACACACACACACACACACCACACACACACACACACACACACACACACAGTAGTGATGCCTGACTCCAACATAACTCTGTGTGTCTAGTGCAGCCTGTGCCACAGATTGCAGGCTCAGAGGAGAAAGGCAGTGTGTCGATGACCACCAGCCACCAGTCACTGGGGTTCCAGCTTTGGTGCCAGTGATTAGTTTCCAAGTCAGCGGCCAAAAGAAAAGACAATGACAGGAGTTTGGGAAGAGATCGACAGGACAGTGTGGGGTATTAATTGAATTGGGGGGGGGGGGGAGGGGGGAGGGAAGGGGGGAGGGGGAGGAGGGGGGCGGGGAGAGAGACAGACTGCCCACAGACAGACAGACAGTCAGACAGTTTGACAAACAGACAGCTAGACAGCCAGACAGACAAGCCGACTGACTGACAGACCGCCCGACCAACAGAACAACAGAGAGAGAGAGAGAGAGAGAGAGAGAGAGAGAAGAGGGGGGGGATGGACAGACAGCCAGACAGACGGATGGATCAAGCAACAGTCGAACAGACCAACAGTGACGAGAGAGAGAGGAGAGGAGAGAGAGAGAGAGAGAGAGAGAGGAGAGCGTGCATGTGTGTGTGTGTGTGTGTGTGTGTGTGTGTGTGTGTGTGTATGTGTATGTGTGTGTGTGTCTGTGTGTATGTGTGTGTGTGTGCGCGAGCGCGCGCGCGCGCGCGGTGTGTGTGATGTGTGTGTGTGATGTGTGTGTGTGAGTGTGTGTGTGTGTGAGAGAAGAGAGAAGAGAGAGAGATGAGCGTGCATGTGTGTGTGTGCGTGTGTGTATGTGTGTGTGGTGTGTGTGTGTGTGTGTGTGTGTGTGTGTGTGTGTGTGTGTGTGTGTGTGTGTGTGTCCGTCCAGGAGGAAGGGTGATGAGAGCGGGGTAGGGCAGTGGGAGGGAGACAGAGGTGTGGATGTTTTGGCGGGGCACAAGGAAGAAGATCATGTCAATGGTGACGTAACGAGTAATCTTGAAAACTGCCCCCCTCCCCCCATCCCTACAACAACAACAACAACAACAACAACAACAACAAACCCGAAGTGATCGCGCACTCTTGAAAAATCTGATACGTCCTCATCACTTCCTACAGCACAGTTATGGGAAGTGGCTTATACTTTCTAACAGAGTACAAAACCATGAACAGGCAGGTTCCCTGTATTCATTAACCTTGTTCAATCCTTTTTCTATATCCTGTGTCATCTTTAGAAATACACACACGCGCGCGCGCGCGCACGCACACACGCACGCACGCACGCACACAAACGCACATGCATGCACGCACACACACACACACACACCACACACACACACACACACACACACACACATACACACACACACGCACACATGCGTGCGCATATAAGCATGCATGTATGGACACATGAACTCAGAGGGAGAGAGAGAGAGAGAGAGAGAGAGAGAGAGAGAGGAGAGAGACAGACAGAAGACAGACAGACAGACAGACAGACAGACAGACAGACAGACAGACAGACAGTCTTTCAGGCATTTTTCAGACTAGTTGTTTTGTTTTGTGTTGTTTTATAATCTAGAAAAAGTTTCTCGTTAAGAAAAGTCGTTGCCCAGGTATTATCAACGGTTTTTGTCCTGTGCAATTCTGTGTTAAAGGTAGAGGGGGTATGTGGTGTTTGGGGTTGGAGGGAGTGATTTGTGGGGATGGCAGGGGAAAAAAAAAGACAGTTAGCTATTGTAACTTAGTAAGGAATCAAAGATTGGAAACAAACTGCCACAGAACCGTCAGAAATGGTCGATGGCTTCCGTCCTGTCAAAAACACATCAACAAATAAACACACAAACAAACAAATAAGCAAAGAGAAAAAAAAAACCTTAAAAGAGGAAGCATTTACTTGCGGGAGAAGGAGGCAGTAGGGAAGGAGTGGGGGGTGGGTGGCAGGGAGGAAGGGGGTGAGTACAGTGCCTTAGCAAGGATTTTAACAGTTGAAAAACAAAAAAAAACAAAAAAATAGCAAATTGACCACATAACAGTGGACCAGCTATTAAACAATTTGACAAACTCCCATCACTTTTTAAACTGTTATACCTGTGTAACAGCCCGTTCTTACCCCCCTCTCGAACTTACCGCGGGGTAAGTCTGGGCTAGCCTGCTTTTACCCCCGGGGTTCATTCTAGGACTAGCTGCAACTTACCCCCCCCCCCCCCCTAGTTGGAACCTACCCCCCCCCCCCCCCCGGGGGCGTAAGTTTGGGCTAGCCTGGATTTACCCCCCCCCCCCCCCCAAAGGGTCAATCTAGGACTATTTGGAATCTTCCTCCCCCCCACCACACCCTTCAAACAAGAGAGGGTTATTCAGGGTTTTCCTCTGCCTTTTCCCAACACGCACATCCGCCTTAAAAAAATGTGTTAGCCTGCATATTTACCACCACCCCCCCCCCTCCATTTCCTATATACAGTCAGTTGGGTTTAGACAAAGTGTAGTTCTAGACTTTTCTCAGTAGACGGACCTCCTACTCCCCCCCCCTCCCCCCACACACACCCTGGTTCACGAGCAGGTACGTATTAACATTTCTCGCGCAAGCTTACACGCGTGGGTCAATATTCGGGTGTGTGAGTACGCCCGTGCATGCTTGGGAAAGAAAGACGGCTACATGCCAATGTGACCAAGTGCCAATGTGACCAAGCGTAGTTGTGACAAAATGTCGGCGTTGTGACCACGTGTCGTTGGTGACCAAGTACCGTTGTTGCTTTATCCCGGTTTGCCTCTTTTAACTATTTTACAGCTAATTAGAATCTCTTGAGTACCTGTGTACTTTAGCTTATACAATGCAGATGCCTAGTGGTCAGTGCCACTGACCACTGGTCATTATGACGTAAATCGGAGATCTTAATTATTTAACAGCTAATTAGTGTTTCCAGAGTGCTTGCGTACCTTTTACAATGTAGATTACTTGTGGTGAGTGCCACTGACTACTGGTCATTATGACGTAAATCGGAGATTTTGACTATTTCACAGCTAATTATAGTCTCCAGAATACCTGTGTACCTTGTACAATGCAGACGACTGGTGGTCAGTGCCACTGACCACTGGTCACTATGACGTAAATCAGATATTTCGACTATTTTACAGTTACTCAGTGTCTCATAAGTGTTTGTATACCTTGTGCAATGCAGACAACCAGTGGTCAGTGTCACTGACCATTGGTCACTTTCATGTATATAAGAGATTTTAACTATTTTTACAGCTAATTAGTGTCTCCTGAGTGCCTGTGTACCTTGTACAATGTAGACGACCGGGAGGGGGGGGGGGTCAGTTCCAACTAGGGGGAGTAAGTTCAGTCTAGTCCTAGAATGACCCCGGGGGTAAAAACAGGCTAGCCCAGACTTACCCCGGGGTAAGTTCCAGAGGGGGGGGGGGGGGTAAGAATGGGCTGTTACACCGGGCGCCATCCCCTCTCTACAACGTTATGAAAAGTGAACGAGCACTTTTGTGATAAGGGCAATTGCTGTCTGGTAAGGGTTCTGGTTTTCACTCTGTTTATTTCCATCTCTGTGAAAATCATGACACAGAGAGAGAGAGAGAGAGAGAGAGAGAGAGAGAGAGAGAGAGAGAGAGAGAGACAGACAGACAGACAGACAGACAGACAGACAGACAGCAACAGACAAAAAGACAGACAGACAGACAAAAAGACAGACAGGCAGACAGACACACAGACAGACAGACAAACAAACAAACAGGTAGATAGATAGACAGAGATCATTTACCATGCATGGTTCCCAGAGTTTTCTCTTTCGCAGAAATCTGCAACAAACGATCCAGAAATAGCATTCCAACTCCACTCCCCAAACATTAGCACATTACATTGTTTTCGAATCTACGCCGAAGTTCGGGCACACACCAACACACCTCCCCCCACCCCCACCCCTCTCCCATCATCAAATGCAACTTCCTTAAGCTTAGTCCTCTAATGCAGTCGCACACTTCATTTCAACTTAAAAAGTAGCGGAATGCGTTAAAAAAAAAAAAAAAAAAAAGTGATAGAGATTGAGGAGAAAGCTTGGCTGACGATGTTTTGATGGTCAAGTCCTTTCCAATTCCAGAAGGTGAAAAGGGTTTGTTAAATAAAAGTCGTTGTCAATGAATTATCCATGGGTTTTGTGCTG
This sequence comes from Conus canariensis, assembly GCA_033310375.1. Taxonomy (NCBI): domain Eukaryota; kingdom Metazoa; phylum Mollusca; class Gastropoda; order Neogastropoda; family Conidae; genus Conus; species Conus canariensis. The sequence goes on along the minus strand of CM065741.1, from coordinate 43,722,735 downwards.
TTTGAATTCAGTGTTCGGTGGGAGGAGTGGGGGTACGGGGAGGTGTGGGAGGTGTGGGAGTACGGGGAGGTGATGGAGTACGGGGAGGTGTGGGAGTACGGGGAGGTGTGGGAGTACGGGGAGGTGTTGGAGTACAGGGAGGTGTGGGAGTACGGGGAGGTGTGGGAGTACGGGGAGGTGTGAGAGCACGGGGAGGTGTGGGAGTACGGGGAGGTGTGGGAGTACGGGGAGGTGTGAGAGCACGGGGAGGTGTGGGAGTACGGGGAGGTGTGGGAGGTGTGGGAGTACGAGGAGGTGTGGGAGGTGTGGAAGTACGGGGAGGTGTGGAAGTACGGGGAGGTGTGGTAGTACGGGGAGGTGTAAGAGCACGGGGAGGTGTGGGAGTACTGGGAGGTGTGAGAGCACGGGGAGGTGTGGGAGGTGTGGGAGTACGGGGAGGTGTGGAAGTACAGGGAGGTGTGGAAGTACAGGGAGGTGTGGAAGTACGGGGAGGTGTGGGAGTACGGGGAGGTGTGTGAGTACAGGGAGGTGTGGGAGTACGGGGAGGTGTGGGAGTACGGGGAGGTGTGGAAGTACGGGGAGGTGTGGGAGTACGGGGAGGTGTGGAAGTACGGGAAGGTGTGGGAGTACGGTGAGGTGTGGAAGTACGGGGAGGTGTGGGAGTACAGGGAGGTGTGGGAGTACGGGGAGGTGTGGAAGTACGGTGAGGTGTGGAAGTACGGGGAGGTGTGGGAGTTCGAGGAGGTGTGGAAGTACGGGGAGGTGTGGGAGTACGGGGAGGTGTGGGAGTACGGGGAGGTGTGGGAGTACGGGGAGGTGTGGAGGGGAAGGCAGTGAAGAAAGAGACCTTACAAGTAGTGTGGAAAGTGTGAAGCAAGTTGCAAAAGAACCATCACCTGTGGTCGATAGCTTCCGTCTTTAAGGAAGAGATGTGTGGTGGAGGGGAGGGGGAGGGTTAGAAAGGTGGGATTGATCATAATGATGTAGCAAGTATTTTGGAAGATGAGAAAAAAGACATGGTGAACGGACAACACATCAGCACGTCAACCGTTCAATAATTCATCACGACTCCGCTACTTCCCACTTGTGCTGAACAAAGTGCCCTCCCTGTCATTCCAGAAGAAAAAGGTAACAGACTGTAAGCGAGTACAACCATTTGCTGTCTAGGTAGGATCCTGGTTTTCATTCCACTCTTGTGAATATAATTATGTGTTGTTTTCACACACACACACACACATACACACACACACACACACATACACACACACACACACACACACACACACACACACACACACACACACACACACACACATACACACACACACACACACACACACACACACACACGCACGCACGCACACACGCACGCACGCACGCACGCACACACACACACACACATACACTCGCACACTCACGCTCACACACACACACACACACACACACACACACACACACACACACACACACACACACACACGCACGCACGCACGCACGCACGCACACACACACACACACACACACATACACTCGCACACTCACGCTCACACACACACACACACACACACACACACACACACACACACACACACACACACACACACACACAGGTAGACAGACAGACGGACGGACGGACAGACAGACAGACAGACAGTCAGACGGACTGAAAGAGAAGAAAGGAAATGAGCTGGAATCCAGTTCCAGACCCCAACGATCACCACGTCACTGTAGCTCCTCCAAACCTGGTCACACGCGACAAAAAGAGACGGTGACCTTTCTCTCCCCCCCCCCCCCTCCCCTCCTCCACCATCATCCAGTGCCGCCTCCCCTAACCGTGTTCGCCTGGTGAAGTGAGGAACTTTATTTCAAGCTGAAGAGAGTGTAGGAATCATGGAGACTGAGGAGAGGGCCAGACGGACCGAGTCTTGTGAGAGAGAAACCCCATGCCACGTTTCAAGAAGTGGAGAGTTTTTGTGTCAGTAACGGTCAAGGAATGGTCCATAGTTTCTGTCCTATGAAGTTCTGTGCAGCAGACTGAACTGCGAGGAGATGGAGGGTGGGAGTGGGGAAAAAAAAGGGGGGGGGGGAGGGTCAAGGAAGGTGCTTGAGTATAGTGACTAATCAGGTAATCTGGAAGATGGGAACCACTTCACAGTATGATCATCGTTTCGATCAGAAATGGTCTATGAAAATGTTTCAGTGGGAGATTTGTGTTTATAGGAGGGGATGGGGGGGGGGGGGGGATGGATGAAGGGCCTCGGAGGAGGTGGCAGATGAGGAAGGATTGAGCATATCTGCTTATCTGGTATTTTGGAGAATGGGAAAACAAATAGCAGATTGACCACATAAGGATAGGCCAAGAATATATAGCAATCTGAGACATCCATATCCCTTTTTTTTCAACTCGATTATGCAAAAGAGCCTCCCTTCCCTGTCGCTTTTCAAAAAATTTAAAGAGTCTCAGGAAAACTGATTACTGTCTAGGGAGGGTCCTGGTTTTCATAATGTTTAATTCCACTTCTCTGAATACCCTGTGCTGTTTTGTGACACACACACACACACACACACACACACACACACACACACACACACACACACACACACACACACACAGAAGAGAGAGAGAGAGAGAGAGAGAGAGAGAGAGAGAGAGAGAGAGAGAGAGAGAGAGAGATACGCATACACACAAATGTGCATGCGTGAGCTCAGAGAGACAGACAGAAGTAATTATTTTTAAGGCATACTTCCCGGACTTTTCATTTATGCTGTTGAAATTCAAATCTGTACTGGTGCAGTTGCCGGTTGTTGGTTATCCTGGTGCAAATAACAATCATCATCTGTCTCGTGGAAATTGCTAATCGTACTGGATTCTTATTTGCACGTTGATATAAGACTGATAGCAACATCACACATTACATCAGCTTAAAGACACTATGCAATATATGTTGAATCTGATAGGTAGCACATTGTGTTAGTCCTGTTTTCAGGCACAACAGATTCATCATGTATGTAATGTAATGTAAAAGGATATTTATAGAGCACTTTACCTCGCAAGAGCCCAAAGCGCATATTACAGAAAAACATAATAAAATTATAATTCTAATTCAAAGCGCGCGCGCGCGCGCGCCACACACACACACACACACACACACACACACACACACACACACACACAGACACACACACACACACACACACACACCGCCGGGAAAAAAAAAGAAAAAAGCTCTCACACACAGACAGACACAGGAGCGCGTTCAACACCAGCGAACACGCGCACAGTGGTAAGTGGATATCGTTAATCAGTCCGAGGGAAAATATGTGTATTTAGGGAGGTTTTAAAAGTCTCTACAGAGTCCATTTTACGCAGAGAAGAAGGGAGACTATTCCACTGAGCAGGTACCTGTAAGTGAAAGATCGTTGACCTGAAGTTTTCAGGCGAGCGGAGGAAGCCGAAGCAGACGAGAATCGGTGGATGAGCGTTAGTTGCGAGACGGAATATAGAGATGCAGGAGGTCAGAGAGGTATGTATGTCACTACATCTGTGTTATACGTATTTAAAGATATTAAGATATTCCATGACCTCTACAATTAACATGTTTAATGGTAGTAAAACACATCAAGCATATCACCATATCACAAAGTCTTTCTGTCTAATGGTGTAAGCAAAAACAACATGACACACTCTGGATCTCCATTAAAGGCTCTCCCCCACTGTATATTGGACATGTCCCGACCTTCTCAACAGCTTGAAAGCAAACCAACGAGTACATCGGCAGTTCAAGGGTTTGCAAGTAAGCCCATGTTTGTGTACGTGAGGCAAAGACCAAACGGCTGGTAGTGCTGGCCTGTCACTCGGGTCCAGTGACCAGGGCTGTCTGTCACCGCTTGCAGTGAGCGGGTTGATAAAGCGATGGGGGAGAGGAAAGGCAGAGTACAGCATGAAGGAAATGGCGATGAAGGTGAAGAAGAGGAGGGGGTTGCGTGGGAGTAGGAGACAGTTGAGCAGAATGCTGTTCCAAGGGAGGTAATAGGCCAATTGTCAGAGAGAAGTGGGAGTCTGTTGTGTTGCAAGGTGTGCCAGTAAAATTCCCTTGTGAGCGTAGAGTACAGCCCTGTCATGTAGTTTCAGACCGCAATGGAAATCCGTAGCATCATCTCTATCATTCTCATCGATCAGCATAAAAAAGTCTCAAATTCTGTGGCCCTTCATGTCCTGCTCTCATGGTGACCTAAATTTCGACGTCCTCTCCACGTCTGTGGCCTTGGTTTGGTTCCGTCGGGGTCACCGGTATCGGCGAGTCCATGGGGGCTGTCGTTGGACGGACGTTGTGGCGCCCTCCGGAGGGAGAGCTCACTCACGCCGGCTCCACAACTAAGCAATTATTGTCGTCAGTAGAGGGCTTAGTAGGTGGTGTCCTGCGTATGTTAGATCAGAACAGGCGCCACTGAACACCACCGAAGTGACTCGGCAGTAGTGCAGTGTCTCCTCCGTGGGTTGCCTCTTGAGGACTTGAGATTGACTGCTCCCTGTGGATTGCCGGTGCCGGGGTTGCGGCGGGGCCGACCGGGCTGTGGCTATGGACGGGGTGTAGGAATGAGCGGCGTGGGTGCACTGACTCTGAGGTGGCGCAGAGGTTGGGACAGCAAAAAAAAAATCCTTTGTGATGTTTAGGGAAGGTATGTTTCAGTTTCTGACCTCTGTACTTTAACCACATTGGTCAGACACTGTGGTATGATCTGGAGAGTCAGTGAACGGTCGGTGAAATGATCGTAAGTAAGCATTGTACGAATATGGACATGACTGACTTGAAAAAAAAGGAGTGACTGGCAAGGAGGAAGGTATATCTGAACGACGCAGTAAGAGGTCATGTAGAGAGAAACTCCCCGTGCGTTAGATGTTTATTAACACGACAGGAGTTGTGTTAAACTAAGACTGAGGTTCTTGCGTACTTCTTAGAGACAGTCAATACTTCTAAGAGAAAGTTCACAGTGCCTGGAGGGAGCAAACGAATTCTTGAAGAAAATCAACAACGAGTGACAAAAAGTTCTAAAAGAAGAACAACCTCTTGGAGAGAGTCTATAATTCTAATAGAAAAGCAACATCTTCTCAGAAAGAGTCAATGATTCTTGGTGAGTTGTCGATTTCTGCGGAAAATTCAACAGAGTCCTGGAGGTAGCAAACGATTTCTTTTAAAGAAAATTGCCAACATCTCGGAGACAGCCAAATATTTGGAGGTGGGAGGGGGGTGGGGGGGGGGGGAAGGGCAAGTCAAGAACTTCAAAGAGAAAGTCAACAACTCCAGAAGAAAAATAACTTCTAGAGGCTAAGAAGTATCACCAACAGCGTATGG
>CM065741.1:43704881-43707381 GCA_033310375.1 Conus canariensis | reverse complement strand
TGTTGTTGTTGTTGTTGTTTGCTGATGCTGTCGCCGTTGCTGTTACTGTTGCCTCTGTCGAAGCTACTATGCTTCTATTACTGGCGCTATTGCTATTACTGCCACTGATAGTGCGACAGCGGCTGCTGACGTTACTACTGCTTGTAACTATGATGATGTGATGATGATGATGATGATGATGATGATGATGATGTTGATGATGATGATGATGATGATGATGTGATGATGATGGTGATGATGTTGATGATGTTGATGATGATGAATGATGATGATGATGATGATGATGATGATGATAGTTGTGGTGCTGGTGCTGGTGATGATATAGTAGTAGTAGTAGTAGTAGTAGTAGTTGGTGGTGGTGGTGGTAGTAGTAGTTGTAGTAGTAGTAGTAACAGCAGCAGCAGCAGTGTTGTTGTTGTTATTGTTGATGATGGTGGTGGTGGTGGTAGTAGTAATAATAGTAGTAATAGTGGTAGTAGTACTAGTAGTAGTGGTGGTGTTTTCCAGGGATAGGGATTGGGGGGGGGGGGTGGGGGTGTTAGGTGTGGGGGCGGGGAGGCTTGGGGGCACAGACTCTGTTATGACGCGATTTTCGGCCGCGAGTATGTGGTTGTTGAATGTATGCCATTTTCAGCCATTACTTATTCATAGACCTTCTTGCCATCTGAAAAACTGATAGGTACCGTAGGTTTGCTATTACTCCATGTTACATATACTGAGCCACAAAAGAAACGCAAACGATGGGTCCATTCAATGTACTCTCATGTTGTTGACATTTAATTGCAACCATTGAAATGAATTGAATGCAACCATTGAGTTTCTGGCTTTAGTGTTCTTATTGTTGGCTGAAGCAAAAAGTGGTCACGTGTCATGAGTGTCACAGAGAGGGTCAGTAACGAGTGTGTCCCCCACGAGCGTTGATAACAGCCTGACATCTGGCGGGCATGGAGTGGATCAGACGGTTGACGGTGGCCATGTTGACGTTGTTCCAGATCTGCCTCAGTGCCTGCTCTAGCTGACGGGCTGTGGTTGGCCTCGGCTGAACAGCATTCAGCTCCCGTTTGAGATGGTCCCAGAAGTGTTCGATAGGGTTCAAATCAGGGCTCAGTGAGGGCCACTGCAGAGCTCTGATGCCCTGTTGCTGCAGGAAGTCTGTGGTGACTCTGGCAGTGTGTGGACGAGCATTGTCCTGCTGGAGAGTGAGGTGGCCGTGCTGCCGGAAGTGGGGCACAACAACGGGCCTCAACACCTGGTCAATGTATCGCTGCGCAGTAACGCCATTTCCGCGACCAGGGCCAATGTCTAGGAAACAATAGGCCCAACAAGCTGGTTGAGGCTGATTCCTCCCCATACCATGATGCTCGCACCTCCCCAAGCGTTGATCTCGTGGACGTTGTTGTTGGCATACCTCTGGTTGCGCCTCCTCCACATCCGGATTCGGCCATCAGCATGATGAACACAGTATCGGCTCTCATCCGTGAAGAGGATGCCCCTCCATTGCCGCCAGTTCCAGTTCCGGTGCTGCTGGGCCCATTGCAGTCGTTGTTGCCTATGTCTTGGAGTAAGAACAGGTAGCCTTACGGGACGGCGGTAGTGCAGGTGATGTTCTGTTAATCAATGCCGCACAGTTTCACCAGAAATTGGTGCACCATGCCTGCCAATGGTGTTTCTGGCCGTTTCCGTTGCATAAGTGAATGGCTCACGCAGTGACGGCGGTGAATCGCCCGATCTTGTCGCGCAGTCGTTACACGGGGTCTGCCGCTTCGTGGGTTGTCCCGAGCGTCGCCATTTGCCTGGAACCTGGCCCACAAACGACAAATTGTAAAAACAGCCACGCCAAACGCAGCTGCGACTTGTGCAGCACGGTTTCCGGCTTGGAGTCGCCCTATGGCTCTTTCTCTGTCGACGGCGCTCAGTCTTGGCATTCTGGTCATGTGGAAGTGATTGCTTTGCCAGGGCGTAACAGCCTGGGTTTTTATTCCTAGTGATGTGTGAATACTGTTCAGCGAAAAAAGATTGACCTGACTGTTTGCATTCGCCTTGCACATGCAAAAACGCGCTTCCACGTTCATGGCGCCGGTGTGAGCTCATTTCTAGTGACACTGTCCTGATTTGCACGTGCTGCACACTAGGTCTAATGCTGACTCATGACCGCACGGAATATATGGTCACAGCGCACCTACAGTGTCATTAATTATATTCACCCCTACCTACCCCTCCATTTGCGTTTCTTTTGTGGCTCAGTTTAGAATACAGTAGTTTGCAACATGTATGCCAACGTTATTACGTCAGAGTCAGAACCGCTAAGATCCAAGACGTGTAGTATCCAGTCAGTATTTTATTCCTTTTCTTCGTGAAGTAGACTGCTGCTGGCAGGCAGACTGGTACTTCCAGTGCTGCCAGATGGCACTGGAACCTAATGACATTACCCCATGCCACATCATTTCTGCAGAATCACCATCAGGCCCTGACCTCAAGGGGTACAGCCAAAAGGCTCCAA
>CM065741.1:43687381-43689881 GCA_033310375.1 Conus canariensis | reverse complement strand
CCCACTGATTGACCAAACAATATAATGCTGAACAATTAAGTAGTGGGGGAAAACAAGTGCAGGCTAACAATTCTTCAGTCATTATAGTAATGACCTGGCAAAGATTTGGACTTTTAGAAAAGAAAAAAAAATGGAAGATGAAGAAAATGGGGGAATATATTATAAATATGAGAAACCCTTCACTAGCCGCCTGAGGGAACCATTGCAATCCCTCTCGAAGGCACATCTATTTGTATTGCCTGCTCCTAGGCCTTTCGTCCGCTGGATCGGAGTCATCAGGGAGACAAGGCTGATTGTGTCTGTGCTCTTGGTGTCAAATAGAGACACACCACAGTCCATAATTCTGTGGTGTTCTCACCACCAAGGGTTCAAAAGAGAATGCAACAGCACTCCCAAAGCAGCCAGCGAAGGGTAGTAAAATGGAACAAAACGAAAGTGTGGAGAGGAAAAAAGTTGCTGAAAGACTAAAAGCATTATGCACACAGTATAAGATGTAGGGGACAATCTTTGAGCCTATGCTTGAGGATCCATTCAAGGATACAAGGGAGATCAAAAGATGTGGAACAGTCTGAGTGGTCAGCTCTGCTGTTCAATAACCCAAGCATTGTAAGTGGCTAAGAATTGTACAGAACAACCTTTACTTGGATCTCCTAAGAGATGCAATCTCCCACTGATTGACCAAACAATATAATGCTGAACAATTAAGTAGTGGGGGAAAACAAGTGCAGGCTAACAATTCTTCAGTCATTATAGTAATGACCTGCCAAAGATTTGGACTTTTAGAAAAGAAAAAAAAAATGGAAGATGAAGAAAATGGGGGGAATATATTATATAATATGAGAAACCCTTCACTAGCCGCCTGAGGGAACCATTGCAATCCCTCTCGAAGGCACATCTATTTGTATTGCCTGCTCCTAGGCCTTTCGTCCGCTGGATCGGACTCATCAGGGAGACACGGCTGATTGTGTCTGTGCTCTGTGCAATAGGGACTACTAGCTAGTTGTTTATTATGTAGTCCTATTGCTCGTTTCTTGTAACTCTCTCTCTCTCTCTCTCTCTCTCTCTCTCTCTCGTCTTCTGTCTTCTCTCTCTCTCTCTCTCTCTGTCTGCTCTCTCTCCTCTCTCTCTCTCTCTCTCTCTCTCTCTCTCTCTCTTCTTCTTCTTCTTCTTCTTCTTCTTCTTCTTCTTCTTCTTCTCTTTTCTTCCCGTTTTTTTTTTTAATGATGTAAAAACAATTAACGAATTTTGTTTTAATGTTTTTGATGCCAGAGTCTAAAATCATTGACACAAACGACTTTAAATAAAGTAACTAACTTGCTACACACTGTGGCACAGGTGACATTACGGACTGGAAAGAGATGAAGGAAAGTTGGAGGGTAGAGGGCACCGATTCAAATCGTAATGATAATTCAAAAAGGAAGGACAGATTATGAAATTATAAGTGTAGGATTACAAAAATGACAACAACAGCAGCAGCAGCAGCAACAACAACAACAACAACATGGATAATTCAAACAACAACAACAATCATTATCAGCAGAAGCAGCCGGAGGAGCAGGAGGAGGAAGAGGAGGAGGAGGAGGAGGAGGAACAGCAGCAGCAGCTTAATAATAGTCATCGTAATAATAATCATAATAGAAAGAAGAAGAAGAAGAAGAGTTCTAATAATAGTTACGATAACAACAACAACAACACTAACAGTAACAACAATTACAACAACAACAACAACAACAACAACAACCACAAAAACAACAACAACAACAAGAAGTAGGTCAAAAGGAATTAAATCGATAAGTGAGTAAAAAGCTGATAGTGTGATAAAAAACGAGAAACAAACTGGACCGGTTGGAGTGGGAGAGAATCAGTGTGGGAAGGAAAAAACAAAGAAAAGTAAATATGTAAAAGAAGAGTTACATGTATCTGAAAGGAAATCAGAGTAAGAAAAGAAAAGTGGGTGATTAGATAAATAAGTAAGGAAAAGATCATTACTATCAGTCATGACAAACACTTCAGAGACTTCCTTGTGCGCTCCAAACCGAAAGAAAATCACCGCATGCAGTACCTTTCTCTGCTCAAAACCCAACTGCCAAATCTGTCGTCGCCTCACCAAGCCAGACACCATTCTACAAGGCCCCGGAGGCTCGTGCAAAATGTAACCTACTATTTCGCTGTCGTAGTTGCACCGTTGTACACGCAATCTACTGTGAACTGTGCGGCGAGGTCTGTATGAAAGGTGAGACATCCTGTATAGTAGAGACGCACACACTCTGAACATCTGGCCAACATCCACACCATCACCACTCCAAACCAGTCGCTCTGCATGATAGCCATCCCCCAACACCACATCGATCATGTCAAAGTTCCTGGCGCTTACCCTGTCATTTCACAGAACGACAATTTCAACTGCACCATCCATGCAAGAATCCTGTCTTATTGCCTGACTTGGGATCCTCTGCCTTCTTGGCGTCGACACCCAGAAATACATAGATTGCCAAGTGAG
>CM065741.1:43674881-43682381 GCA_033310375.1 Conus canariensis | reverse complement strand
CATGCATAACATATTGCGCACGTTTAAAACCACATCACCAACTTTCAGAAGAGAAGGCTAGTTTGGCCATTGGTATGGATGACACTTAACATATAGCCTGCATGAAATATCAAAAGAAATGAAGGGAGGAAACTGAGATATGAAAATGGAATGAATGAATGAATGAATGAAGCGCCAGCAGGCAAATACCGATTAATGATCAATCCGTTAAATTTTCATGTTAAGGCATGGTGTTGTCTGGAATGAAAAGGGGAATCCATGATCTGCTCAAAAAAAAACCTACAGAATTACGGAAATGAAATGAGGCAGGGAACAGTAAACGATAAACAGTAAACAAGTTGGGTATTTTTTGCTCCCATAAGAAAACCTAACACAGAGTAACTTTTATTCAAGACTGGCACAGCCTTTTAAACTTGAATAAAGTCAGACAAATACATAGACGAACAATCTAATAGTGGGGGAAAAAACAAGCGCAGGCCAACAACTGAACTATCTTCATAGTAATGACTTGGCAAAGATTTGGACTTAAGGAGGGGGGGGGGGGGGGTAATTTGAAGATGGAGAAACTGGGAACATGAAATTAAGAAAATATGTTACAGATATGAAAACTCTTCACTAGCTGCATAAGGGAACCATCGCAACCTCTTTTGAAGGCAGATATATTTGTACAAATATATCTGCCTTCAAAAGAGGTTGCGATGGTTCCCTTATGCAGCTAGTGAATATATCTGCCTTCAAAAGAGGTTGCGATGGTTCCCTTATGCAGCTAGTGAAGAGTTTTCATATCTGTAACATATTTTCTTAATTTCATGTTCCCAGTTTCTCCATCTTCAAATTACCCCCCCCCCCCCCCCCCTCCTTAAGTCCAAATCTTTGCCAAGTCATTACTATGAAGATAGTTCAGTTGTTGGCCTGCGCTTGTTTTTTCCCCCACTATTAGATTGTTCGTCTATGTATTTGTCTGACTTTATTCAAGTTTAAAAGGCTGTGCCAGTCTTGAATAAAAGTTACTCTGTGTTAGGTTTTCTTATGGGAGCAAAAAATACCCAACTTGTTTACTGTCTACAGAATTACATTTTTTTTAAAGATTTTGTTTGTAAGGAAGAAATGCTGCCCAATGACAAACATTAAATTTTGAAGCAGATCCGGGTTGGAAAAAAAAAGGTGACTCCGTTCAATGGCGATCTCGCCCTTTCTAAAACTCTTCTACTTTTTGTTGGCCATATTCCAGGAAATCCTGCTTTACTATTTGTAGACGTCATTCAAAAGGAGAAGTGTTTTGACATGAGGCTGTTTACATTGTATGGGAATGATTCAGTTAGACGGTTTACGGTCAAACATCGAGCATTTCTCTGCAGAGCTAACGGTCGTGAGTCTGAACAATTTGTGGGATCGGAATTTTTTTTTTCTGAAACCCTCTCTGTCCACCCAGCTAGACATGGGTACTTGATTCAGCTCGGAAAAGGTTAAGGCAGTGGAACGAGATGAATGGGCTCCATTTTCCATCATGCCGTACCCTGACATGGTGAAGCTGAGACAGTTTACTGCCTCCCAGACTACAGGGAATAGGCTATGGGAATGTTAACCTTCAACTTCAACTTACCATTCATGCAGATGTAAATATTCTAGTTCAGTAGGATTTTTGTAATACGCTCTTTTCAAACAGGACCATGGCCTTTCTGGAATAACTTATCATTGTTGTCATTATTATCATTTCACATTTCTTAGGGTTTCCCGTGTCTTCTCGAAACTTTTCAGGGGAAAACCATGGGTCGTGCCTATTTGGAACACACGACACAGCCAGTGGTTTTCTCCTCAAAAGGGGGACAAGGCACCACAGCACTGCACATGGTTTTGGTGTAGTAGAGAGCTCCATAGTTGGAGCCCACACGAGCAGTAACTGTATCTCCCCCGAGGGACGAGTCCACGCAGATGTACTCGGTGCTGGAACGACCATTCCAGGCCAGGCCCGCCATGAGGTAGCCGGTGTACTCAGTGGTCCAGCTTTTCTCACACGGACAGCGAACGGAGGCCGGGATCATGATGTTGGTGGCACGTGGCACTCGGCAGACGGCGCAGACAACGTACTGGTCGTCACGTGGATCAGGGACGATGGAATATTCCACGTGGAAGATCTAGAGAAACCATGTCAAGAACCGAGTCGTTTGAAAAGATATATACCCCGCTATATGCGCGCTCTCTCTCTCTCTCTCTCTCTCTCTCTCTCTCTCTCTCTCTCTCTCTCTCTCTCTCTCTCTCTCTTATTAAGCAGACAAAGGAATTATTGAAATTCTGAAATTACAGTGAACTTTTGGAGAGAAATCCCCACATATCTTTGTCAAGTTTTTTCGATACCCAGATTCAACCTGGTTTGAAGCAGGGGTTGATTTTGTAGTTTTGGTGTGCAACTGCAGATCAATATGCAATCGATAGATATTTCTCCTGTAAAGATCTTTGAATGCTTCTAGAAAATCATATAGTACTATGGTTTAGGGTGAAATGGGAAGATACCCCCTAGATATCATTTGTTTCATAAAATCTGTAAAATCCTGATCATACACCGTCAAGATACCATCCTCTACCTATTAAAACATACCGAAGGTTGTTATGCATGCAAGAACAAGCATGAGCATATTCTGTCTGCTTTGTTTGGTACAAACATGGTTTTGATATTGTCTGCACTAGTCAAGAGGTTTATGACGAAAGATCGTTTCTGAACGAGTTCAGAGAAAGGATGATTTCATCATACACAGCTGAATGGACAGATGACGTTTCCATAAAAAGAAACCGTTCAATTTTCATTCTACATATACGTCGACCTTTTCTATGTCATTTTAATTGTGTGAATACAATATATTACAGCAAGAGGTCTAATCAGTTTGAGTGTGTCTCCTTTCAAAACACAAACTGCGCTATAGCAACAGTCATACTGAATGCTCCTGACTTTTTTCCAAAGAATAATTGGATACTGAAGTACATTTCCCCCTTAAAGGTCCCGAGTTCATGGACATTCGAGGACAGCACATTCCTGACAATTGTTACAACAGCCTATTGAATGTCCAGCTTTCACATCTTGTAGCTTCAATACACAGACCCGGACAGTGCATGCTAGTTTCTGACACAAGGATAAGGCGCTGTATAGAAAGAAAAAGAAAACTAAGTAATAATCCCAGACGATAGCAGAAGACTTTTGTTTGAGAAGAGTCCCCAAGAAGACGACTGCAGCAACCCCACTCCAGAACCTGGAGCCAGAAGACCTAAGGCACACCACCGTCGCCATCACCAGCTGCGTGTCCAGAAGCAACGAGGCATTCTGTAGTGCTGTAATAGTGTAACAAAGACAGATTTCTGGTGTGCTGTGCAAGTATGTGTTTGAGCAGAAATCTGGCTATACAAGATGGCTGTTTATATAATTTAACCCGGGATTTGGTAGTATTGATCTCCTCTGTTTTAACACCGTTATCTATGTGCATCTGAGTGTTTCATGTGTAAATACAAAGTAGAGTAGAAAGTATATTTTTGTTCGAAGTCACGTCAGAAGAGAATGGAATGCGTGACAGCTGTGAGAGAGTGGAATGTTTGGTGAACGCATGAGGGCGCGCATGCGCGTATGAGTGCAAAGATATACTTGGTGTACTGCGCGTGACTTCTACAATGGCAGATTTACTTCTTTTACATCAGCATATTTAATTCATTTACATTATTAGATTGACTTCTTTTACATTGGCAAATTTACTCAGGCAATGCCATCAGGGCTTTTCCCACTGTGGACAGAAGGTGCAACCATGTCAGACAAATAAATTTTTTTTTCATAAATAAATCAGCAAATAAATAAATACATGTAATACAGGAATCGGGAGCAAGAAGGAGAGAAGACAAAATGAAACAAGATGCGAAGCATATAAATGTACTCCCAGTTTTCCAAACCGCTTATAAATCGGCCAAGTGCTTTGTGAGATAAGAAATAAAGGCAAAATAACGGTTTTAACGGTTATTTAACCGATGTACACTTTTGAAACTGGTATTTTAGTCCTCACTGGACTAAAGCCTGTGTACATACCACATTTCATCCAAATCGGACAATATGTCAAGAATAACGGTTTTTAACGGTCAGATTTTGAAACACTACGTGGAAGTGCCATTTGTGTGTGATAACCTTTCTATATACAAAATTTCATTAAAACCCACCAATATATAAAAAATAACGGCAAAATAACGGTTTAACGGTTATATAACCGATATACACTTTTGAAACCGGTATTTTAGTCCTCACTGGGCTAATGCATGTGTACATATCAAATTTCATCCAAATCGGACAATATGTCAAGAATAACGGTTTTTAACGGTCAAATTTTGAAATACTATATAAAAGTGCCCTTTGTGTGTGATAACCTTTCTAAACACCAAATGTCATTAAAATCCACCTATATATGAGAAATAAAAGCAGAATAACGGTTTTTAACGGTTGTCTAATCCATTTTCAGCATTACATCACTTACATATGGACAGAGGCTCCGATTTGTCACAAGATCATCCAAACCGCTTATAAATTGGCCAAGTACTTTCTGAGATATTCCATAAAGAAGAAAAACCGTTATAGGCCGTTACAGCCGTTAGTAACGGCCATAGCGGTACACTAAAACATCGGGCATCATACGTGGCCCATAATGAACATACCTACAAATTTTCAGAAAGATCGGCCCAGTAGTTCTGTCTGGAGCGAGTGGAACACATTTTGACCACGGACACACAGACAGACAGACACACAGACCCACAGACAGCATTTCTTCGTTCCCATTCTAAAGTACTCTATGTTCTATAAGAACTGGGAGTACAAAAAGACGGGAAGAGAGGACTGATTTCGTGGAACTTCCGTGGTCTGTGGAATGGCTGTGGTCTGTGGAATGGCTGTGGTCTGTGGAATGGCTGTGGTCTGTGGAATGGCTGTGGTCTGTGGAATGGCTGTGGTATGTGGAATGAATGGCTGTGGTCTGTGGAATGGCTGTGGTCTGTGGAATGAATGGCTGTGGTCTGCGGAATGGCTGTGGTCTGTGGAATGAATGGCTGTGGTCTACGGAATGGCTGTGGTCTGTGGAATGGCTGTGGTCTGTGGAATGGCTGTGGTCTGCGGAATGGCTGTGGTCTGTCGAATGGCTGTGGTCTGTGGAATGAATGGCTGTGGTCTGTGGAATGGCTGTGATCCGTGGAATGGCTGTGGTCTGTGGAATGAATGGCTGTGGTCTGTGGAATGGCTGTGGTCTGTGGAATGGCTGTGGTCTGTAGAATGGCTGTGGTCTGTGGAATGGCTGTGGTCTACGGAATGGCTGTGGTCTGTTGAATGAATGGCTGTGGTCTGTGGAATGGCTGTGGTCTGTCGAATGAATGGCTGTATTCTGTGGAATGGCTGTGGTCTGTGGAAGGAATGGCTGTGGTCTGTCGAATGGCTGTGGTCTGTGGAATGAATGGCTGTGGTCTGTGGAATGAATGGCTGTGGTCTGTGGAATGGCTGTGGTCTGTGGAATGGAATGGCTGTGGTCTGTGGAATGGCTGTGGTCTGTGAAAGGCTGTGGTCTGTGGAATGAATGGCTGTGGTCTGTGGAATGAATGGCTGTGGTCTGTGGAATGGCTGTGGTCTGTGGAATGGCTGTGGTCTGTGGAATGGAATGGCTGTGGTCTGTAGAATGGCTGCGGTCTGTGGAACTGCTGTGCTCTGTGGAATTGCTGTGGTCTGTGGAATGGCTGTGGTCTGCGGAATGGCTGTGGTCTGTGGAATGGCTGTGGTCTGTGGAATGGCTGTGGTCTACGGAATGGAATGGCTGTGGTCTGTAGAATGGCTGTGGTCTGTGGAACTGCTGTGCTCTGTGGAATTGCTGTGGTCTGTGGAATGGCTGTGGTCTGCGGAATGGCTGTGGTCTGTGGAATGGCAGTGGTCTGTCGAATGAATGGCTGTGGTCTTGGAATGGTTGTGGTCTGTGGAATGAATAATTGTGGTCTGTGAAATGGCTGTGATCTGTGGAATGGCTGTGGTCTGTTGAATGAATGGCTGTGGTCTGTGGAATGGCTGTGGTCTGTGGAATGGCTGTGATCTGTGGAATGGCTGTGGTCTGTGGAATGAATGGCTGTGGTCTGTGGAATGGCTGTATTCTGTGAATGGCTGTGGTCTGTGGAATGGGTGTGGTCTGTGGAATGGCTGTGGTCTGTGGAATAAATGGCTGTGGTCTGTGGAATGTCTGTGGTCTGTGGAATGTCTGTGGTCTGCAGAATGGCTGTGGTGTGTGGAATGAATGGCTGTGGTCTGTGGAATGGCTGTGGGCTGTGGAATGTCTGTGGTCTGTGGAATGGCTGTGCTCTGTGGAATGAATGGCTGTGGTCTGTGGAATGACTGTGGTCTGTGGAATCAATGGCTGTTGTCTGTGGAATGGCTGTGGTCTGTGGAATGGCTGTGGTGTGTGGAATGGCTGTGGTCTGTGAATGAATGGCTGTGGTCTGCGGAATGAATGGCTGTGGTCTGTGGAATGGCTGTGGTCTGCGGAATGGCTGTGGTCTGTGGAATGGCTGTGGTCTGTGGAATGGCTGTGCTCTGTGGAAGGAATGGTTGTGGTCTGTGAATGGCTGTGGTCTGTGGAATGAATGGCTGTGGTCTGTGGAATGAATGGCTGTGGTCTGTGGAATGGCTGTGGTCTGTGGAACTGCTGTGGTCTATGCAATGGCTGTGGTCTATGCAATGGCTGTGGTCTGTTCAGTTGTGTGGAAGAAAGCGGGAGTGGTGTGAGGTGGAGGGAAGAGAACAAACGAAGAAATACAACTGTTCAAAATCTGAAGAGAGAGAGGGATACAAATTGTAAGAAGAAAGGACTGACCGGTGCCAATTGGTCGGTTCTGTTTATCGCTGGATAACTGGCTGTGGTCTGTGGAATGTCTGTGGTCTGTGGAATGTCTGTGGTCTGTGGAATGGCTGTGGTCTGTGGAATGGCTGTGGTCTGTGGAATGAACGACTGTGGTATGTGGAATGGCTGTGGTCTGTGGAATGGCTGTGGTCTGTGGAATGGCTGTGGTCTGTGGAATGAATGGCTGTGGTCTGTGCAATGGCTGTGGTATGTGGAATCAATGGCTGTGGTCTGCGGAATGAATGGCTGTGGTCTGTGGAATGGCTGTGGTCTGTGGAATGAATGGCTGTGGTCTGTGGAATGGCTGTGGTCTGTGGAATGAATGGCTGTTGTCTTGGAATGGCTGTAGTCTGTTGAATGAATGGCTGTGGTCTGCGGAATGAATGGCTGTGGTCTGTGGAATGGCTGTGGTCTGTGGAATGGCTGTGGTCTGTGGAATGAATGGCTGTGGTCTGTGGAATGGCTGTGGTCTGTGGAATGGCTGTGGTCTGAGGAATGGCTGTGGTCTGTGGAATGAATGGCTGTGGTCTGTGGAATGAGTGTGGTCTGTGGAATGAATGGCTGTGGTCTGTGGAATGAATGGCTGTGGTCTGTGGAGTGGCTGTGGTCTGTG